>QRDG01000167.1:0-238478 GCA_012064385.1 Puccinellia tenuiflora | reverse complement strand
GGATGGAGGCCATAGAGGCGTTGGTGGCGGAGGACACGCATGCGGCAACGACGACGAGTAAAGGCCGCATAGGGACAATGACGTGACCAACCTCCAGTGCGCGGATGACACTGTGATCATGGGGGAGGGTTTGGAGCATGACATTATTAATCTCAACTTCCTTCTCCTTTGCTTTGAGGCCATGTTAGGCCATAAGATCAACTTTGATAAAAGTGAGGAACATCAGCGAATTGCAGAAAACCTAAATTGTAGGTTGTCCGCTGATGCCGATTAGAGATTCTCGGATCCTTATTAAGGATCTAGACCCGCTAGTAGGGCGGTCAAGTCGAAGGTGGAACCCTGGCAGGGGAAGTTTACCTCCAAGGGGAGAAGGACCGTGCTCATTGGTTCTTGCCTCTCCATCCTGCCTATGTATATGATGCGCATGTACATTCTCCCGGAGGGGCTGCATCTAAGCCTGGACGCGAGCTGGCTCGGTCCGGCTCGGGCCGATCCGGAGAAAAGCCCAAGCTAGAATGGCGAGCCGCGAGCCAGCTCGAGGTTGCCGGCGAGCCGCAAAACGAGCTTGGCACAAGCTTCCCACTAGCCTCAGGGTCGTGTGTCACTGACAGGTGGGGCTAGTATTCCTTGGGGCCTGGGCGTCCTGCAGTCATGGCACATGCTGTACTGCACGCTGTCGAATGGAGGAAAATAGGAGAGAGTTGCGCAGCGGAGGAGGAGTCCGCGAGCGTGGCGTGGCATCGGGCCGTAGGCGAGCTAGTGCGGGGCAGAGCAGCGATGCGTGGGAGGCGGCGTTGGAAGATCTCGACCTGCGGCAGCGGCGGGACAGAGCGGCTGCCCCGCGGCGACGCTCCGTGGCGGCGCATGAGCTTTCCACCCGCGTGACCTAGCTCCTCCTGTTCATTCGCATGTATATATCACTGGAAACCAAGCAGACCAACGTAATTTGGCCATAGTTTCAGCCCATTTTCGTCCTATACCTTAATTCCGAAAAAGAACGAGCCAAACGGGCGGGCTCGAACTGAGCCTGGCTCGGCCCGAGCTCTGTGCGGTCCAGAAAACATGACTCGGCTCGGTCCACTGTATCAACGGGCCGAGCCCAACTCGGGCCGAGCCGGAAAGCTCATTCTTAGCGTCCAGCCTTAGGTGCATGGCAACTTTGATAAGGAGTTGTCTCGCTTTTTCTGGCAGGCGTCCAACGGCCGTCAGAAATATCATATGGTAAAGTGGGAGGATATTGTCACCATAAAGGAGTTGGGGGGGTAATGGTATTATGTCCTCCTGCCACATAAATGTGGGCCCTGATGTTGAAATGGGTCTGGCGAATCCTTAGGGATGAGGGGCCTGTGGCTACACCTAGTCAAATCTAAGTACCTACGAGGCCGCGCCCTCATGGCGTGTGATCGGAAGGAGGGGTCTCATATTTGGAGATCCCTCTAGGCCATCAAGCATGAGATCCATCGGGGGACCATCACCTCCATAGACGATGGAGCGGATACCCTCTTCTGCCTGGATCCAAGACTTGGTAGGCGACCGTTACGCTATGAGTTTTCCGAGCTCTTCGCTATATGCTCAGATTCGGCAATTCTGGTGGCCGATGCAGCCCCACATGGGACGTGGGACATCCAATTTCGTCGGAACTTCGGCCCCGTGGAGGCAGAGAAGTAGGAGGAGCAACGTGACAGCCTCTCACCCTCGCTCTCAGATGCCCCGAACAAGGTGGATTGGGCCATCACTAGTAGAAAACGGGCCTTTTGTCCAATGGCTTTAGTCCTGGTTCCATTACCAACCCGGACTAAAGGGGTCTCTAGTCCCGGTTCAAATCGCGAGGAGGCTAGCCAACTCCAATCCCGGTTCGAACGGGGCCTTTAGTCCCGGTTCGTATCCCCGACCGGGACTAAAGGGTTGCGCCAGGGCACGCGCCCGATCGCCGCACCTTTATTCCCGGTTGGGGATACGAACCGGGACTAAAGGCGCTTTGGAATTAAACGCCCAGGAATACGAGACGTTCTGGTTCCCGCGGTTTCGCTTTGGAATTGATCGCGCGTTGGAAGTTGCATCGCCAAGCGCGTTGGAAGCGCGCGGCCACGGGAAGATCACCGGCCGGCGGCGCCGGCGCTGTTCACCTCCCTCTCTCGCCAGCGCTGTTCACCTCCCTCTCTAGCTACTATATATAATGCACACATATATCTCCATAAGCACACCTTCTCCCTCTCTAATATATATCCTCACAAAAATCCTACTCTTCAAAGATGTCGCTCGTGATCGCGCGTGTACCTCAAGATCGGGTGTACCACCGCACCGCCGAAGGGATGAGTTTCACTGTCACGGTCACTCTCCGTGCATCAACGGTGGAGCGTTGGATCCGCGCTATCAAGAAGCAGTTCCTGGATGTGATGGCCCACAAGTGTAGGGGATCGCAACAGTCTTCGCGGGTAGTATAACCCTAATTTATTGATTCGACACAAGGGGAGACAAAGAATATTTATAAGCCTTAGCAGTTGAGCTGTCAATTCAACCACACCTGAAAAGGATATCTCTCGAAGCAATTTATCAGTAGTAACAGTAATTTGATAGCAGCAATAGAACAGTAACAATTGAAATAAAATAAAAACAGCAATGGTGACAGCAGAAATATTGATTGTAAACAACAGGATTAAAAGCACCGTAGACATAGGGACAGATATATGGACGTTGCATGAATAAGATAGCTCATGAAATAAATATTACTAGGCACAAAGCAATATAAATAAATATAGCATCCAAGTATCCTACAATCATAGGCATGTATTCCTAATTTAGCCGTACATGCTTGCAATAAGAACTTGCACGACATCTTTTGTCCTGCCATCCGGTTTCAGCAGGGCCAATTAAGGAACAAATGGCAATTAAGGTGTTCCTTTTAATAGAACACCGGAGCAAAGCATTAACACACAATGAATACATGTAACCCTCGAGTTGCCAACCATTCGCATCGATGTCCCCGTTTATGTCACTCGGGGTCTCCAGTTCCGGTTGACAACAAGTGCATACAATTAGTAGATAGAACCCAAAACATCAATTATACTCATGGAAACATAAAGTGTTCAGATCTGAAATCATGGCACCCGGGCCCAAAGTGACAAGCATTAAGCATAACTAATTGTACCAATGATGATTAACACAATGCAAATAGAGGATACTAGGCATCATGCCCTAACAATTTGGTATCGAATTATATGAGCAATCTTATTCAATCCCTTCCATCCCCTTGCCTACAGTAGGGAACTACTCACACATGGATGGGGATGACATGGATGGTTGATGGAGAGGCATTGGTAGTGACGATGGCGGCGATCTCCACTCCGGCGGGGTGCCGGAACAGCGATCCTGGACCCCGAATTTAGGGTTCGCGATGGCGGCGAAGCTCCGTAAGGTTTCTGGAAAAAGTGTTCGGGGGCTCGTGTTTTTAGGTCGAAAGGGGGCTTATAAGCGAAGGGGGGCCGAGATACGAGGTCCCAGGGGTAGGGGCGGCCCCCTGCCACGGCCTGGACACCACCTGCGAGTGGGACCCGCTGATACATCTCAAACGTATCTATAATTTTTTATTGATCCATGCTAATTTTGTGATGTTCTCACATGTTTTTATTATCATATCACATCATTTTTATGCACTTTGTTGGACTAACCTATTGACAAGATGCCCAGTGATAGTTCCCTGTTTTGCTATTTTTGTATTTCAGAAAATTACTTCTCGAAATATTCTCGGAATTGGACAAAAATTTACGGAGATTTTTTAAGCGAAGGAAGGCACCGGAGGACCAAAGGGCAGCCCTAGGGGCCACCCACAGGGCAGGGATGGCCCCCTGCTGCGGCCCCCCTTAGGCCGTGTGTGGGATCCGCCCCTGCTCCTGGTGGGTCCCCTCGGCCCCCTCCGACGACTATAAAATCCCATAAACCCTAAAAACGTCGGGGCGGCCATTATTTTTCACATAAGACATCCCGACACGCCGTCACCTCAAACCCTAGTTCGGGGGTCAATCTGAAGCAAATCCCGGCACCCTGCCGGAGGGGAGATCGATCCCGAAGGGCTCTTCATCGCCATGCCTTCCTCCGGGATGATTTGTGAGTAGTCCCACCTTGGACCTTGGGTCCATGGCAGTAGCTAGATGGTAGTCTCTCTCTCTTGTGCTTCATGTTTATGATCTTGTGAGCTGCCTAAGATGATCAAGATCGACTATTGTAATACTATGTGATGTGTTTGCTGGGATCCGATGGATTATGAAGTTATTATCAGATTGTGCATGATTCTTATATGTTGATTTATGTTCTTGCATGCCTCCAATGTGCGTAGTTACTTTGGCCAAGTGATTGTGTGTATCTCCAAGAGAGAGTATTTATGCTAGATAGTGGGTTCATGCCCCATCTTGTTCCTAGGCACGAGTGACAGAAACGTCTAAGGGCGAGGGTGTGTTGTTGCTACTAAGGGTAAAACAGTGATGTTAAAGTCTATTTTGATATTTAATATTTCTTACTTCATGCACTTTACTTAATGCAAATGTCTATTGCTTGCAACTTAATACCGATGGGTGACAGGCTAGATAGCGATCCCACGGTGGACTTTTTAGACAAAGATGCTGTTGGACTCAACGGTCTTTGTTCATTGTCGTGATGCCTCCATAAATATTATCATGTTCACTTTATCATAGCTAAATTAAGTTTGTGTTATAATCTTGTCAATTGCCCAGCTGTAATTTGTTTACCCATCATATGATCATTCTATTTACTTGAGAGACTCCACTAGTGAAACCATGGTCCCCGGTCCATCTTTTTACATTTTTTACGACCTCATTTATTTACTTTTCATCATCATTACTCTACTGGTCACTTTTCATATTTCATCTATTTCACTATACAATTAACCGCTTTGTTTTCTGTGAGACCGGAAAGATTGACAACCTTTCCGCCGTTGGGGGCAAAGTATTTGGTTGAGTGTGTGCAGGTCCACGTCTGTTGAAGATTAAGCACCAGAGATCTTCAACATTCACTTTGTTGTTGATTTCAAGGTCCTACTGGTTCGATAAAGCTCGGTTCGTAATCAAGGGAAAACTGCTACTAGCTGCAACTGCGCCTTCGCTTGGGGCACCACCCAACTCTTCTTAATACAACATCAAGCAGTTTTCTGGTGCCGTTGCCGGGGATCTTGGAGCTACAGCAAGGGGAGTCTCACACTCTTAATAACTTTACTTTGTTTTTGTCTTGCTTGTTTTATTTATCGTTAGCTTATTTTTCTTGTTACAAAATTTGAAAACCCCAAAAAAATAGTGTAGTCTTTATTCCTGTCTTGTTATTTTACCTTATCATTATGTCTAGTTCTTTTCCTCTTGTTGAGACACCCGAGTCCGAAGTCCTCACCTTCAAACAAAGAGGCGGGGAGAGTCTGAAAGATGCTTGGCATAGTATTAATAATGCTCGTCATAGATCTACCAAAAAGCCTTTCGCTACTGTTCTCCTTAGAAATTTTTATGTTGGCATTACAAGTTGGTATAGGTATGTCCTAGACACTATCACAGGTGGAAACTTCCTAGGAATTAACACTTTGGAAGCTTTTAATGTTATAGAAAATCTGGTGGGTATTCCACCAACTAATGAGGGTAAAATTGAAATCACTTTAGAACATGTTATGCAAAGGTTAGAAGTTATAGAACTTGATGGTATTAACAATCTTGATGGGTGTCTAAAAGATATTGCTAAGAGTATTAAGTCCCTTGAACCTACAAAATCCTGTAATCAAACTATAAGAATTGATAAATTGGTGGAAGTAATTGACACCTTAGGAACCACTTTTTCTTCACTCAAATCTAAAAAGAAAGTGGCTTCGGTTTCTAAAATGCCTAAATTCGTATTTTTGCCAAGGAATACTACAAAAGTTGACACATCATCTTACCCCACCAATTGTTGCTACTAATAGTATTGCTGGAGGAACTTTTCCAAGTTCCACAATTCATGAATTTGATAAGAATGATGATGCCCTCGATTTTGCAAAAACTTGATATTTGACATTGCGCCTAGTTAAAAGGCGTTAAAGAAAAGCGCTTGTTGGGAGGCAACCCATCTTTTACTTTCAGTTTGCTTTTTATTTTTCTTGAGTCATGAAGTTGTTGCCTCTGTAGCAACTTCATTGTATCTTTTTCGTTTGTTTTTTTGTGCCAAGTTTAGCCTCTAATGCATTGAAAGTGTGAGGTGTTGTTTTGCTGTCCAGAAACATAATTATGTCCTTCACTGTTCGAAAATCTAAAAATCCTCTGAATTTTTATTTTTCTGAAATTTCTAGACAGTAGGCCTGATACTTTTATCTATCTTTCGTTAGTTTTGACTTTTCTGATTTGAGCTATAGAAGTGCCTCGAAAAATTCGATCTTTACAGACTATTCAGATTTTGACAGATTCTGCTTTTATTTTGCATTCGTCTCTTTACCGTTGTCATATGTGATACTCTAGGGGTATAGTGCCACATTTAGGCTTAGTTAGCTGTAGCTAATGCCTAATAAAGTTGTTTGCAAATTTTCATGAGTTGAACACATATGCATAGTTAATTTATGAGCACTAACCCTCTAATCAGTTTATGAGAAGTTTTGTGTGAATAGAGTTTTTAAGTTCCAAAGGAGACGATAATGAAGAAATTGAGGACGGATCAGAGCTCAAGCTTGGGGATGCCCCCATGGCATCCCCGCTGAATTTCAAGAACCATCAAGTGTCTAAGCTTGGGGATGCCCAAGGTATCCCCTCTTCTTCATCGACTATCATGAGCTCGTCTTCGTTGAACTAAGTTTTTATCACTTTACATATTATGTGTTATGCTTGGAGCGTATTTTTACTTTTACTTTTGTTTGTTATTTTGCTGGTCATATGCTTGTTGGATCCTTGATTTATTTGTGTGGGAGAGAGACACACTCCGCTTTTTCATTTGAATACTCTTGTGCTTCGCTTATATCTTGTTGAGTATTCTTAGCTACTGTTTGTTTGCTAGTAAGCCCTCACTTTTAGCTTTTATCTTATTTAGAGCTGCTAGTAGTTGTTGTTAAACTCTCTTGTTCTTCACTTATATTTGTTAGAGATTTGTTTTGTTTGCTTGGTTGATGTGTTAGCACGATAAAATGTTATGCATATGGTAGTGGTATAAAGTAGGAAAAAAACCTGCATAGTCTTGTAGATCACTATGTGGATAATTTGATACTCTTCAATTGTTTTGAGACATTAAAATAACTAATGGTTAAAATGTGTTGGTTAATGGTGTTAGAGCTGATTAGTGGAGATGTGTTAGTAAAGCGTGGAGCCGTACTTTTCTGAACTAAACAACCTAAGTCAACAATGCTAATGTGTCATGAATTCTACTAAGTTGAAAATAAGTTCCTAGTGGGTAGTTACTGGAACGGTCGGGGAAGCCAACGGGGCACTTGTGTCACCACCACGATCCCTCTCGGGGTGTCTCTAACCATTTGTGGAACATTGAAACTCCTAGTTGTTTGCAATATACGAAATGCATTGTGAGTCTTGGTTTTTGGCATTTCCACTTCCATATTTTGCTAGCCTCTTCGGTGCTGCGCAATGCCCTCTCTCACATTGAGATTGGTGCATACTTCGCGAGTACATCCAACTCCGTGGGAGAACTTCATCTGTTCTCCTACACATAAGCCGACTATCTCCCTCAAAACAGCCACCATATCTACCTATCACGGCATTTCCATAGCCGTTCCGAGATACATTGCCATGCAACATCCATCATTACATTACATGACTTGGTGTAGTTCTTCATTACCATATAGTTTGCTTGATCATTGAGTTAGTGTGCAGCGTGGCTTGCCACATGTTCTACATTTTCGCCACACTACGCTCGATCATGCATATCTTCTTTTATACATCATGTATTAGTCTTATGAGTTATGAGTACCAAAAAGTGTGATGATCCATTTGTAATATAGAGTGTTGCTCCTACAGTGAGGTATAAAATAAAAAAAGAATAAAAGAGCCCAAAGGAGGCCAAATGAGAGAGCATTTAAAAGAGCCAAGGAGGCCACCCAAAATCCAAAAAAAAAATAGAAAAAGAGAGAGGGAGCAACACTACTATCCTTTTTACCACACTTGTGCTAGTAGCACCTACACCTCATTATAGAGAGTTCTCAAGTTGTTTTAGTAGTAGAACTATGTGGGGAATTAACGTTATAGAACTTGGCTTGTATATTCCAAGGATGAGCCTTCTCAAGTGCTCTAGGTCTTCATGAGCAATCAAGTTGGATGCACCCCCACTAGTTCCATTGGAGAGCTTTCATACACTTATATCTCTATGTGCATCTGTTGCATGGCAATCACTACTCCTCATATAGTGTCAACTACGAGACTTCCTTCTGTCTTGTGGTTACCTTCTCCACTGTTTGAGCCTTTCTTTTCGGCCTTCCAAACCTCCATTATTGTTCTTTTTGCCATAACATCATGGTGCCAAAGCCACTTCTTACTTGCACTAGTTGAGTAGACTTCGAAACAGTTGATTTGTGAAGTAGATGTTTTAGGATACTTGACTTGAGCTTGGCTATTCCATGAATGACTAATTAGACGCTTTGAAGAATGATTGATACTTTACATTGGAGACATAATTTGCAATTCTTCTTTCTAAACCTTATGTATGGTGTCGGCACAGTGGAAACCAGGGTACCACGGGCCGGCCTGCCAGGGCCCATGAGAATCTTCAGGTTTTTTCGCTAAGGACCAGGCTCTCCAAGCCTGGCGAGCCTCGCGAGGGTTTTTTCCCTCGCGAGGGATCTTTTCTCGTCGCTGAGGGTTTTTCCCTTGGCGAGGGATCGCTCCTCGATAAGGCGTCTCCGACGCCACCCGCATTTTCTGCTAAGGACCAAGCTGAGGAGCTCGGCGAGGCTTTCTGCCTCGCGAGGCTCCTTCCTCACGAAGCAATCTCTGCCACCGCGACAGGGCGCACATGGCCTCTGCGCCCATGTGCAGGATGATGCGCGTGCCTACGTGCGATGACGACGACGCCGCAGTTGCCGTTTCCATGTATAAAGTAGTCAACAAAGCGGACTCAAGCAAAGCGGACAACCAGTATTTCCCCTTTGGTGATAAGGGCACCGTCTGCAACTACGCTCCAAGGACGACGTCACCTTGGGTCACATCCCACCTCAGCAGGCGCCAGCCCATCGTCCGGCTGGCCGGTGGCTTTTCCAGCTTTGGCTGCGCCGCCCCCGCCATGGACCACGTCCATGGACTCCACCTTTATCGTGCACCCTGCTCCTTCCTTCGTCGCCATGTGGTAACCCTTCCCGCCCAAATGTTTGGGCAGAAGAGGTCCAAGACGCCTATAAAAGGAGGGGAGCACTCCCAAGCAAAGGGTTCGACTCCTAGCTAGCTAACTCTCGGGCTCGATCCTTGGCCATCTGAGATCTAGGGTTGGCCATTGTTAACCACCCCGAGCTTGACAAGCTCTCCTTATACTGTGACCTCTCCAAGCAGTGCAATACACCATAGCAGGACGTAAGGGTTTTACCTCCCAAAGAGGGCACTGAACCTAGGTAAGACTGCGTGTTCATCTCTGCAGTGTTGTCCCATAGCGAGTCCGACGAGCACCGTCGCCGGAGCACGTTGAGGGTTGTTTGACTCCACGTTCAGCCCCTTACACGATACCTCGAGAGACACCCCCAGTTCTTGGGACAGATCTCCGACATTTGGCGCGCCAGGTAGGGGGCTGAGGCGCGTCTTCATCCTCGACACAGCTATGGCCGGCTCTCGTGCCGAATGTCTCGCTCGCCGGACGGCTAGTGCCGCCACCGCTCCCGCAGGCCGCCCGCGCGGCCGCCCGCGTGGGAACTCTGCTCCAGAGCGCCACGTCGACCCCGAGCCCCGCGTCGAGCACCTGGAGGACGATGATCACGACGACCACGCTGGGGGCGACCTCGGCGAAGAGGAGGCTTCCTCTCTGCACCCGTCGCGGGACCGTGCTGCTTCCTCGCTGGGCCGCCCTACGCCCAGCCCGGCTACTGCGCTTCTCATGGCGCAGGAGCTGCTGCAGTACCGTCCTACGCCGGAGGCCCAGGAGGCCTGGCTCAATCGCCTCTCGGAGCTCGTCGGCGCCGCTCGCGTCACCGTCCCTGCTCCGTCCCGCTCTCTGGTTCCTTCGGGCCGCGTGGGGGACGTGGCGCACGGCGCCCCTCCCGCGCCTCCTCTCCAGTCCGCGCCTGCTGCTGCTCCACCAGCTCCACCGGTTGCACCGCAACCTGCTCCAGCGGGGGCTCCTCCTCGCGACAACCGCGCCGCATCGCACGCGTCGTCGCCGCACGACTGCCAAATTGTGCAGCGAGATCCTGAGGACGCCCGCGTGAGCATCGAGCGCCAGCAGGACCGCCACAACCGCGCCGTCCAGGACGTCGCCACCGCCGGGCGCCATCTCCGCGCCACTCTCGCCAGCGGCCCGGTCACTTATGGCACGACGGTTGCATTTACTCGCACCCTCCGTCGCGTCGTTTGGCCCGTCAAGTTCAGGCCGGACCTGCCTCCGCGCTACGACGGCAAGAACAACCCCCTGGAGTTCCTGCAGCTCTACACTCTGGCCATCCAGGCCGCCGGGGGTGATGACAAGGTCATGGCGAACTGGTTCCCCATGGCCCTCAAGGACTCCGCGTCCTCATGGCTCACCAACCTCCCCGCCGAGTCCATCAACACTTAGGAGGACCTTTGCCGGTGCTTCGTCGCCAACTTCAAGGGCACGTACGAGCGCGGTCTCACGTACAATGACCTCCGCGCCGTGCGCCAGAAGCCTGGCGAGACCCTCTGCAAGTACATCCAGCGCTTCAACCAGGTGCGAAACAAGATCCCCAACGCCACCGACGCGCAGGTCATCTCGGCTTTCGCAGGCTGGAGTGACGGATGTGCGGATGCTCGAGAAGCTCGGCATCCATGACAACACCACCACCGTCGTCAAGCTTTTCGACTTGGCGGACAAGTGCGCCAAGGCTGAAGAGGGCCGCTTGTTCGTCAAGAACGAGCCTGGAGATCCCGCCGAGGAGTCCAAGAAGAAGAAGAAGTCCACCGAGAAGCGCAAGACCACCGCGGTCCTCGCGGCTGAGCCCGACGCCAAGCAGCCACGAGCTGCCGCTCCAGCCGCTGGGTCCGAGAAGAAAGACGGCCACCCCTTCTGCGTCTACCACAACAGGCATTCTCATGCCACCGAGGACTGCTACGACATCAAGAGTCTCATCGAGGCTCGCGAGGCGCGCGAGCGGGAGCAAGGCCACGGAGGCCACGGCGGTGGCCGCAGCGGCCGCGGGGGGCGATGCTGGAACAACAACTACAACAACAACTACCAGCAGAACCCCCAGGCCAACGCCGTCGAGCCCGCGAACGACAACCTGCCTGCCGAGGCTGATGAGGGCTACCAGGTGCCTCGCGGCGTCGCCTGCATCCTTGGCGGGGCTCAGGCCCCACGCTCCAACCGCTACTTCAAGCAATTTGCTCGCGAACTCGCGGCAGCCCTTCCCGGGGTCGAGGCCTCCAGGCCCCTCAAGTGGTCTGAGCACCCCATCACCTTCGACTCTAGCGACCACCCCAAGTCCACCTCTGCTGTGGGCACCATCCCGCTGGTCTGTACCCCCACCATCAACAACATCGCCGTCTCCAAGACGTTCATTGATGGGGGTGCCGGCCTCAGCGTCATCTCTATCGAGACATTCGAGAAGCTGCAGGTGCCCTACGAGCGGCTTATGCCCACCAGGCCCTTCTCGGGGGTGACGGAGGGCCTCACGACGCCTCTGGGGCAAGTGAGGCTTGCGGTCACTTTCGGCACCCAGACCAACTACCGCACCGAGCTGATCGACTTCGACGTCGCGCACATCGGCCTGCCCTACAACGCCATTCTCGGTTACCCCGCCCTCGCCAAGTTCATGGCGGTGACCAAGCACGCCTACAACCTCGTTAAGCTCCCTGGCTCCAGTGGCACCATCGTCATCCGCGGCGTAGTCTCTGACGCCATGTACGCCGCGCAAGCGGCCTACAAGGCTGCCGCGGTGGCGTCCCCCGCCGACGAGGACGAGAAACCCCTCCCGAGGCCCCCCGCGAAGAAGAAGCAGCTGTTCTCTCAGGAGAAGGCCGCGACAAAGCAAGTGTCTCTGGAGGCAAGCGGCTCGGGGGCTAGCGTCACCATCGGCGCCAACCTGCCTCCCAAATAGGAAAGCGCGCTCGTCGCCTTCCTCAGGGCAAACTCTGACATGTTCGTTTGGACACCGTCAGATATGTCCGGAGTACCGAGGGAGGTGATCGAGCACCACTTAGCCGTGTGTCCAAACGCACGCCCCGTGAAGCAAAAGGCGCGGCGCCAGGCGCCAGAGAAACAAGACTTCATCGTCAAGGAGGTGGAAAAGCTGAAGAAGGCCAGCATCATCAAGGAAGTGGTCCATCCCACTTGGCTCGCCAACGGTGTGGTCGTCCCCAAGCACACCGGAGGGAGCCGCCTCTGCATCGACTTCACCGACCTCAACAAGGCCTGCCCCAAGGACCCCTATCCCCTCCCGAGGATCGACCAGATCGTGGACTCCACCGCCGGCTGCGCACTCCTCTGTTTTCTGGATGCCTTCTCTGGTTATCACCAGATCAAGATGGCGAAGGAGGACGAGGAGAAGACAGCATTTCTCACCCCTTGTGGTGTGTTTTGCTACGTCTGCATGCCCTTCGGCCTGAAGAACGCCGGCGCCACTTTCCAGCGCCTCATGAGGATCGCCTTGGGGGCTCAAATGGGGAGGAATGCAGAGGCCTACGTTGACGACATTGTCGTCAAGACCCGCGAGAAGGACACGCTCATCCAGGACCTCGAGGAGACCTTTGCCAACCTGCGCAAGGTCAACATCAAGTTGAACCCCGCCAAGTGCGTCTTCGGGGTCCCTTCAGGCAAGCTCCTCGGATTCCTGGTATCTCACCGCGGCATCGAGGCCAACCCCGACAAGATCAAGGCCATAGAGTAGATGCAGCCTCCTCGTCGCCTCAAGGACATGCAACGCTTAGCGGGATGTATGGCTAGCCTTGGCCGTTTCATCTCCAAGTTCGGCGAGAGGGCGCTGCCATTTTTCAAGATCATGAAGAGGTCCGGTCCTTTCAAGTGGACCCCTGAAGCAGCAAAGGCCTTTGAGGACCTGAAGAGATATATGGCGAGCCCACCCATCATGGTTGCCCCACGCCCTCGCTAGCCTCTGAAGCTGTAGCTTGCAGCCACTCCTCAGACGGCAAGCGCGGTCTTGGTGGCTGAAAGGGAAGAGTCAGTCCTCGACAAGCAAAGCTCTGCCTCGCCAAGCCCAGAACCCCCCGACAAGGAAGCATCCTCGTCAAGCCTCCAGCCCCAAGAAAACCTCGCCAAGGACTCCACCAAGCCTGGAGAGGAGCCAGCCGCTGCCACGCCAACAACTACTCTCGTCGAGCATCCCGTGTACTTCGTCAGCACAGTGCTGCGGGACGCTCGCGAGCGCTAACCCATGCAGCAAAAGCTCCTCTTCTCGCTCCTCATCGCCTCCAGGAAACTGCGTCACTACTTCCAGGGTCACCCCATCAAGGTGGTCACCTCCTACCCCCTGGAGCAGGTCCTGCGCAACCCGAACGCGACAGATCGCGTTGCAGGCTGGGGCATCGAGCTGGAACCTTTCGAGCTAGAATTTGACACCACAAGGGTCATCAAGGGCAGGGCGCTGGCCGATTTCATGGCCGAGTGGACGGACACGCGTGAAGAAGAGCCTCCAGAGGAGGAAGCTACAGCCTCAGGTGGGACGGAACCAGGCTCCTGGACCATGCATTTCGACGGCGCCTTCGCGGCCCGGAGTGCGGGGGCTGGTGCCGTCCTCACCTCTCCGACAGGCGACAAGCTCTACTACGCCGTCCAGCTATGCTTCAAGGACAACGACAAGGTCTCCAACAATATTGCTGAATATGAAGGCCTCCTCGCCGGG
Source organism: Puccinellia tenuiflora (assembly GCA_012064385.1). Lineage (NCBI taxonomy): Eukaryota > Viridiplantae > Streptophyta > Magnoliopsida > Poales > Poaceae > Puccinellia > Puccinellia tenuiflora. The sequence continues at coordinate 224,512 of QRDG01000167.1, read as the reverse complement.
CTCAGAGCTGCCATCGCCCTCGGCATCAAGCACATCCTCATCAAGGGCGACTCCCAGCTCCTCGTCAACTTCTCCAACAAAAGCTACACGCCTAAGGACACCTACATGGTGGCCTACCTTGAAGAGGTACGCAAGCTGGAGAAGCACTTCAGGGGCATGGAGCTCAAGCACATCCCGCGAGCAGAAAACCAAGAGGCGGACGATCTCGCCAGGCGAGCAGCAAGAAGGGAAGCCCAGAAGCCTGGCGTATTCGAGGAGAGGCTCACCAAGGCCTCAGTCAAGCAGCCAACGGCCAATAACAGCATCGACGAGGAGCTCCGACCAGCCCCATCAAGCGGAGCACCAAACTGTGGGTTGCCCTCAGGCGACCGCCTGCTGCTGACCCTGGTGCGCCAAGACACTGGTTGGATCGATGAGATCAAGAAATACCTGCAAAACCGAGTCCTCCCCGAAGACGACGCAGAGGCCGAAAGAATCGCTCGCCAGGCCAAGTCCTACTGCCTCCACGACGGAGACCTGTACCATAAGCGCCCCAATGGGGTTGCATTGCGATGCGTCCCTGCCGAGGAAGGCCGCCAGCTCATCAACGACATCCACAGCGGCGAGTGCGGCCACCACTCTACCTCGCGCACCCTTGCAGGCAAGGTCTTCCGGAGTGGCTTCTACTGGCCTTCAGAGCTTCAAGATGCAGCCGCCATCGTCCAATCCTGCGACGCCTGCCAATTCCACGCCAAGCAAATTCACCAGCCCGCGCAAGGACTCCAGACCATTCCACTATCCTGGACGTTCGCGGTCTGGGGGCTGGACCTACTGGGGCCCTTCCCGCGAGCGCTCGGGGGCTACCGCTACCTCTACGTCGCCATCGACAAATTCACCAAGTGGCCTGAGGTGGAATCCGTGCGCACCATTCCGGTGAAATCGTCAGTGAAGTTCATCAGGAGCCTGGTCTGCCGCTTCGGCATGCCCAACCGCATCATCACCGAGAACGGCTCACAATTCATCAGCAGCGCCTTCAAGTCCTACTGCGGCAGCCTCGACGCCCAAATCTGCTACGCCTCGGTGGCGCACCCACGAAGCAACGGACATGCTGAAAGAGCCAACGCCGAGGTGCTCAAGGGCCTCAAGACGAGAAGCTTCAACCGCCTCAAGGCTAGCGGCAAGCACTGGATCGACGAGCTCCCCTCGATGCTCTGGTCCATCCGCACCACGCCAACCAAGCCAACTGGTGAGACGCCATTCTCCCTCGTCTATGGTGCCGAAGCCATCCTCCCCAGCGAAATCACCCATGGCTCTCCACGAGTCTTGGCCTTCAAGGAGGCTGAGCTGGACGAATTCCGTAATGACGACTTACTGCTGCTTGAAGGGCTCCGCCGAAATGCGGCCCTGAGAGCGGCAAAGTACTAGCAAGACCTCCGTCGCTACCACAGCCGCCACATCCGGTCGCGCACTGTCGAAGCAGGAGACCTTGTCCTGAGGAGAATCCTCTCCAGGGCAGGCCTCCACAAGCTCTCACCAATGTGGGAAGGCCCCTACAGAGTCATGCACATCGCCAGGCCTGGCTCTGCGCGGCTCGAGACGGAGGACGACGTTCCCGTCGCCAACCCCTGGAACATCCAGCACCTGTGCAAGTTCTACCCCTGATCGCCCTCGGCGAGCAACTTTTTGCATCAGGGGAGAGCCACGCGCCACCATCCTCCACGAGGAAAAACTTCGGGCTCCCCTCTCTACTATACGTTGCCGCGGGCCATTCGAGAAGACTCCCAAGCCACCAAGCCTCGGCACGGTAACCTCTTCAGGCACCATGCCTTGGCGAGGTTGATCCCCATGCCGGTCATGGTGGAACGCAGGCTAAAAGCCACCCCCGCCTAGGGGCCCCCTGAGCTCTCTGTACATGCGTCTGCCCGGGGCACGCCCCCTCGAGAGTCTCAGCCACAGCATGTGGAACCCATGCCCAGAGCATGGCGGATTTTTTTTGCTTCTGGCCACGCCAGTGTAATGAACCTATGTTTCAGGTCAATTTGAACCTTTGCACATCGCGCCAGCATATTTCACTGCTTCGGTAAGCCGTATGTTATTGCTTTTATTCTCGCTCGTATGATCCCTCCTGTGTATCTCACGAGCGGGGCCTAGCATGGTGCCATGCCACGGGAGCATCCCGGCAGCGCCTCAAACCCAAGGGATCCGAGCTCTGAACTCGCGGTCAGCTCTCATGCATGTCAACTCCCAAGGAGCTCTGAACTCATGGGTTAGATCCTGTGCATGTCAACTCACCAAGGATCACCAAAAACCTTGGTGCCTATTCTCCTCGTAAGACACACATGAAGGAACCTACGAGCACCATAAGTTATCTAGCTATGTGTTGCTTGTGGGTATGCATATCTGTCCAAGTGCAGGAAACAAGCCTCGGGCACCCTCTCCAAGGCGACAACACCTCACCAAGGAACCAACACCCTATCCAAGGCAAAAATGCCTTGTCAAGCTAAGTCTAAACACTTGTTTGAATTTCCTCTCGCTGGTTTTTGCCCCTCGAGTCTCTTTTCTCTCTCCTATGCCTCATGGGCTGCTTGCACGTCAAAGGGGGGCCCCAAGCATCGCGCTTCGAGGAGCCCTTACTTCTTGAGGCCTCACACACCCCCCGGCCTTGTGGAGCCCTGACTCTCACATACCGAAGCGGCGGTGGTGTAGCGCTAAGAGAGGGTCCTAAGACGTAGAGCGAAAAAGACATGAAGGGGAAAGACAAAAGCCTCCCGAAGGACATTCACAAGCACTTTCCAATAAGCTTAACAAGTCTTTACAAAAGTCTTACAACCAAAATGCTAAGATAATGTGCCCCATGCACGCCCAGCTACAGGAAGGAGTTTAAGCCGTCGCGCCTCCTGAGGTGCCCGCTCTGTCCACAGCAGCCTCTGCCTCCAGGGCACCTTCCTCGCTGTCGCCTTCGTCGACCAAGACTTGGTCGTATTTCCTGGCGAGCACCTCAGCGGCTTCCCGCGCCTTGCTGCGGATGTCGACCGGCGCCATCACGGCCTCGAGGTCGAACGAGGGCCAGAGCCTCAGGAGGTTGCTGAAGACGCGGCTGGTGGCGAGGACGAGGAGATCGCGGCTCTCCGCCACGACGTGCTCATCGAAGTGCTTCGCGACCTTCTCAAGCTCCCCGAGGAATTGCCCGAAGAAGTGCGTATGTGCGGCCTCGTCGTCGATTCCTCCGGAGGGAAAGTGGGGGACCTCGATCCTCAGGTCGTCCCCGACGGCGTTCGCGCGGCGGACCAGATCGTGGAGCATGAGCTGGCGCTGGCACGTCATGGCCCGGCCGTGCCGCGCGGTGTCTCGCGCCTGCTCCGCAAGGTTCGTCGCCGGCCCCACCTGCTGCTGGAGGTCGCTCAGGTCCGCCTTCAGGGCGGCAATCTCTCTCTCCGCACGAGTCTGCACCTCCTTGGCGCGCTGGAGGCGGGAGGTCATCTCCTTCTCCTGCTTCTGGAGCCCTTCCACCTGGTGCAGGAGCTCATTGCGCTTTATTGTGAAGCGCTCCTCATCAGCCTCCTCCTGAATCCTCTTCGTCTTCAGCGCGAAGTCGGCGTTGGCCTTCTCGTGGCGCTCCTTGTGGGTGGCCTCGCTCCTGGCCACCTGGCTCTCGCGAGCCTGCAGCTGCCCCTCGCGGGTGGCCTGGGCCTCTTCGAGCAGCTGGGCCTGCTCCTCGCGCTGGCGCAGCTCTTTCTCCCGGAGGGAGAGCTCTTCCTCGCGAGGCGCCAGCTGCCCCTCGCGGGCATCTAGCAGCTCGCGGAGCTCCTTCAGGCTAGCCCTTGCGACCTCGGACTCGGAGGCGAATTTCTGCTCCGCGGCCGCCAGCTCCTGGTGCTTGGCGTCAGTCTCTACCTCAAGCGCCTCCCGGGCGGCGTCCAGCTGGTCCATGACCTCCGCCGCCTCCCGCTTGATGCTGTCGCGGGTCTCTTGGGCGAAGCGGATCGCCTCCTTGCGTGCCGCTTGGGCCGTGGCGTCCTGGCGGCGGCACATCTCCACCCTCTCATGGAGGAGGGCCCAGGCGTCGGCGAGCCTTGCCCGCTCCTTCTCCCTGGCGAGGTCTTCCTCGGCGAACTGCGCCGCCAACTCGTCGAGTGTCTTCCGCGCTTGGCGGAGGACGGCGTCGCGACGAGCCGCGCGAGGGCGCGGCTCACTCAACGCCAGGATCCCCGCGTCGTCGCGGGGCACAGAGGCCTCGACGCTCGTCGAGGCACCCGGGGCTCCTTGCCTCGGGCTCATGGTCGCTTCTGGCGCGGCCTGGGGGCTGGTATGGGCGCCTCCCTCGCTTCCCAAGGCGAGAGATCTTTGGGGGCTCGGCGTTCTCTCGCCCCCGGCCCCGCCGTTCGAGGGCTCCAGAGGCGCCTCCACCTCCTACCCTTCAGGGGCGCTCCCCGCCCCTTCCGTGGTGGCCGCGTCAGCCACGGCCTCGGGCGCGTCCTCCCTCCTTGTGGGAGCCTCCTCCACCTCTGGAGGCGGCTCCATGACGATCTCTTCGTCCACCGCTTCCTCTTCCGCGTGGTGCTCGACCGCCGGAGGAGTAGCGGCCCGAGTTGGCGGAGGCGTCGCCACTTCAATCACCTCCTCCACGCGGTGCTCAACCACGGGGGGAGAAGCAGCCCTAGCTGGAGGCGACATCGCCTCTTCAACCGTCACCATCTCCGCGCGGTGCTCACCCGCGGGAGGAACAGCTTCTTGCTGCGGCTCGTCAGCCGCCTGCTGCGGCTCATCGGCCACAGGCTTCCCTTCGGCGGCGCTGGCGGTCTCCCCAAGCTTGCGGAGGCGCCGCCTCTTCAGCGCCGCGGGTACGCTCAAGAAACACAAACAAGTAAACATCCGTCAAGAGGATTCTCAGAAGCAAAATGCTGAAAGAAAAGAAAGGGCCAAACTTACTCATCGGCCACTCTCCACACCCTCTTCTTCCCCTTGGGTGGCTGGAGGGTGCTCGCTCCGGCCTCCTCGTGAGGCGCTGCGACCTCCTCGTGAGGAGCATCCCTCGTGGTGGCCCCGGCATTCGTGTCATGAAGGGCCTTGGTGCGGGGCTCGCGGCGCCCTCTCCCGCTGCTGCCCCCCTCCTCTGCAGGGCGCTGGGAGCGAACCACTCGGAAGACGTCCTCGTCGTCGCTGGAGGAGATCTCCTGGAAGTCCTCGCCCGGCGGCGCGTTCCTTGAGCATGTGTCGCCCCCCGAGGGGTCGGCACCTCTCGAGGCCTCGTCCTCGCCAGAGGGGTTGGCGCCTCTTGAAGCCACATCCTCGCCGGACTCTTCGTCCTCGTCCGGCTCCAGCGCGTCGCCCACCTGCTCCTGTTCTGCCGCCCACGGGTTGCAGCGGGACCCGACAAGCCTTGCGGGCCTGATGCCCCATTCATCGAAGAGGGGTAGGAGCTCACGGGCTTCGCGCACGTTCTCCTCCACGTAGGCGAACAGCGGCATAGCGTCATCGTTGCTTGGGGACGGAATGGACGTCGTGCCGAAGAGGACCTTCATGATCTGCTTCAGCTCGCCCGGGGTGAGGTCGTCGGCGCTGAGACACATCCTGTCGTCCGGGCCTAAATAGGTCCACATCGGCTCCGAATGCCACTGGAGAGGAGCGATGCGGTGTGCGACGAAATCCATCGCCACCATCCGGCCGGTGAGCTCGGCCTCACGAAGCACCTGAATACGCTCGTATACTGCCTCAAGTTTGGGGCCCTCGGAGTCGCCGCTCGCCCAACGCGCCCACTTCCTCGGGGGTGCCACAGGTACCTCCAGGTGGCGGTTTGACGACTTGGTGCCAACAAAAAGCCATTTCTGGCGGAACTTCTCCACCTTCTTCGTCACTTCGGTGATGGCGTTCTCACCCTGCCACGCTATGGGGATGTAGTCTTCGCTTCTGGCGGCGGCGGTGCGGAAGGAGACGCATCCGAACCGCTCGTTCGACGCGGTGCTCCGGAGAGAGTAGAAGCTGCGGAAGAGAGCCACCGAGGGGTGGACACCGACGTACGCCTCGCAGAGGTAGGCGAAGATGGCGAGAATGAGCACGGAGTTGGGGTGGAGGTGAAGAAGCTGGATCCGGTACGCTTCAAGGATCCCCAAGAGGAAGCTGGAGAACGGGGGAACGAGGCCGGCGTAGAGGGTGTGAAGGAAAATGGGGTAATATCCTGCGCCGACCTTGCGGCTGCCGGGCGCTATGCTGGTGGCGCCGAGCTCATGGGTGTTGGCGGCCACCAGGGGCCGCACCTTCGCAACCGTCGCCGCGCGAACGAGAGACTCCGGCATCGTCCCCTGGGGCGCGGCACCCCGCGGCGCCGCCGCAGACGTGCCCGTCTGCATCGCGGCCTTGCCTTTCTGGCCGTCGGTTGCCTTCTTGGGAGCCATGGCCGCCGGAGAGGGAGCTTGAAGACGAAGACCTCAGAAGCGATGCGCTCTGAGGAGACGGAGAAGTTTGGAAGAAGAGGGCGGCGGAGTAAGGGGAGAAGTGATGGGCGCAGTCTGCGCGCCAGGCTTTATTGACCGGGTTGCCCGTTGAAGCCGAGGAGATCGTGGCCACGGCGCAACCGCTGCGCTCCACGTGTCACGGCCCTGGCAGGCGTCTTTGGGTCCTCGACGCTTCGCCTGCGTCCACGGCCTTCGGCGTGCCCATCGCGGGCCCGGGGGCTACTGTTGGAACAGTGGAAACCAGGGTACCACGGGCCGGCCTGCCAGGGCCCACGAGAATCTTCAGGTTTTTCGCTAAGGACCAGGCTCTCCAAGTCTGGCGAGCCTCGCGAGGGTTTTTTCCCTCGCGAGGGATCTTTTCTCCTCGCTGAGGGTTTTTTCCCTTGGCGAGGTATCGCTCCTCGACAAGGCGTCTCCGACGCCACCCGCATTTTCTGCTAAGGACCAAGCTGAGGAGCTCGGCGAGGCTTTCTGCCTCGCGAAGCAATCTCTGCCACCGCGGCAGGGCGCACATGGGCTCTGCGCCCATGTGCAGGATGATGCGCGTGCCTACGCGCGATGACGACGACGCCGCAGTTGCCGTTTCCATGTATAAAGCAGTCAACAAAGCGGCCTCAAGCAAAGCAGACAACGAGTATTTCCCCTTTGGTGATAAGGGCACCGTCTGCAACTACGCTCCAAGGACGACGTCACCTTGGGTCACATCCCACCTCAGCAGGCGCCAGCCCATCGTCCGGCTGGCCGGTGGCTTTTCCAGCTTTGGCTGCGCCGCCCCTGCCATGGACCGCGCCCATGGACTCCACCTTTATCGTGCACCCTGCTCCTTCCTTCGTCGCCATGTGGTAACCCTTCCCGCCCAAATGTTTGGGCAGAAGAGGTCCAAGACGCCTATAAAAGGAGGGGGAGCACTCCCAAGCAAAGGGTTCGACTCCTAGCTAGCTAACTCTCGGGCTCGATCCTTGGCCATCTGAGATCTAGGGTTGGCCATTGTTAACCACCCCGAGCTCGACAAGCTCTCCTTGTACTATAAACCTCTCCAAGCAGTGCAATACACCATAGCAGGACGTAGGGGTTTTATCTCCCAAAGAGGGCCCTGAACCTGGGTAAGACTGCGTGTTCATCTCTGCAGTGTTGTCCCGCAGCGAGTCCGACGAGCACCGTCGCCGAAGCACGTTGAGGGTTGTTTGACTCCGCGTTCAGCCCCTTACACGATACCTCGAGAGACACCCCCAGTTCCTGGGACAGATCTCCGACATATGGTTCCATGTCTCCAAAGCACTTATTCATGAAAAGTTTCTAGCATTTGTTAATCATTGTTTGCTTAATGTCAACTATAGACAATTGTTTTGGATCACCTTATTCACATCATGTGCTTTGCATTACTATCTTGATCAAGATTATGTTGGTTGCATGTCTCATCAAAAATTATTTTGTTATCACTTACCTACTCGAGGACGAGCAGGAGTTAAGCTTGCGGATGCTGATACGTGTCAAACGTATCTATAATTTTTGAGTGATCCATGCTAATTTTGTGATGTTGTCACATGTTTTTATTATCATATCACATCATTTTTATGCATTTTGTTGGACTAACCTATTGACAAGATGCCCAGTGCCAGTTCCCTATTTTTGTTGTTTTTGTATTTCAGAAAATTACTTCTAGAAATATTCTCGAAATTGGACGAAAATTTACGGAGATTTTTTATGCAAAGGAAGGCACCGGAGGACCAAAGGGCAGCCATGGGGGCAGTCACAGGGCAGGGACGGCCTCCTGCCGTGGCCCCCCCTTAGGTCGCGTGTGGGACGCGCCCCTGCTCCTAGTGGGTCCCCTCGGCCCCCTCCGACGCCTATAAAATCCCAATTAACCTAAAAACGTCGGGGCGGCCATTATTTTCCACAGAAGACATCCCGACGCGCCGTCACCTCAAACCCTAGTTCGGGGGTCAATCTGAAGCAGATCCCGGCACCCTGCCGGAGGGGAGATCGATCCCGGAGGGCTCTTCATCGCCTTGCCTTCCTCCGGGAAGATTTGTGATTAGTCCCACCTTGGACCTTGGGTCCATGGCAGTCGCTAGATGGTAGTCTCTCTCTCTTGTGCTTCATATTTATGATCTTGTGAGCTGCCTAACATGATCAAGATCGACTATTGTAATACTATGTGATGCATTTGCTGGGATCCGGTGGATTATGAAGTTATGATTAGATTGTGCATGATTCTTATATGTTGATTTATATTCTTGCATGCTCTCCGATGTGCGTAGTTACTTTGGCCAAGTGATTGTGTGTATCTCCAAGAGAGAGTATTTATGATAGATAGTGGGTTCATGACCCCTCTTGTTACTGGGCACGAGTGACAGAAACGTCTAAGGGCGAGGGTGTGCTGTTGCTACTAAGGGTAAAACAGCTATGTTAAAGTCTATTTTGATATTTAATATTGCTTACTTCATGCACTTTACTTAATGCAAATGTATGTTGCTTGCAACTTAATACCGATGGGTGACAGGCTGGATAGCGATCCCACGGTGGACTTTTTAGACAAAGATGCAGTTGGACTCAACGGTCTTTGTTCATTGTCGTGATGCCTCCATAAATATTATCATGTTCACTTTATCATAGCTAAATTAAGTTTGAGTTGTAATCTTGTCAATTGCCCAGCTGTAATTTGTTTACCCTTCATATGACCGTTCTATTTACTTGAGAGACTCCACTAGTGAACCCATGCTCCCCGGTCCATATTTTTACATTGTTTACAACCTCATTTATTTAATTTTTATCATCATTACTCTACTGGTCACTTTTCATATTTTATCTATTTCACTATACAATTAACCGCTTTGTTTTCTGCGAGACCGGAAAAATTGACAACCTTTCCGCCGTTGGGGGCAAAGTATTTAGTTGAGTGTTTGCAGGTCCACGTCTATTGAAGATTAAGCACCAGATATCTTCAACATTCACTTTGTTGTTGATTTCAAGGTCCTACTGGTTCGATAAACCTCGGTTCAATATCGAGGGAAAACTGCTACTAGCTGCAACTCCACCTTCGCTTGGGGCACCACCCAACTCTTTTCAATACAACCTCACCCTCCCATGCTCCTGGGGTGCCCCCCCCTCGCGGTCTTCTGGCTCCGTGACTCTTTTCCCTTAAAAATAGTTTTTCTGATTTTTCTGGAATTTTCCGCAAACTTCTGAACCCTGCACATAAGAAAGACATCAAATGCAATTCTGCTGAAAACAACGTCAGTTCGGGTTAGTTCCAAACAATTCAATGAAAATCAGAGGTAAAACAATCGCAAAGTGTTTGGAAAAGTAGATACGTTTGAGACGTATCAACTCCCCCAAGCTTAGCTTATTGCTTGTCCTCAAGCAATTCAGTTGACAAGCTGGATGTGATAAAAGAAACTTTGCCAAACACCTTTGCTTCATTTAGAGCATAGAAGTTTAAACCATGATCAGTATTTTAATAAGCACATAAAACAAGTTACAAAAATAATATAACTTAAGCAATCATAGAGACTTATGCAAAACTCACAATATGCTAACAAATAACACCAATGCAATGCATATAACTAGGCATGGTAAAGTGATCTCTCCCTTGCCACTTTTGTGGGGCAAAACATAAATACCGGGCACCTCTTGAGACATTAAACGGTGACTAGATGTAAAGTTTTTAGAATCGAGAAGTATCTCAAACATGCTCCAATCATTAAAACTTTGGGACAGAGCACATTATACTCAGAATGACAGCAATGCTCTATAAGATGGTGCTCAAAGAAGGATGACGACTCAACATAAATATAAAAGAAAGGCCCTTCGTAGAGGGAAGCAGGGATTAATCATGTGCTAGAACATTTTATTTTATTTTTATAAACAGAAGTAAAACAGATTTGAGAGATGCATGCTTTCGTCAATGATTTCAGAACAGAGAGGCTATCAAGTCCCCCATAACAAGCAAGGCTTTTAGACTTGTGAGAGCAGCTGGTTTTTTAGAGGAGCGAGTACGCTCCTCTTTCTCCTTGGTTTCACCATTGTCCAATGTTCAGAGTTGATTTCTCAGATTTTCATTGCGCGGAGGAGAATGGTGAGTTATATTTATATTTTGCTTAGGCTGCTCTCGGGTTGATTCAGGTGAGGACGTAATCCATCAACACCGGGTGAAAGGGAGGAAATGACCTTGCTTGTCACAAGTTATATCTAGCTCTCTATTGCTTCCTCATGAGCTAAAAACAGAGACATAAAAAAGAAGCATTTTTTTAATAATTTAACGGTAGCACATGACAAATTTACTTGGAATGGCAGGGAAATACCACATGTAGGAAGATGTAGTGGACTCAAATGAAATACTTTTGGCTTAAGGAATATGGATGCACGGATGGACCATTACACCTAGTGCAAGTGGAGGCTAGCAAAAGACTCGGGAGCGACCGATCGAGAGCACCACTGTCATAATCATGCTTTGCGACAAAATTAATCAATAAATAGAGCGTATGAGTGATACTACAATTCTAAGCACAATAAACCGTCAAGGCTTAACAGACTTTATTTTTAGTCTTTTACATGTGTGGACATGTGCCAAGTCAATCCAAATAAATCTTTTGGAGGAGGATCTCACTTCACCATACCATGTTATTAACAATGCAAAACATGCTCATGTCTACATGACAAATTATTCACTCTTAACAAGTTGAGGCTAAGCATAAAAATCCATAAAAGCTAAGCAATATCATCTACATAGCATTCTATCATAGCAAACTAAAACATGAGCATGAGGATAAACATTTGTACAAAAATGAAAACAAATAGAGTTCATACCAAATTTCCTCATTACATCCGTGCCACCAAATATCATCATTACTGCATAGACACTTGCACAACCGAAAGATATAGAAATAATAAAAGTGTGCAAATGTCGTCACAAACACGGGTTGAACTCTGAAACAACTATACAAAATAAAGAAGATGAGAAAATATTTTTGTGTTTTTCAAATAGTGAAAAGGGAAAAAATGCAAAAGCTAAAAGAGAAATCTTTTTGTTGTTTTCGATTTTGGAAGGAAGCAACTTGAAACGAAAAAGAGAACAACCGAACAAGAAACAAAAGAAAATATTTTTGGTGTTTTTGATTATAAGAAAGAAACACAAACAAAGAGAAATATTTTTGGGTTTTCAAATAGTAAACAAAAAGAGCTACAAAAGCATCTGAACAAAAAGAAAGCAAAAATAAAACTAATGAATATACAGAGGAATAACGAACACACCGACATATGATAGTTGAGTGAACGAAATAAAAAGATGTTAGTGAGAGATACGTACTCCCCCAAGCTTAGGATTTTGGCCTAAGTGGGATCCATCTACCATGGCGGTGGCACGCCCCAGTTGGTGCCCGGCTATGGCTGCCACTGCAGGTCCTGTGGCTCCTCCTCTGGCTCCTCCTCAGGGACTAGTGAAGCGAGGTACTCATCCAGCACCTCCTCAGGAAACGAGTATCCGTCCCTAGCAACAGAGTTAAACAAAACAGGAGCAGGCAATCTCACAAGGTGAGGGTTATCCAATTCAAAAGCAAATAACAATCTATACTGCAAGTTCTCCAAAGTAGAATCATAAGTGACAAAATGATGAGATTTCATTGCAGCAAGATCAAGCCTAATAAAGTCCAATTCTAAATCATCCTCTGTAGGAGGAAGCATGGAAGTAGCAAGCATGATTGAGGCAACAATACCTCCATAAATAGTTCCTTTAACTTTATTAGTGCTAAGGCGATGAGCAATGAGAGCACCAATATTATAGGAATCATCATGATTAATTGCAGCTGCAAGAATAGTAAGATCAGGACTAGTCATGTTACTCGTGTTATCCCGGGGAAGGATACAACGAGCAATGACATAGCCCAAATACCTCACAGCTGGAAACTGAATGCTCCTAAATTTTGCACGCGTAGAGTCCCTCCAATCATCATGACAGATTCCGGCATAGAGCTCCTTGAGGTACTGGGGCTGCGTGTTCATCTTGCCTGTGAGCCCCGTGTTCCTCACACCCAAAGCACTGCAAAACTCAGACAAAGGCATTCTCCAAGGTTGTTCATATAACATGAACTCCACACTTGGGTGATATTGATCATCAATGAAATTAAAGCTTTGCACAAAGATGTTAGTGAGCTTAAGATATTGGGGCCTCTCTAGTAGTACAATATTTGTCAAAGATGCATTAGTAACAAGACTAGTAAATTCATCGCGTATACCTATGGCCTGTAGAAATTCATAACATGTGTATACCGATGAACGCACGTCCGTCTCTCCGGCAAGCATAATAACACCAAGTGGCTCCAAATCTTCATTGTATGAGGGCCTCATTGGTGCATTAGAACTTGACCCTCTCGTTTCTCGACGAGAAGAGGACTCCTTCTTCTTAAAAATACCACCTAAATTGAACTTAGGCATATTCTTCTTTTTCTGAAATTTTTCAACAAACTTCACAAAACTTGAAAATAAAATATAGGAAGTGCATTACACTACTCCTATAACTTAATACCAACTAATACATGCATCAAAACCATCCAATAAATTTTAAATCAAGCATGGAAGCTCATATTAAGGGTCATATACAGTAGGAAAATACTCAACTTATACAAAACCATTCAAGATTCTAATTGGAGGAGTGAAGGAGTCACATACCGGAGAAGATTTGCACCAAATTTCAGCAAAAATAATGGGCTGAACAAGGAGATCGAAAATTCCAGCACTCAAGAGCAAGAACTCGGGTTTGAGCAATGGAGGAATGATTTTTCGAGAGAGAGAGAGTGTGTGTGTGTGTGTGGGAGGCAGCTCACCTGGTGGGGCCCTCCAGGGGGCACAAGCGGCCCTTGGCCGCGGCCAAGCCCTCACCCATGGGTGGGACCCACCTGTGCCCCTGGGGGGGTCCCCCAGGTCAGCCCCAAGCACTCATGTGTCTCTTTTAAAATGATAAAATTCATGTAATTTTTCTGAATTTTTTTGACAACTTTTACAGAGGAACTTAAATGAGATTAAAATGAGCTAATAAAACAGGATATTGATATTTAAAAAGGATAAACTCACTAAGAAATAAAAATTACAAAAAAGTAAAAGATAAATAACAGAGGAAAAACTAATGGTTATTAAAGTCTTTATGTTGTTTAAAATTGATTTGTTAGCAAGGTTGATCAAGTCTTGCTACAATACCAAATTTATTTAACACAAAGAATTCAATTTCCAAATGACAATTATGTTACCTCATATTGTATAGAAATTGTCCCAGTCATTAGAGTTTCATATTTTCTATGATGTATACGAATAGGACAATCAATGGCTCCAACCTTGATGGTTTCAATATTTTCAATGGAATTCACACCAATTTTGGCATTAATCTTCTTTGGGAAATATACTGTGTGCTCTTTATCATCAACATTAAAAGTAACTTTTCCTTTATTGCAATCAATAACAGCCCCTGCAGTATTAAGAAAAGGTCTTCCAAGAATAATAGACATATTATCATCTTCAGGCATTTCCAACACCACAAAATCAGTTAGGATTAAACAATTAGCAACTTTAGCAGGAACATCCTCACAGATACCAATAGGCATAGCAGTAGATTTATCAGCCATTTGTAGGGAAATATCAGTAGGAATAAGCTTGTCTAATAAAAGTCTCTTATAAAGAGAGAAAGGCATAACACTAACTCCTGCACCTAGATCACATAAAGCAGTTCTAACATAATTATTTTTAATGGAGCAAGGAATAGTGGGTATACCTGGATCACCAAGCTTTTCAGGAATTTTGTCATTGAAAGAGTAATTAGCAAGAATAGTAGAAATCTCTTGATTAGGAATTTTTCTCTTATTAGAAACAATGTCTTTCATGTATTTTAAATAGGGAGGTAATTTAATAGCATCAGTCAAAGGAATTTGCAAAAAGAGAGGCTTCATCCATTCACAGAATTTATTATAGTGTTCCTCCTCTTTAGTTTTATGAGATTTTGATGGATAAGGCATAGGCTTTTGCACCCATGGCTCTCTTTCCCTACCATGATTTTTAGCAACAGGAGGTGCAGTCTCCTCCTCCTGTTCTTTAGGTTTATTAATATCATCCTCTTGCTCATTACAACTTTTAGTTTCAGCATCAGAAATAAAAACATCATTAGGATTATTGACCACTGATTCTTTATCAAGTTCCATATTACTAGATTCTCTTGATTCTTTATTTTTCTTCTTTTTCTTTTTCCTTCTAGGGGAACTAGTAATATTATTTTCAGCCAATTGAGATTCTTGTTCAATTCTTTTAGGATGTCCTTCAGGATACAAAGGATCTTGAGTAGTGATACCACCTCTAGTTGAAACACCATAAGCTTGTTTATTACTTTGTATAGGAATACCAGCAAGCAAATCTTTTTGTACTTTAGTAATTTGTTCAAGTTGAGTTTGAACCATATGAAAATGCTTAACAAGACCTTTAACATCATTAGCAGTTTTCTCCAAGACAGAATACAAATTTTTAATAACCAGAGTGTTACCATTTAATTGTTCTTGAATTTGCATATTAAAATGAGTTTGTTTAACAACAAAGTTATAAAATTCATCTAAACACTGACTAGGAGGCTTGCTATAGGGAATATCATTGAAAGCAAAATCATAAAGAGAATGTACCTCTACCATAGGTGGGTGAGTGGTAGGCTCACATAAAGTTTCAATTGGAGGTAAATTCTTCACATCTTCAGCTCTAATACCTTTCTCCTCGATAGATTTCTTGGCTTCTTGCATATCTTCTGCTTTAAGAAAAGCACTCCCCTTTTCTTCGGGGTTGGTAAAGTAGGAGGCTCAGGACCACTCCATTCATCATAATTTTTGGCTATCTTAGCCATTAATTCTTCAGCTTCAGCTATAGTCCTTTTCCTGAAAACACAACCAGCACAACTGTCTAGGTATGTCCTAGATTCATCAGTTAGTCCATTATAAAATATATCAAGAAGTTCATTCTTCGGTATATCATGCACTGGCCGAGCCCTGAGTAATGAGCCAAATCTCCCCCAACCTTTAGGGAGATGCTCATCCTCCAGCTGTCTGAAATTGAAAATTCTCTGCAGAGCCTCATGCTGCATGTGAGCGGGGAAATATTTTGCAAAGAAAACATCAAGCAATTCATGAGGACTTTTAGTGGAAACATAAGTTAAAGCATTATACCACACTTTAGCATCACCTTTTAATGAAAAAGGAAACAACTTTACTAAATAGTAACGCTATATCTTCTTGTCATCAGAAAATAGTAAGCTAAGCGAAGCTAATTTATTCATGTGTTCAATAGCATCATCATTCTCAGTTCCACAAAAAGGATCAGATTCAACATTTGATATAAGTGAGAGATCAACAGAGAAATCAAAATCATCATCTTTAATGCATATAGGAGAAGTAGCAAATTCAGGATCAGGTGTGAAATGATTTTTAACAACATGTTTTTAAGTAATTTCCTCAAAGCATCAGGATCTCCTGAAGCTTCACAATTCATATATTGTCTAATAAATTCATCACTAACATCAATATAAGAATCATCAGGATATCTACTCTCATAATTATATAATTCAGGAGAACTAGCAGGTGTAATAAGCCTTTTATCAAGATTTGTAATTTTCTCAGTATTAGAAATAAGAGTATCCAGAAAAGGACCTAAAGAACCAGAATCATCAAGCATAATAGAAGCATCATCAAATTCATCAGAAGCAGTAGCAGACTCAGATAGTGATGCTTCAACAGTAGGACCAGTATTTGCATGTGGTGTAACAAGTTGATTTAAAACAGTAGGTGAATCAAGAGTAGCTTTATATTTCAGAGCAGTACCTTTCCTTGTGGTGGATGGTAATATCGGAAACTTAGGATCACACCTACTCTTCATGATGAAGAGTAAATTACAGTAAACATAAAAACTCCCAGGTGAACTTATAAATAGAGCTATGCTCCCCGGCAACGGCGCCAGAAAATAGTCTTGATGACCCACAAGTGTAGGGGATCGCAACAGTCTTCGCGAGTAGTATAACCCTAATTTATTGATTCGACACAAAGGGAGCCAAAGAATATTTATAAGCCTTAGCAGTTGAGTTGTCAATTCAACCACACCTGAAAAGGATTTCTCTCGAAGCAATTTATCGGTAGTAACAGTAATTTGATAGCAGCAATAGAACAGTAACAATTGAAATATAATAAAGAAGCCATTGGTGATAGCAAAAATATTGATTGTAAACAATAGGATTAAAAGCACCGTAGACATAGGGACAGTGAAAGTGCATCTAGTCCCCTAATATGTTTTGGTATTAATGACAACATAATAATTTATTTCTAATATCGTTTTATGAGTTTGTGCAGATTGGAAAAGAGTGAAATCTGCTCCAGCGGCAGTACCGCCGTGCCTGCGCTTGCAAGCCCCCCCTGGGGCTGGCAGTGCCGCCAGCACTGCCGCCCGGGAGGCCCTCTGTGAGCCAACAGCGGCAGTACCGCCGCCTCTGGCGGCAGTACCGCAGTTGGGCTCCTGAGAGCTCTCCTGGGGCTGGCACTGCCGCCAGCACTGCCGCCGCCACGGCGGCAGTACCGGTGCTGCGGAATGGCTCCCAGGCAGATGGAGCCGTTGGTCGAAGAATCCGAAGAGTGCAGCGGCACTACCGCCAGGAGCGGCGGTAGTACCGCTGCAGTGGAGCGTTCCCCCTCCCAACGGTTCTCAGAAGGAGGAGAGTATTTAAGGAGGGTTTCTCCCTCCTTTGTCTTTAAGGCTCTAGACTCAAATTCTTCTCTCTCCTCCATTAATGAGCCCAAGCTAAAATTGCCTAGATCTCCCACTCCCTCGCCCCAATCTTGTTGATCTTTTGAGGAGTGAAATAGGAGACCTAGATCTAGCCTTCCACCGAAGGAATTTCGAATCCCCCCACTTGTTGTTTGTGGATCTTGAATCTTGTGGGCTCTTAGGGTTCTTGGGTACTCTAGGAGCAAGAGTGGGGTTCGGAGCTTCATAAGTTGTGAGGAGCTCCGGGACATTGTTGGGAGTCTCCAACTCATTGTGGAGAGCCCCAACCTTGGTGTAAAGGTTTGGTCAACGCCTTCAAGTCGACCTCATAGTGGAACCGGAGAATAGGGTGAGCACGGACGTGCTTGTAGGAGGGCCAAGGAGCCTCCACACCTCTCCAACATAGACGTACTTCCCTTGGGAAGGAACTACGGGAATCATTTCCTCGTGTCCTCTTGCGGTGACTTCTATCCTTTACTTTCCATTGCGCTTTCTACTTGTTCCTTGTATCTTATCACCTAGGGTTGTTCATCTAGTTGCACATCTAGATAACAAGTTTTTATCTTGCTAAAAACCTAATTAAAAGAAAAAGAATTAAAATTGGTAGTCGCCTATTCACCCCCCCTCTAGTAGACCATACGTTCTTTCAATTGGTATCAGAGCCTCGTCTCTTATCAAAGGTTTAACAACCTAAGAGAGTATGGATGACAAAGAGGAATCCGAAGCACCGGCCACTATAGGTTACGTCAAAGACACTATCGGTGGTCTTGTCTCAAAGGTTGATACTCTAGAGACAAGCATTACCGCTAACGTCAATGCTAACCTTGGTGATTTGATGCGGAAGATGTTCGAGGAATATCTAGGGAAGACTCCTAGTGTTAGTCCCCCTCCCATTCCCATTGTAGGTGGTGGTAGTGACATCATCACTAACCCCACCACGAGTGGAGAAGGAACCAAAGAGAGTGGTACTAACCCTAAGAGTTCTCCGGGCATCTTTGCCCAAATTCCTCCGGGGGAAATCTACAACAACATCCACCCCATCATCTCTATGCCACACATAAACAATATGGTCCCCCCACCTAAAATTTATCCAATCAATTTTCCTAGATGGCAATTTAAATTACGCTCTCATTTGTCAAACTCTTGCACTCACTTGTGGCAAATTGTAGAGCAAGGATTTCATCTGGTGGATCCTAACAACTTGACACTGAGGGAGGACATCAACTCTCAACTGAATGCCATTGCCCTTCACACAATCCAATCGGCGGCAACCGATGAGTATCTCCCACACATCCAAATGTGCAAGACCGCCAAAGATGCTTGGCAAAAGCTCGACAACCTCTTTTTGGGCAACAAAAGCATCCAACAATCCAAGTATGAGACCGCTTTGGATCAAGCGGAAGAGTTCGTGATGCAAGATGATGAGTCACCAGAAGATCTATATCGAAGACTTACGGCCCTTGCCGTGACATTGACTGAGTACGGTGACAAGCAAGTGGATGATGCATGGATCAAGAGGAAGTTTCTCAAGGCCATCACCCCCTTCAAGAAATCTTTGGCTACCACCATACGGTCAAGAGCGGACTTTGCCTCCATGGACTCCAACACCGTCCTAAATGAGTTTGTCTCCATTGGCATTATCAACAAGAATGTCGATCATGCTCATGCTCGTCAAAGAGCTCTTGCCCAAGCTCCATCCACTCTAGCCTTGAAGTCAAGAGCCGTTGCCCATGAAGAAGATGATGATGATGAATATGATGAGGAAGAAGTGGACAATGTTTGTGGCCTTCATGAAGCAATATCACTTGCCGCGGACGTATATTGGAATAACCGGAAAAGCAGCAAAAGAAGGCCTCCACCAAAAGGAGGTGAACCAAGAATCAACAAAGCCAAGACATGCTATAATTGTGGCAATGTCAACCACTTCATCATGAGTTACCCCTTTGAGAATAGAGAAGAGCATGGGGGAAGGCTCATACGCAAGGACAAGTTCAAGTCGTCCTCAAGCAAAAACTTCGTCAAGAAGAAAGTTCCTAACACCTTTGCCGCCCAAGAGAGAAAAGTTGAAGGAGAGTACATGTCCGGTGATGAAGAAGAAGATGAAGTTGTAGGTGTGGCCCACGTCGCCATAGCTACCTCTTCCTCTTCACCGTCATCCCTTTTAAAATCCCCCAATGAGAATGCTCCTTCAACTCCCACATGTCTCATGGCAAATGCCACCTCGGTAATGACTCCTTCTCCCAAACCCATTGCTTCTACCTGTCCATCCTTGTTGGATTCCGTAGATAAAGTTGAGAATGAGTCACAAGTTACAAATGATCTAGATGCTTGGCTTGCAAAACTTAAAGGTGTAACCAAAGTTAATGTTAATGCTCTTATTGAAAAACTAGATGAGAAAGAAGAAATAATTGACACCTTAGAAAGTCAAAGTGATGAATTTGCTAATGAAATTGCTAGTCTTTCTAAGGCTCTTGAAGAAGAGCAAACCCGTAGGAGTGCTCTTGAGGAAAAATATGCTAATCTTGATGAAACTTATGGAATTGATATGGCCAGACTTAAAAAGGATAATGAACATTCTATTGCTCTTGCCAATGTTCTTAAAAAGGAAAAGAGTGAGCTAGGGGTTGGCAATGCTAGACTCATCCAAGAAAATGAGAAGCTCGAAAGAGAACTCAAAGCTCTTAAGGAGTCACATAATCAACTCCTAGGTCAACTTGTGAAAGAAAAGGCTTCTCTTTCTAGTGATAATGCTTCTAGCTCTAACCCATGTTGTGAGCATGCTAAACTTGTTGAGGAGAATGGTAAACTAAGGGCTCAACTTGAGAAAGGGTTAGCCTCTTGCATTCAAGGTGAAAAGAATCTCAATGATGTTATTAGTGGTCAAAAGGAGAACTTAGGGAAAGAGGGTCTTGGATTCAACTCCGAGTCCAAGAAGAAGAAGAAGAACGTGTCAACTCCCTTTTCTAAGCCTATTGTTTTTGTTAAAGAAGGGGAGTTGGCAAAGGGTAAGGAGGTCATCACCAAAGATGTGGAAGTGGGGTCCTCCGGAACCATCTCACAACCTTTGAATGTGGATACCGTTGGAACCATTACCTCTAGTCCCGGCACCGTGAACCCTCGTGGGTCTCACAACAATTTTGCCGGCAAATACAACCCTTCCTATGTTCTCATGAAAGCAAAAAATGGTCATGTTTATGCTAAGTATGTCGGCACCTCTTTTGATGATGACTATTATTGGGCTATTTGGGTGCCTAAGACCCTTGTGACTAACAAAAGAGGACCCATTCAAAAATGGGGACCTAAGACAAAGACTTAATCTCTTGTAGGTCAATGCTTCCGGGACAACCAAATGGACGGTGGACAGTGGTGCCTCACAACACATGACCGGAAGCAATGATTTAGTAGGAGCGTTGGAACCTCCGCAATCTCATGCTACTCACATTCGTATTGGAGATGGATCTCTTCTTAAGGTATTGGGACGAGGCAAGGTGGTTGTTTCTAATGATACATCCATCAAGAACGTCCTCCTTGTTGAGTCCCTTGGCTTTAATTTACTCTCCATTTATCAATTATCTCTTCATGGTTTTGGTGTTTACTTTGATGACCTAAATGTGATTGTTGTTTGGAAGAAGTCTCATAAATTAGCCTTTGTTGGACATGTCGAGAACGGCATCTATGTGGTTGACTTCTCGAAGGAAACCTCAAGTGCCGCGACATGTCTAATGGCTAAAGTTGATGTGGGTTGGCTTTGGCACCGCCGGCTAGCCCACACCAATATGAGAACTCTCTCCGAACTCCAAAGCGGCGGTCATATCCTTGGACTAACCGATACTAAGTTCTCAAAAGATCGTGTGTGTAGCTCATGTGTCCTAGGAAAGCAACATGGAAGTCCACATCCCGCTAAGAACATCATCACCACCACGAAGATTCTCGAGCTCATTCACTTGGACCTTTTTGGTCCATTATCATATGATAGCCTTGGTGGGAAGAAATATTGTTTGGTGATTGTGGATGACTACTCAAGGTACACATGGGTCTATTTCTTCAAGAAGAAGAGCGAGACTCAACAAAAAGTGATTGACTTCATCAACATGGCTCAACGACAATATCAAGAGACGATCATGGTGATTAGAAGTGACAATGGTACCGAGTTCAAGAACTACACCGTGGAGGGTTTTCTTAGCGAAGAGGGAATTGCTCATCAATATGCTACTCCTTACACCCCTCAACAAAATGGTGTTGCGGAGAGGAAGAACCGGACTCTTATGGATGTGGCTAGGACCATGATTGCGGAGTTCTCTTCTCCGTATAACTTTTGGGCCGAAGCCGTAGCCACCGCATGTCATGCCACCAACCGATTATATCTTCGCAAGATCATCAACAAGACTCCCTATAAAATCCTCCTCGGTAAGAAGATGGATGTATCCTATTTCCGTGTCTTTGGGTGCAAGTGCTTCATCAAAAATAAAGGTACTAGTGTATCTAAATTCGAAGCTAGATCCTTTGAGGGTATTTTTGTTGGCTATTCCACGGTGTCACATGCCAATAGAGTCTACAACCAGTCCTCTGGCCAAGTTGAAGAAGCTTGGGATGTGCACTTTGATGAGGATAATGGCTCCCAAGGAGCACGTGTAGATCCTTTGATTGTAGGTGATGTAATTCCTCCAATCGCCATAAAAAGAATGGGTGTGGGAGAGTTCCGCCCCGTTGAGGAACCCCTTGTGGCGGAAGGAGAAGGACAATGCTCTACTCATGTGGAGCCATCACCAACTCAAAGCATCCTCATTGTGCCCCCAGAAGCCCATCAAGATCAAATGCCAAGCCCTCAAGCTAGTGTGCAAGGCCAAGGACAAGATCATCCCAATGTCATTGAAGACCCACCTAGCGGCTCCTCTTCACCAAATGATGTCCAAGGCTAAGCTCAAGGTGACACGGAAGATCAAGCTCGTCATGGTGATACTCAATCCCCCAATGATGAAGGTGATGATCAAGCCATTTCACAAGAGTCCCTTGATGAGATACGAGAAAGAAGAGCAAGGGCAAGAGATCGTCGTCTCGAGCGTAATGAACACACTTTGGACAAGATTCTTGGAGATGTTCGTGGCAAGGTCTCCACAAGAAGACAATTGGCAAACTTTAGCTCTCATCACGCCTTTGTTTCCGTTATCGAGCCAAAAAAGTATTTGAAGCTCTTGAAGATGAAGATTGGCTTGAAGCCATGCATGATGAGCTCAACAACTTCGAGAGAAACAAGGTGTGGAAATTAGTGCCAAGACCCAAGGATTGCAAGAATGTCATTGGAACCATGTGGGTATTCAAGAACAAGCAAGACGCAAACGGTATTGTGATCCATAACAAGGCGAGGTTAGTGGCTCAAGGGTTTTCCCAAGTGGAAGGAATTGACTTCGGTGAAACCTTTGCTCCCGTAGCTCGCCTAGAATCTATTCGTATCTTGCTTGCATATGCTTCTCATCATAACTTTAAATTGCAACAAATGGATGTTAAAAGTGCTTTTCTTAATGGACCCATAAATGAGTTGATCTATGTCAAACAACCTCCGGGGTTTGAGGATCCCAACTTTCCCGATCATGTCTATAAACTAGACAAAGCTCTCTATGGGCTCAAACAAGCACCTCGTGCTTGGTATGAGCACCTTAGAGAGTTCCTAGTAGATTGTGGATTCCAAGTTGGAGTAATCGACCCTACACTCTTTACCAAAAGGGTTGGAGGTGACTTGTTCATATGTCAAATTTATGTGGATGATATCATTTTTGGCTCTTCTAACACTCGATTCAATGATGAGTTTGCTAAGTTGATGTCAGACAAATTTGAGATGTCCATGATGGGGGAATTAGAGTTCTTTCTTGGTTTTGAGATCAAACAATTGAGAGAAGGTACCTTCATCAATCAAGTCAAGTACACCCATGACATGCTCAAGAGGTTCAAGTTTGAAGATGCCAAGGGCTGCAAATCTCCTATGGCCACCTCCACCGATCTACATCCGGATCATCTTGGGAAGGATGAGGATCAAAAGGTATACTGTTCCATGATTGGCTCTTTGCTTTATCTTTGTGCATCTAGGCCGGATATTACGTTTAGCGTGGGCATGTGTGCAAGGTACCAATCCGCTCCTAAAGAGAGCCATTTTACGGCGGTTAAGCGAATTTTTTGATACTTAGTTCATACCCCAAACTTTGGTCTTTCGTTCCCCAAGGGTTCAAGCTTTTCTCTCACGGGGTACTCGGATGCGGATTATGCGGGTGACAAGAAGGATAGAAAGTCAACTTCCGTGGCTTGCCAATTTCTTTGTAGGTCCTTGGTGTGTTGGTCTTCCAAGAAGCAAAATTGTGTTGCCCTCTCCACCACCGAAGCCGAGTACATCTCCGCCGCAAGTTGTTGTGCTCAATTGCTATGGATGAGGCAAACTTTGAAGGATTTCGGCATCACCTATGACAAAGTGCCTCTTCTTTGTGACAACCAAAGTGCTATCAAGATCGCCCACAACCCGGTGCAACACGCCAAGACGAAGCATATCGAGATTCATCATCACTTCATCCGGGAGCATGTGGAGCGAGGCGACATCGAGCTATTGTACGTTGGCACCAAGGATCAACTTGCCGATATCTTCACGAAGGCCCTTGATGTCCAAAGATTTCTAGAGTTGAGGAATGAACTAAATGTCATGGATTCGAGTAACTTTGAGTGACCATATCGCACATGCCCATGCTAGTCATTCTATCTAGTTTAGATGTAGGCATGGATATAGGGGGAGTGTAGTTCAATTCATGAGCCAACACTCTCTCCATTATACGCAAATAGACAAACCTTGCATTATAGTCACTTTGTGACAAATTGTGCTTCAACGATGAGTTTAGAGTGAGAACCCAAGATATATCTTCGCGGTGTCTTACTCTATTTACTCATACATGGTGGCTTCGTCCACCGACCTCCTCACATGAGGAGTTGCTTCTTTTGGTTTCTTTTGGATCTTCCTAGACCTATATGTGTCAATATGTGCGTCTTGTGGAAAAACACTCATAAATTGGCCTTTTTGAATTGTGTCTTTCAATTATGAGTTTCGTACCATCCTATGACAGTTTGATCTTTCTATCCCATGCCAACATCTCTTTCCTACAAGCCATTCCCCTTCAAAATGCTCTAAAACACAAGTTTTGGTCTGGCTGTGCGGAGGGTCGGCGCAACTACCGCTGCTCCTGGCGGCACTACCGCCGCGGCAGAACTGTCCTGACAGTTCTGCAGCACGGTAGTACCGCTAGGGCCGTTAGTGTGCCCAGGTGCCGGCACTGCCGCCAAGTCCGGCGGTACTGCCGCTGCTGCGGGCTCACAGCATGCGGGGTACCCCAGATTTGGCCACAGTGCCAGGAGCGGCACTACCGCTGGGTCGGGCGGCAGTGCCGCTCATGCGGGTCTGGAGAGTATCTCTTTAGGGCTCACGTGGGGAGAGATCATTAGATCTCTTCTTCCCCACCAAGCTCTCAACGCTCTCTCTCTCCAACCGCATCACCCTCCTTTGCAGCCGCCGGATTGGAGCTCCTTCGGCCCTGGGACTCATTCTCCGGTGCCCCCTCGAGCTCCTCCACCATCTCCTCCTCCGATCCCCTCCAATGTACGACGGTACGGTTCACCCTCTCTCTCACATCTAGTTGATGGATGGGGATGCACTAGGAGTTCCTCTCTCTTTGTCCTTGGCTAGGTGGGGGTAGTGGTGGTTTCACCTTGGTTTGGACATGAGGTTGCTAGATCCGTATAGAAACTACCCTAGGGTTGCTCTCATGCATCTAGGGTTTCCGTTTCCATGTTAATCTCGCATCCATGTTTCCATCTCAATGTGACTTGTGTTTGTGAGCATACTTATCTCTTTTCCCTCCCTATCCATTGCTTATCACAGGTTCGGGTAGCTCTCGTCCAAGAACTCGCACCAAGACCGTTGGGCGCAAGAAACCTCATTCCGTGGATGAGATGGAGGAAGAGTTAGAGGCTGAGTTTGGTCCCCATGAACCCCCACGGGCTCCTTCTACAAGACGCAAGAAGATCCCGGCAAATGCAAAGAAGGTTCCCAATAGGCAAAAGACAGCTAGCACTATGCCCGATGCAACGTATATTGAGATGAGGAAGGAAAACCCCTATGTGGTTGAAAGGATGCACCTTATTCCGTCTATTCGAGGCAATGATCCCTGCTTCCACACTGTTTTTCAAGCCCAATGCTTTAGAGAATTGTTGATGACCGAGCCGTCAGGTAATGTGGTGCCACAACACTCCCTCAATATGGGCCACATTGAAAGGAATCCGGAGTATTTCTCTGAAGCTATGAGTTTGGTTGATGAGTTGGGTATTCGTCCGCTTATGACTTTCTCTCAGAATTTTGATGAAGCCCTTGTGTGCCAGTTTCTTGCCACCGTGCACTTTGCCAATGAGACCGAGCGGTATATAATTTGGATGACCAAGACCGAGAAGTTCACTATGACTTGGGACAAAGTTGGAGGGCTGTTTGGCTTTGAGGATTATGGTCCGTCTTGTATGCTTCCTCCTAACTTTGATGATGAGTGGATTCGCATTCACTACAATGTGAATTCCAAGGCAAAGGATGTTATTGAGCCTCTCTATTTTTGGAAGACCTACATTTGTGGTGCCTCTAAAGGTCTACATCCCACTTATGACATCTTGCACTGCATATTTTGTGAAACCCTCAATCCTAAAGTGGGCAACTTGGATGATATTATGGGCTATCTTAAGGATCTTTTGCTTGCCGTGCATGAGAATAGGGACAAAGGAAAGAAGCTTGATGTTATGGATTATCTTTGGCATGAGATGTGGGGTGTTGTTGTGTGCAAAAGGAATGCTTGCTATGGCCCGTTCATTATGAGGATTATCTTGGCTGCTTGGGAGGAGAAGTTTCCCGGAGATGAACTAAGTGACCCGGATGGTTGGGTTCTTCACAAGGAAAAGCGGCTTAGGATCAAGGATCACACCAAGCCTTCATCCCCTCCAAGGCAAGGTCGTCGTGGAAAAGCAAAGGATAAGAAAATTGTGGATGAAGATGATGTTGGTCCCTCCCGCCCGCCCTCTAAGGGTGGATTTGCTTGGATGGCTCGTACTCTCAAGAAGGTGTTCAAGCTCAACAAGTCTATTGAGAAACGTCAGTGGGAAGCTCATTATGATAAGGAACTCCAGCGTCGCAAGGAAGCTCAAGCGGCCCTTCAACGTCGTCGTGATGCGGGAGAGGTTGTGCCCAATGTAGAGGAACCTAGTATCACCACCTATGGCCGTTGGCAAGCTCGTGATTCTGAAGGTCAAGTTCTCCAGTGGTCCTCCGAAGACGAAGAACCGGAGATCTCCTCGCGCCGTCGTCCTCGCCGCCCAAGCAATGATGATATCTCGGACGTTTTAGCATTGGTCTCTCTCCTTTTTGGTGTCTTGATGCCAAAGGGGGAGAGATATCTATTAGGTTGTTCGGGGTATCTGCTATGGGAGTCAAAAGCTATTTGCTTCTCTTTGTCGTGTCTTCAAGCTTGTGAAACTTTCTTTATCTTGTTGTGAACCTCGTTTATGCATGGTCTGAGAGATGTGAACCCTTATTTGTTTAAGTACTTTCATCCTTGCAAGTTATGTATCTCTATTCCTTGTTGCATCATAGGTTTATTGCAGGGGGTGTCTCTCCTCATGGTGCTATGCACTTGTTGGTTTCTAGCTTGTCTAGTAATGCACATGTTGAGGGGGAGTCTCTCCCTAATGGTTATCTTGCTAAATTATTATGTTGTCATCAACACCAAAAAGGGGGAGATTGAAAGTGCATCTAGTCCCCTAGTATGTTTTGGTATTAATGACAACATAATAATTTATTTCTAATATCATTTTATGAGTTTGTGCAGATTGGAAAAATAGTGAAATCTGCTCCAGTGGCAGTACCGCCGTGCCTGGGGCTTGCAAGCCCCCTTGGGGCTGCCAGTGCCGCCATCAGTGCCGCTAGCACTGCCGCCCGGGAGGCCCTCTGTGAGCCAACAGAGGCACTACCGCCGTCTCTGGCGGGAGGACCGCAGTTGGGCTCCTGAGAGCTCTCCTAGGGCTGGCAGTGCCGCCAGCACTGCCGCCAGCACTGCCGCCCAGGAGGCCCTCTGTGGGCCTACAGCGGCAGTGCCGCCGCCACGGCGGCAGTACCGGTGCTGCGGAATGGCTCCTAGGCAGATGGAGCCGTTGGTCGAAGAATCTGAAGAGTGCAGCGGCACTACCGCCAGGAGCGGTGGTATTACCGCTGCAGTGGAGCATTTCCCCCCCCAACGGTTCTCAGAAGGAGGAGAGTATATAAGGAGGGTTTCTCCCTCCTTCGTCTTTAAGGCTCTAGACTCAAATTCTTCTCTCTCCTCCATTAATGAGCCCAAGCTAAAATTGCCTAGATCTCCCACTCCCTTGCCCCAACCCCGTTGATCTTTTGTAGAGTGAGATAGGAGACCTAGATCTAGCCTTCCACCGAAGGAATTTCGAATCCCCTCATTTGTTGTTCGTGGATCTTGTGGGCTCTTAGGGTTCTTGTAACTCTAGGAGCAAGAGCGGGCTTCGGAGCTTCATAAGTTGTGAGGAGCTCCGAGACATTGTTGGGAGTCTCCAACTCATTGTGGAGAGCCCCAACCTTGGTGTAAAGGTTTGGTCAACGCCTTCAAGTCGACCTCATAGTGGAACCGGAGAATAGGGTGAGCACGGACGTGCTTGTAGGAGGGCCAAGGAGCCTCCACACCTCTCCAACGTAGACGTACTTCCCTTGGGAAGGAACTACGGGAATCATTTCCTCGTGTCCTCTTGCGGTGACTTCTATCCTTTACTTTCCGTTGCGCTTTCTACTTGTTCCTTGTATCTTATCACCTAGGGTTGTTCATCTAGTTGCACATCTAGATAACAAGTTTTTATCTTGCTAAAAACCTAATTAAAAGAAAAAGAATTAAAATTGGTAGTCGCCTATTCACCCCCCCTCTAGTCGACCATACGTTCTTTCAATTGGTATCAGAGCCTCGTCTCTTATCAAAGGTTTAACAACCTAAGAGAGTATGGATGACAAAGATTAATCCGAAGCACCGGCCACTATAGGTTACGTCAAAGACACTACCGGTGGTCTTGTCTCAAAGGTTGATACTCTAGAGACAAGCATTACCGCTAACGTCAATGCTAACCTTGGTGATTTGATGCGGAAGATGTTCGAGGAATATCTAGGGAAGACTCCTAGTGTTAGTCCCCCTCCCATTCCCATTGTAGGTGGTGGTAGTGACATCATCACTAACCCCACCACGAGTGGAGAAGGAATCAAAGAGAGTGGTACTAACCCTAAGAGTTCTCCGGGCATCTTTGCCCAAATTCCTCTCGGGGAAATCTACAACAACATCCACCCCATAATCTTTATGCCACACATAAACAATATGGGGCCCCCACCTAAAATTGATCCAATCAATTTTGCTAGATGGAAATTTAAATTACGCTCTCATTTGTCAAGCTCTTGCACTCACTTGTGGCGAATTGTAGAGCAAGGATTTCATCCGGTGGATCCTAACAACTTGACACTGAGGGAGGACATCAACTCTCAACTGAATGCCACTGCCCTTCACACAATCCAATCGGCGGCAACTGATGAGTATCTCCCACACATCCAAATGTGCAAGACTGCCAAAGATGCTTGGCAAAAGCTCGACAACCTCTTTTTGGGCAACAAAAGCATCCAACAATCCAAGTATGAAACCACTTTGGATCAAGCGGAAGAGTTCGTGATGCAAGATGATGAGTCACCAGAAGATCTATATCGAAGACTTATGGCCCTTGCCGTGACATTGACTGATTACGGTGACAAGCAAGTGGATGATGCATGGATCAAGAGGAAGTTTCTCAAGGCCATCACCCCCTTCAAGAAATCTTTGGCTACCACCATACGGTCAAGAGCGGACTTTGCCTCCATGGACTCCAAGACCGTCCTAAATGATTTTGTCTCCATTGGCATTATCAACAAGAATGCCGATCATGCTCATGCTCGTCAAAGAGCTCTTGCCCAAGCTCCATCCACTCTAGCCTTGAAGTCAAGCCGTTGCCCGTGAAGAAGATGATGATGATTAATATGATGAGGAAGAAGATGATGATGATGAATAGGCATGTATTCCTAATTTAGCCGTACATGCTTGCAATAAGAACTTGTACGGCATCTTTTGTCCTGCCATCCGGTTTCAGCCAGGCCAATTAAGGAACAAAAGGCAATTAAGGTGTTCCTTTTAATAGAACACCGGAGCAAAGCATTAACACACAATTAATACATGTAACCCTCGAGTTGCCAACCATTCCCATCATTTTGAACACATACTTGTTTACCTCCTTCTTGACCTGGACCTGTCAGATGTCCCTGTTTCTGTCACTCGGGTTCTCCGGTTCCGGTTGAAAACAAGTGCATACAATTAGTATATAGGACCCAAAACATCAATTATACTCGTGGAAACATAAAGTGTTCAGATCTGAAATCATGGCACCCGGGCCAAAAGTGACAAGCATTAAACATAACTAATTGTACCAACGATGATTAATACAAATAGAGGATACTAGGCATCATGCCCTAACAATTTGGCATCAAATTACATGAGCAATCTTATTCAATCCCTTCCATCCCCTTGCCTACAGCAGGGAACTACTCACACATGGATGGGGGATGACATGGATGGTTGATGGAGAGGCGTTGGCGGTGATGATGGCAGCGATCTCCACTCCGTCAGGGTGTCGGAATAGCGATCCTGGACCCCGAATTTAGGGTTCGCAATGGCGGCGGAGCTCCGTAAGGTTTCTGGAAAAAGTGTTCGGGGCCTCGTGTTTTTAGGTTGAAAGGGGGCTTATAAGCGAAGGGGGGGCCGAGAGACGAGGTCCCAGGGGCAGGGGCGGCCCCCTGCCGCGGCCTAGACCCCACCCGCGGGTGGGACCCACCCCTGCTCCTGGGGTGGCCCCCCTTCGCGGTCTTCTGGCTCCCTGACTCTTTTCCCTCAAAAATACGTTTTCTGATTTTTCTGGAATTTTCCGCGAACTTCTGAACCCTGCACAAAAGAAAGACACCAAATGCAATTCTGCTGAAAACAGCATCAGTTCAGGTTAGTTCCAAACACTTCATTGAAAATCAGAGTTAAAACAATAGCAAAGTGTTTGGAAAAGTAGATACGTGATGACCCACAAGTGTAGGGGATCTATCGTAGTCCTTTTGATAAGTAAGAGTGTCGAACCCAACGAGGAGCAGAAGGTGTTGACAAGTGGATTTCAGCAAGGTTTCACTGCAAGCACTAGTAGGAAAAGGCTTATAGGTGGATTACTTAGCCATGGCGCACCACCATTTCGGTGCACCACGAGTATCTAGCCGTGGCGCAACAGACACAAATGCGCCACGCATATGCCATTACCCGTGGCGCACGAAAATAGCGGTGCGCCACGGATAAGTGCATGATGGCTCGACGGAGGGGCACCCTCCTTAGTCGTGGCGCACCAAAGACTTGTGCGCCACGGGTAAGAGTATAGCCGTGGCGCACATTATTCCAATGCGCCACCAATATAATGGCCCCGGAGCCAAATTTTCACCCGTGGCGCATCACAATTTTGGTGCGCCACGGGTAAGTGTCTTAGCCGTGGTGCATGTAAATTTCGGTGCGCCACGGATAAGTTTCCTGCTTTGTGCTCCCATGCACACCCCCCCCCCCCCCCCCGGTGATCGCCTTTTCAGTTTTGGAGAAGCTAAAAGAAAATGTTAAAAATTCAAAAAATAAAATCCTTTGAGATGTGGTTATGTTACATAACCTAGGTGTTAGGAAAAAATTGAAACATGAATTACGACGTATTTTGCAAAAAAACATTATGGAAGAGTAAAACGGCGATAACTTTTGCATACGAACTCGGATTTGGACGTTTAATACCTTAAAAAAACTAGAGAAAACACATCCAATCCAAATATTGCCTATGGCCATTTGAGCCGTTTTTGCCTACAGAATCCCCAAATTTGAAAGGGAACACCTATTTTTTTGAAGTTTAAGTTTTCTGGCCGGAAAAAATAAATAAAACATACCCGTGGCGCATGGAAGAGATGGTGCGCCACGGGTAGTTGTAATACTCGTGGCGTACCACTATGAGATGCGCCACGGGTAACATGGGGGGGCAACACCACGATCCGACGGCTCACAGCGATTTAAACTAGCACACAATCCGTGTGCTCCTTTCTTCTTGTTTCTGATTGGTCGAGAGGATAGAGGCCTAGATTAACACCACTCCTCCTCTCATCCTCCTCCTCTTCTCTATCTCATCCTCCTCTCTCCTTTCTCCCTTCTCCTCTCTCCCTTCTCCTCTCCATTACCTCTCCCTTCTCCTCCATCCTCCTCTCTCCACCGCTGACCGGTGAGCACCTCCACCATGGCACCATACTGCCGGCCTTCTCCACGACGGCCGGTGAGCACCTCCACCATGGCGTGATGTAGGGCAACCCAACGTCAACACCATGTCAAGCACTCCAACGTACGACAAGCCACCAAGGACTTCAAAGGGTGGCAAGGAACTCCATGGACTCCAATCAACTAAGGGATATGCGTGGATGAGGAGGAGGAAGCGTCATGGACAAGAAGATGAAGGAGGAGGCGGAGCCAGTCTGGCCGGCCTCCAGCCCGGCCCAGGCCGGCTCCCAGGCCGGCCACATGCCAGAGCCGGCCGGCCCCCAGGCCGGCCTAGGCCGGCTCCCAGGCCGGTCCCCATCCGCAGCAGGCGGCCTCCCAACCGGCCAGTCTGGCCGGCCTCCAGCCCGGCCCAGGCCGGCCCCCAGGCCGGCCACGTGCCAGAGCCGGCCGGCCCCCAGGCCGGCCCAGGCCGGCTCCCAGGCCGGTCTCCCATCCGCAGCAGGCAGCCTCCCAACCGGCCAGTCTGGCTGGCTGGCCCCCAGGCCGGCCACGCACCAGAGCCAGCCGGCCCCCAGGCCGGCCCAGGCCGGCTCCCAGGCCGGACAAGGAGCGCCGGCCGGTGAGCACCTTCACGCCGACGAGGACCGGCGGCCGGTGAGCACCTCCACGCCGATGAGGAGCGCCGGCCAGCGAGCACCTCCACGCCAACGAGACCGACAGCCGGCAAAGCACCTCCACGCCGGCGAGGACCTCCACGTAGGCGAGGACCAACGACCGGCGAGCACCTCCACGTCGACAAGGACCGATGGCCGGCGAAGCACCTCCACGCCGGCGAAGCACCTCCACACCGGCGAACATCACCATGATGAGCATCTCCATGACGTGACGAGCACCTCCACGACGACCTCCATGTCGTGGCGTAGGAGGCGAGCTGCCGGACACACCGACGTGGGCGGTGGCCGGTGGCTCTTTTTTTTTAAATTCAGAAATTCATAGTCGTGGCGCACTAAAACTAGGTGCGCCACAGGTATGTAAACATACCCGTGGCACACCTAGTTTTGGTGCGCCACGGCTATGTGCATATACCCGTGGCGCACTAGGACCCGTGCACCCCGGCTATTGTGTTACCCGTGGCGTGGAAATCCGTGGCGCAGCCCCCTGCGCCACGAGTAAGCATTTTTGGTGCACCACGGGTAAGTTTTTTGTGCTAGTGAAGCACTAAAAGAGAAATGTCTTTGGATTTTTTATTTAAAGAACAAATAAAGAACAAGTAAATAAAAGAGTGCTGCAATAATTGCAGCAAATAGCTCAATCCTTTTAAGCTCAAAGGACATGTCGGTTGTGTTGCTTATGAAGATTAAAACGTTCTCGAGGACACATGGGAGTTTCTGCCTAGCCAGTTTCATTGCACGCCGGTGATTAACCTTCAATGTTTTGATAAAGTGCGGTGTGGGTGGACCTATGCTAATGCACCACCCTTACTTGGACAAATACATACTTGTGATTAAACCCCTTGCAAGCATCCGCAACTACAAGAAAGTAATTAAGATAAAAACCTAACCACAACCTTAAACTCCGAGACCCTACACTCCCTAGTGCACTAGTTCACAAATTGGGGTTTAGGTTTCTGTCACTCCTGCAACCCTACCATAAGAAAACTAAATACACTATGCATTCCCCTAGGCCCTTTTGAAAGGTGAAGTATCATGTAGTCGACGTTCACACGATACCACTAGAGGAATAACACCACAACATAAATAAAACCAATAAATATTACTCAACATTATGCAATTACTAGCAACTAGGCTTTCCCCATGTCCTCAACAACCAAACGAACTACTCACAAGACATCATATAGATCATGATCAGAGGTGATATGAATAAGGGCAACAATCTTATTGTAATGATAATTCACAGATAAAACTCTCAAACATCAACTACAAGTGGTAATCAATGCCCGGGATACGATTCCGATGAACTAATAGCAACACACTGATAATTGTTACAGCGAGATGAGATGGGATGACGGCGGTGATGATGGTGCCGATGGTGGAGATGATGTTGATGATGATCCCGATGGCGATGACGATGGCGGCGATTCCCCCCTCCGGGAGGGAAATTCCCCGGTAGATTTCTCCCTGTCGGAGCCCTTCTTCTCTCTGTCTGGTTTCCGCCTTGTGGAGGCAGCGGAAAAATTCCTCGTCGATGCCCCCGATGTTTTTAGGTCAGGGGTGAGTAATACGCCGAAGGGGAGCCAGAGGGGGGCCACAGGGACCAGGGGCGGGTCCCTGCCGCGGCCCAGGGTGGGCCCGCGGGTGCAGGCCGCCCCTGCCCCTGGGAGCTCTCCTCCGTGCCCCCTTTCGGCTCCGTGACTTATTCTTCAAAATATTGACTTCATAATTTTTCTGGAATTTTCTAAGCTTCCGACGTCAGGTATCTTGACATGTACTTTTCCGGCTGATTTCCGGCTCCGGCAGATCCATCCCCAATAATTGCCAAACATGCAAAATAAGACAAAATAACATAAGTATTGCATCATAATATGAAATATATCAATGAATAAAGATAAATTATGATGTAAAATAGTGATGCAAAATGGACGTATCAACTCCCCCAAGCTTAGACTCCACTTGTCCCCAAGCGAAAACTGAACTCGGTAAACATGACCACAGGTTTATAGAGTGAAGTGTCGATAAATAAAGAATACGAACATGAAGCATCAGTATTTACTCATCAAACACAAATATATCTTAAACAGCAACCTTTCTCTCATAAAGCTTCTCGAAGACAAGTAATGTAACTACAACATGTTAAGGTGAAAGAAGACAGAAACTTATTAAGCAAAGACAAAACGAGACTCCGCTTAAGAAACAATTATACTTATCAGCCCATATTTCAAGAAAGATTCATTTAAATGCTTCAACCATCCGGTCATCTTCCCACGAGTTGCAAATCGTCAAAGCTATATCCTCATAACAAGAGAGTTAGAACTGACATAAGAAAAATGAATAGCTATCATGAGACATAAAAGACATAATGTAGATATCATAATTGCTTAGCATCAAAATTCAACACTATGAGTTTGCTTGTAGAAGGTAGAGGAAGTGGGTGAACTGACTCAACAATAAGTAAAAAAGAGGCCCTTCGCAGAGGGAAGCAGGGATTAGTCATGTGCTAGAGCTTTTCGGTTTTTAAAACAGAAGTAAAATGATTTTAAGGTATGCATGTCTTCGTCAACGACTTCACAACAGAGAAGCTATCTAGTCCCCCGTAACAAGCAAGGCTTTTAGACTTGTGAGAGCAGCTGGTTTTTAGAGGACGAGTACGCTCCTCTTTCTCCTTGGTTTCACCACTGTCCAATGTTTGAGCTGATTTCTCAGGTTTGCATTGCGCGGAGGAGAATGGTGAGTTATATTTATATTTTGCTTAAGCTTCTCTCGGGTTGATTCAAGTGAAGACGTAATCCATTGACACCGGGTGAAAAGGGGGGAAATGACCTTGCTCGTCGCAAGTTATATCTAGCTCTCCACTGCTCCCTCATGAACTTAAAAACAGGGGCACAAAAAGGAGTATTTTGAATTTTTAAAGGTAGCACAAGACAAATTTACTTGGAATGGCAAGAAATACCATGCATAGGTAGATATGGTGGACTCAGCTGGCAAGAAAGTTTGGCTTTGGGAATTGGATGCACGAGTGAACCATATAGTCAGTACATGGCTTTAGGCTAGAGAGGCTTTATAGCAAACAAACAGTGTTGAGAGACGTAAATGAACTATTCTATCAAAACAATATGTCAAACATGCAACATAAAGCTTATCATCACTGTCAGAAATAAATCTAATACAAAGGTGTATGAGCTGGAAGGTTCACAAGCATGTAAGGCATACAAGATAGTATATTTGCAATTAAATTCTTCTTCTCTACTCAAGCCTCAAAGCAATTATTGCAATTTAAACGAAGCCATGCTTATCAATACCGAATAAACTTCTACTCATGCACCCAATGTCAAATCATTACTTACCACAAGATCAGCGGATGAGAGAGATTGCCATAATAAAATATAAAGTGCAGAAGAATAAATGATACTTCTCATTTATATTCCATTATAGAAAACCACACACCAACGGATACGAAGGACTCACAAGGAGTGACAAGACACAATGCAAACCATACTACAAGATAACTTCTCTACTCATGATACGACTCACAAGACTGCGAAAAATAAAAGACATAAGATAAAGATACCGGGGCACTCCCCCAAGCTTGGAACAAGCCAAGGGAGTGTCGTTACCCATAGTGCTCGAATTTTATGATAAGGACTTCCTTCTCCATCACTTGTCGCCAAACTTCCACGGGAGGTGCTTCCCATCAATGAAAGACGAACGAGTCTCTTCGGACCTGAAACTTCCAGCAGAGCTTATACGCTTAAATCTAAGTTCATACTCGCACATCTGATTGTGAAGATCATAGATCTATGCTTGCAGATTAGCAGTCTCAGTCTCCAATAGAAAAATCTTCTCTGTTAATTCATTGGTTTCTTGCTTGTGAAGAGTGATAAGTTCAGCAACGATGCGGTGATTGACGCTCACTCCACGCTCAATCATCTCCTTGCACTTGAAAACCTCTTGCTCAACCTCTTCCAACCTTGTCTTCATGTCTCCTTCCTTCTTGGGGCCTTGAAGATCTTGTTTATGAAGCACACCATCCTTGAGCTGGAGAACTTGAGGGTGCATCTTGACCTCGGCTAGGTAGGGGTTGATGACGTTCTTGACGAAATCGTTGTTGGAAGAGCTTGGAGAATTCATCTCGGCTAGGGTTTGAGCAAAAGCAATCTGCCAGAAAAGAGTCAAAACAAAAACACGACGAAAACACGGGATACGCTTCTCGAAAAATTCGGGGAAATATATAGCAAAAATTTTCGCAATAAAAGGAAGGCGACGGGACTAGGCGGAGTCGGAGGCGGTGCCTAGGGGCCAGGGGCGGGTCCCCACCGCGGCCTGGGGTGGGGCCGCGGCAGAGGGCCGCCTCTGCCCCCTGGAGTCCGTCTCGAACTCCGTCCAGTCTCCGAATTTTCCTAATTTTCGAAAAATAAATAATATAAATTTTCTGGAATTTTCCGAGACACTTTCCTTACCGAAACAGTTACCTATTCGTTTTCTGATTCTGGAGTCTTCCGGTATTGGGTCTCGATAAGTTCTTCCGGAGAGACCACTTGAATAACATCGGCATCTTTTTCCAAGGGATTCCCGGAAATGTAGTGCTTAAGTCGCTGACCATTCACCACTTGAGGTTTGTCTCCGTCAAGATTATTAATCTTTATAGCTCCGGAGCGATAGACTTCCTCAATGATGAATGGTCCCTCCCATTTTGATAGCAATTTTCCTGCAAAAAATCTGAGACGAGACCTATACAAAAGCACTTTATCACCAACATTAAATTCTCTTTTCAAAATTCTCTTATCATGCCATCTCTTTACTTTTTCCTTAAACAAACGAGCACTTTCATAAGCCTCGTTTCTCCACTCATGCAAGGAATTTAATTTAAGCAACCTAGTTTTACCGGCAAGATTAGGATCAGAATTAAGTTGTCTAACAGCCCAAAAGATTTATGTTCTAATTCAAGAGGCAAATGACATGCCTTCCCATAAACCATTTTATAAGGATACATACCCATAGGATTTTTATAAGCAGTTCTATAGGCCCATAAAGCATCATTAAGTTTTTTAGACCAATTCTTCCTACACTTGTTAACGGTCTTTTGCAAGATCAATTTAATTTCTCTATTAGTTAATTCAACTTGCCCACTAGTTTGAGGATGATACGGAGAGGAGACTCTGTGATTAACATCGTACTTAGCTAAAACCTTTCTAAAGCTCCATGAATAAAATGAGATCCTCCATTAGTCATAAGATATCTAGGCATACCAAACCTAGGAAAAATAACTTATTTAAGCATTTTTAGGGAGGTCTTATGATCAGCACTTTTAGTTGGTATAGCTTCCACCCACTTAGTTACATAATCTACAACAACAAGAATATGAGTATTACCATGAGAAGTGGGAAAAAGACCCATAAAGTCAAACCCCCAACAATCAAAATGTTCAATAACAAGAGAATAATTCATAGGCATTTCATTACGTCTACTAATGTTACCAACCCTTTGGCACTCATCACAAGATGAAACAAACTTTTTAGCATCCATAAATAAAGTAGGCCAATAAAAACCTGATTGAAGAACCTTATGTGCAGTCCTTTCACCCGCGTGATGTCCTCCCTAATCACTATTGTGGCACTTCCTCAATACCTCCTCCTGTTCATGCTCAGGAATACATCTCCTCAAGATTCCATCAGCTCCCTCCTTGTATAAATGTGGGTCATCCCAAAAGTAATGCCTCAAGTCATAGAAGAATTTTTTTCTGTTGATAAGTAAAACTTGGAGGCAAAAATTTCGAGACAATAAAATTAGCATAATCAGCATACCAAGGAGCATCATGAGAAGTTGCCTTAACGACGGCAAGTTGTTCATCAGGGAAACTATCATTTACAGGGATGGGATCATGAGGAATATTTTCCATTCTAGACAAGTTATCAGCTACAGGATTTTCTGCACCTTTTCTATCAACGATATGCAAATAAAACTCTTGCAGCAAAAGCACCCATCTAATAATTCTAGGCTTAGCATCTTTCTTCTCCATAAGGTACTTAATTGCAGCATGGTCAGTATGGATAGTTACTTTAGAGTCCACAATATATTGTCTAAATTTGTCACAAGCAAAAACGATAGTTAAAATTTCCTTTTCAGTGGTTGCATAATTTTTCTGTGCACTATCCAAAGTTTTACTAGCATAATGAATTACATTCAACTTCTTATCAATTCTTTGGCCAAGGACAGCCCCTACAGCGTAATCACTAGCATCACACATAATTTCAAAGGGTAAATTCCAATCAGGCGGTTGAACTATAGGAGCGGTGATTAAAGCTCTTTTTAGTACCTCGAAGGCTTCCTTACAATCTTCATCAAAAACATATGGAACATCTTTTTGAAGAAGATTAGTGAGGGGTCGCAACGTCTTAGAAAAATCTTTAATAAACCTCCTATAAAAACCAGCAAGACCGAGGAAACTACGGATACCTTTGATGTCTCTTGGATAGGGCATCTTCTCAATTGCTTCAATTTTGGCTTTATCAACTTCAATCCCCCTTTCAGAAATTTATGTCCAAGCACTATGCCTTCATTTACCATGAAATGACACTTCTCCCAATTGAGAACAAGATTGGTCGCCTCACATCTCTGCAAAATTTTGTTAAGATTATAGAGGCAATTGTCGAAAGAAGTTCCATAGACGGAGAAATCGTCCATGAAGACTTCCATAGTTTCCTCATAAAAACCATGAAAAATAGCAGACATGCATCTTTGAAAAGTAGCAGGTGCATTACACAAACCAAAGGGCATACGTCTATAGGCATAAGTTCCATAAGGACAAGTAAAAGTAGTTTTTTCTTGATCTTCAAATTTAACAGCAATTTGAGAGAAACCAGAATAACCATCAAGGAAACAAAAGTGAGAATTTTTAGACAGTCTTTCAAGCATTTGATCAATAAAAGGCAAAGGATAATGATCTTTTCGAGTAGCCTTAATAAGTTTCCTATAATCAATGCACATTCTATACCCTACAATTGTTCTTTGAGGATTGAGTTCATTATTATCATTAGCAACAACAGTCATACCTCCCTTTTTGGGAACACAATGAACAAGACTAACCCATCTACTATTAGCAATAGGATAGATTATACTTGCATCGAGAAGCTTGAGTATCTCATTTCTTACCACATCCTTCATCTTCGGATTTAATATTCATCGATGATCAACAACGGGCTTCGCATCAGGCTCAACATTAATTGTATGTTGACAAATAGATGGAGAAATCCCCTAAAGATCATCAAGAGTATATCCCAATGCAGCTCGATGTTTCCTAAGGACCTCCAATAATCGCTCCTCCTCTTTCGCTGAAAGGTTAGAATTGATAACAAAGGATATATTTTCTTCTCATCCAAATATGTATATTTGAGGGTGTCTGGGAGAGCTTTTAATTCAAAAACAGGATCTCCCTTTGGAGGTGTCTGGGTCCCCAGAGACTCCACAGGTAGATCATGCTTCAGAATAGCCGGCTGTCTAAAGAAGACTTCATCAATTTCCTCTCTTTCCTGCATAAACATATCATTCTCGTGCTCCTCCATATATTGCTGCAAAGGATCATTAGGAGGCACAACAATAGAAGCAATTCTTTCAATAATAAGATCCTCATTAGGTAATTCTTTATCATAACGATGTCTAGCGAATTTTGAAAAATTAAATTCATACGGTTCTCCAGTGAATTGAACAGGGACCTTTTCTTTCTTAAAATCTATAACAGCACTACAAGTATTTAACAAAGGTCTACCAAATATGATAGGACAAAATTTATCTTTAACCGACCCCAAGACAAGGAAATCAGTTGGATATTTTACCTTACCACATAAAACCTCAACGGCTCTGACAATTCCCACCGGGTGGATGACATCTCTATTAGCCAATTTAATCTCCAAATCAATATCCTCAAGCTCACATGGCGCAATTTCGCGCATTATTTCTTGATAAAGCGTATAAGGAATAGCACTTGCACGCATATCACATAATCCATAATAGCAATGATCACCTATCTTGACAGAGACAACAGGAGTACCAACAACTTTTGCACTTTTATCCTGTCTAACAATGTTAGTAGCAGCTTCACAAAAATAAATAGAACTTCCATCGACGTTCTCAGTTACAAGATCTTTAACCAAAGCTACTGTAGAGGAAATTTCAAGTTGGTCATCAGTTTCATAAGCTTTCATTTCACTTTTATTAACCACAGTAGCCACGATTGAGTGTTCTTTAATTTTTGTAGGAAAGGGTGGTTTTTCAAAGTAAACAGCAGGTAAAACAGATTCAACTGTTTGAACAGGCACATCATCACTAGCAAGCATATCCGTTTTACAAACATCTTTAAATGGTTCATGATACTTATCCCACTTTTCTTTTGGAATATTAATATGGTCAGCAAAGGATTTACAAAGATCAACAACAATTTGAGAATCAAGCCCAAACTTAGCACTAAGCATATTAAAACGTTCAGTTTCCATGAAAGATTTAATGCAGACATACTCATAATTTATACCTGATTCTTTACCTTTGTCGATCTCCCAATCTTCCGCATTGCGATATATCTTTTCAATTAAATCCCATTTAGCATTAACTTCTTTGTTTGTAAAGGATCCAAGAGAAGAGGCATCAAGCATATCCTTATCATTGCGAGGCAGCCTCGCATAAAAATTGTTAACAATTATATCATTAGGAAGCTTATGATTGGGGCATTTAAGCATTAAAGATTTCAACCTCCCCAAGCTTGAGCGATGCTTTCTCCTTCATGTGGCCAAAAGTTATAAATATAATTTCTATCTTGATGAATTTCATGAAGAGGATAAAATTTAGAATAAAAGAGAGACATAAGCTCTTTCCAATCCATCAAGTGAGAATTATCCAGAAGCATATACCAATCCATAGCTTTATCCTTTAGTGATATTGAGAATAATTTCCTCATGATTACCTCTTTGGACATACCTGCAATCTTAAACAGCTCACACAAATCTTTAATATAAAGCAAATGATAACCTGAATGGATGGTTCCATCCCCTGCATAACGGTTACTCATAACATGATCAATAATTCCCATTGGTATTTTAAATGGATCAATTTTAGAGAGCGGAGGATTCTTATCCACCACAGGTGCGATGGCAGAGTCGCTCCCAAACAGCATATTAAGCGAAGAGTGCTCCATAACGAAGCAAAGTAACAAGCAAAAATAAAAACAGCACTTACAATAAAAGAGTTCCTTGCCAATTCCACTTACCAATAGCGCTACACTCCCCGGCAACGGTGCCAGAAAACAGTCTTGATGACCACAAGTGTAGGGGATCTATCATACTCCTTTCGATAAGTAAGAGTGTCGAACCCAACGAGGAGCATAAGGTGTTGACAAGTGGTTTTCAGCAAGGTTTCACTACAAGCACTAAAAGAGAAATGTTTTTGGATTTTTGATTTAAAGAACAAGTAAATAAAAGAGTGCTACAATAATTGCAGCAAATAGCCCAATCCTTTTAAGCTCAAAGGACAGGCCGGTTGTGTTACTTATAAAGATTAAAACATTCTCGAGGACACATGGGAGTTTCTGCCTAGCCAGTTTCATTGCACGCCGGTGATTAACCTTTAATGTTTTGATAAAGTGCTGTGTGGGTGGACCTATGCTAATGCACCGCCCTTACTTGGACAAATACATACTTGTGATTGAACCCCTTGTAAGCATCCGCAACTACAAGAAAGTAATTAAGATAAAAACCTAACCATAGCCTTAAACTTCGAGACCCTACACTCCCTAGTGCGCTAGTTCACAAATTAGGGTTTAGGTTTCTGTCACTCCTGCAACCCTACCATAAGAAAACTAAATACACTATGCATTCCCCTAGGCCCTTTTAAAAGGTGAAGTATCATGTAGTCGACGTTCACACGATACCACTAGAGGAATAACACCACAACATAAATCAAACCATTAAATATTACTCAACATTATGCAATTACTAGCAACTAGGCTTTCCCCATGTCCTCAAGAACCAAACGAACTACTCACAAGACATCATATAGATCATGATCAGAGGTGATATGAATAAGGTTAACATTCTAATTGTAATGATAATTCACCGATAAAACTCTCAAACATCAACTACAAGTGGTAATCAACGCCCGGGATACGATTCTGATGAACTAATAGCAACACAATGATAATTGTTACAGCGAGATGAGATGGGATGACGGCAGTGATGATGGTGCTGATGGTGGAGATGATGTTGATGATGATCCCGATGATGCTTGGCGTGATGGCGATGACGATGGCGGCGATTCCCCCCTCCGGGAGGGAAATTCCCCGGCAGATTTCTCCCTGCCGGAGCCCTTCTTCTCTCTGTCTGGTTTCCGCCTCATGGAGGCAGCGGAAAAATTCCTCGTCGATGCCCCCG
Organism: Puccinellia tenuiflora; assembly: GCA_012064385.1. Classification (NCBI taxonomy): domain Eukaryota; kingdom Viridiplantae; phylum Streptophyta; class Magnoliopsida; order Poales; family Poaceae; genus Puccinellia; species Puccinellia tenuiflora. Next base: position 181,826 of record QRDG01000167.1, on the reverse strand, counting down.
ATGTTTTTAGGTCAGGGGTGAATAATACGCCGAAGGTGAGCCGGAAGGGACCACAGGGACCAGGGGCGGGTCCCTGCCGCGGCCCAGGATGGGCCCGCGGGTGCAGGCCGCCCCTGCCCCTGGGAGCTCTCCTCCGTGCCCCCTTTCGGCTCCGTGTTATTCTTCAAAATATTGGCTTCATAATTTTTCTGGAATTTTGTAAGCATCCGACGTCAGGTATCTTGACAGGTACTTTTTCGGCTGATTTCCGGCTCCCGCAGATCCATCCCCAATAATTGCCAAACATGCAAAATAAGACAAAATAACATAAGTATTGCATCATAATATGAAAAATATCAATGAATAAAGATAAATTATGATGTAAAATAGTGATGCAAAATAGAAGTATCAATACATTTCCGACGTATCAGGACGACGCACCGATCAAGTGTGTAGGACTAGACTGCGAGTTCACCGACCCTCGTGAGGATATACAAAATCAGCGCGCCGCCGTCCTTCAACTCTTAGTGGCGTACGAGAATTTGGTCTTCCAAATATGTTGGGCTGATGAAGTGCCGCAGCTGCTCAATGAATTTTTGCGGGACAAGACCATCAGATTCTGTGACGTGGCTATCCACAATGATGTGAAAATGCTGAATCGCTACGGAATTGACATTCCGTCTGTGTTCGACCTCCAAAAGGTTATCCCGAACCCCACCAAGAATCCCATTCCGAGTCTCTATGACCTGTCCAATGCTACTATTGGGACAAAACTTGAGAAGAAGAAGAGGAAGAAGAAGGACAAGAAGAAGAACAAGAAGAAGGACAACAAGGAAGAAGAAGATGATGAACTAATATTTGGTCGGGGCAACGTTCCCTTGAGCTACGAGCAAGTGAAGTATGCTGCTCTACACGCTCGCGTGGGCTTTGAGATTGCTAGGAGGCACTGGAAGCTACGTGGCTACAATAGCCATGTTGATCATCTCAACATTATTGTTGATAAGCAGATGGTGTGGTGTGGTGTTTGAGGCTTCTTCTATTGTATGAACGATGAATCTTCTCTTTGCTATAATGAATCTTCAAATGAGTTCTATTTGCAAAATGTTTAAACCTTTTGACAAATAAATTGCTAATTCCTTTTGGAAAATTTAAAATTGAAAAAAAATCATTTCTTTATTTTATTAATGTAGGATCCAGAAGAAGTAGTCTTTCTTTGATCCATATCTTATTTAATTCATATTATAGTATATGAATACCCGCTATACATATGAAATAATATCTACCGAAAATCAGATGAGTTGATTTGTATTTTATACTATAGTTTTTTAATTTATATATTAACTTTGCAGTTCTTACTCTTTTTGTTCTTTGTAAAAATTAAATACATGATGTTCCTATTTCTTGTTTTCGTGATGAGTCGTATGCTTGCGACAATAACCGCTTTCGACAATAATGACAAAAAAATTTGAATTCTAATTGTCCGGGTGTATTGTGGCGATTCTTTTGAGTACTATATCTAGAAATCCCCGTCGATTCCTGATTGGTACCTTTTCGAACACAACTGATGCATTCCAAAATAACTCTGATTCTAACATCTTTCCCCTGCTTACTGCCGTATTTATGTTAATGCACTTTCCAATGATACGTAAGCAAGGTATTTCGGGTCCTTTATAGGGAAGGCATATCATAAAGAATTATAATTCTCATATATCATTCATATAGGGTAGGTTGTGGTATTTCATTGCTACAAACATGGGTTATTGTAAAATAACACATGTCATTTGGATACTTCTTTTCAACTCCGAAGTATTTTGATACAATACAACATAGTTGAAGTTAATTTTACGAAATAAAAAAAGGCGGATTATGGGAGTGTGTGACTTGAATTATTGATTTGGCCATGCAGATAAAGAATTGGATCTGCCACATTAGAATTCACAACCCTTAAACATTTCTGGAAACCACACTGGATTATTATTGCAGTGGTTGTCAATCAATGCTCACCTTTGGGTTCTAACCTTGAGCAATGCAAGTGAGATTCCAAAATATGGAAAATATAATAGTTAATGCATTTTTTAATTGAAAATGGCAAAATGGTTAATAGTTTGACTAGTTAGAAAGGTGTTATATCCCATCTTGCAACAACTGTCTTTACCCTAGTGCCACTATACTTCACCATTCTTAGTGTAGGAGTAGCTAGCTGCCACCATAGGGTTGTATGCAGGTGAAACTGTGTGTTTTGTTCTATCTATATCCTTCAGTTCATCGACAGAATACAAATCATTCGGATTCCCTGCATACATCCCGACGGTGCATTTCATATGCGGGCACTCTCTAGCCACCGTCGGGCTGTATGCAGTGGAACCTTTGTGTTTTGTTCCAACAGAAAATGAATTTGGATTACATATTCAAATTCAAACACTTTTCATGTTGAAAGTTTAGTGCGATGCAAAAATATGCAAAAAATATTAGTTAATCCATTCTTTTAATTGAAAATGGCAAAAATGTTAATAGTTTGTAGAGTTACAATAATTATTTTATAAAACAAAAAATGGATTTGGATTGCTTATTCAAATTCAAACACTTTTCATGTTGAAAGATTAGTGAGATTCAAAAATATGCAAAAAATATTAGTTAATCCATTCTTTTAATTGAAAATGGCAAAATTGTTAATAGTTTGTAGAGTTACAATAATTATTTTATAAAACAGAACATGGATTTGGATTACATATTCAAATTCAAACACTTTTCATGTTGAAAGTTTACTGAGATTCAAAAATATACAAAAAAAATATTAGTTAATCCATTCTTTTAATTGAAAATGGCAAAATTATTAATAGTTTGTAGAATTACAATAATTATTTTATAAAACAGATAATGGATTTGGATTACATATTCAAATTCAAACACTTTTCATGTTGAAAGTTTAGTGAGATTCAAATATATGCAAAAAATATTAGTTAATCCATTCTTTTAATTGAAAATGGCAAAATTGTTAATAGTTTGTAGAGTTACAATAATTATTTTATAAAACAGAAAATGTAGTTGAATTACTTATTCAAATTCAAGCACTTTTCATGTTGAAAGTTTTCTCAAATTCATTCAAATATTCAAATGTTTGAAATCGTGCCAGATTTGAAAAAAAACACAGAAAACAGTGCGTGCGCGCAATTTTGGCCCAGCGCGCGCAATTTTTGGGTCTTTTGTCCCGGTCCATATCACCGGCCGCGACTAAAGCCCCGTCAGCGCGCGCCGGAGCCGAAAATCCCCTTTTGTCCCGGTTTGTATCTCAAGCCGGGACAAAAGACCCCCCCCCCCCCTTAGTCTCGGCTTTAGCCCCGCACCGCGACTAACGATGGATGTATAAAAAGGAAAACTTCACCCCGGTGTTGGCTTAGACCGCGACCGGAGGCCATTTGAAGGAACTGCGCCGTCAGGCTGCCCGATTTTTTCGTCGCCATCGTCGGCCGTCGCCACCGCCGCCACCCTAGCCTCTGCCACCGTCACCACCACCGCCGCCGCGCGCGCCCGTCACCCCGCCCCCGTGCCTACTCGCCCTCATCTTGATTCCGCCGCCGCACTCCCCGAGATCGCCGCCGGCGCGGCCGCCCTGCCCCCTGCGCGCCCTCCTCCCCGCCGCCCCGAGCTCGCGCCGGCGCCACCGCGGCCCTCTTCCTCCCCTTCGCCGCCTGTTTAGGTACGGCGCCTCTGGCCCTCCTCCCCGCCGCCGGTTATTAGTTTAATTTTAGGTTTTAATTTAGGTTTAGGTGTTTTGAAATTTAGGTTTAGGTTTAAAAATTAGATTTGAATTTAGATTTAGGTTTAAAAATTAGGTTTGAAATTTATTAGCTCGATGATTTAATAGATGATTTAGGTGGTTAATTAGTTAGATTTACTAGTTAGAAATATTAATATGCTAATAAGTCCCATAATAATACTAGTTAGAAATTGGGTTAGAAAATTAGTGTTACCATAAAATTGGGTTAGAAAACTAGTGTTAACTGTCAAATTAGCAAAAAATAGTGTTAGCAAAAATTGGGTTCAAAAACTAGTGTTAGCAGAAAATTGGGTTAGAAAATTGGGAAAGATTCCACGAGCTGTCAAATTAGAAGCCCCTAATGGACTTACATATGATGTCGGACATCATATGTAAGTCCATTAGGGGTTTCTCATTTGGCAGTTCCTGGAATCTTTCCCAATTTTGCTAACCCAATTAGGATAATTTTTGTTAACACTAGTTTTTTAACCTAATTTTTACTAACCCTAATTTTTTAGTATTAATTTTTTGTATTACTTTTGTAGTGTTACTTTTTTAGTGTAGAAATATAAATTTTGACTTAGGTGTTTTTAGTTTATTGTTCTCGGCGACGATGTCCCTATTGGACCAGAGGGGCGATGTGCGGGACTGGGCTCCGTCGGGCTGGCACTGGGAGGTGCTACCTTCCGGGACGCACAGCTTGGTGAGGAATCCGGGTGATGTCGTCGACCCAGGTCTTCTTTGGTGGCAGTCGCGTGGGCCACGCTCGCTGCAGAGGGAGCCGGCCCCCGAGGAGGTGGTACGTCATCATATCAGGGAGGAGGATGAGCACGTCCATCGCTACATGTATCTATTCGATAGGCATTATAGCAATAGCTGGTCGTTTCTTGAGAGGGTTCCTTATCATGTGAATTATGAACCTGTGAGGGTTCCTTCTCTTTGGATGCGCAGCGCCGGCGGCTCAGCACCCCGCGGCTCAGGAACCGGTCGAAGTTAGTTTGAGAGCTTCATGCATTAGTGATATTATTCGTGATGTATTAGAGTTAAATAAAAATGGACCCGAGCTATGTAACTGCATTATTCTATATGTATTAGTGATACTTTTGCTGCCGATTCCTCTCGATTCCGCTGCCGCCGCACTCGCCCCCTCCTCTCGATCGCCGCCGCCACCACCGCCACCCTAGCCTCCGCCCGCCGCCACCCTAGCCTCCGCCACCTTCTAAGGTAGTTCTCCTTCTCCTTCTCTAAGGTAGTTCATCTTTTTTGCACTAATCTGATAATTAGAATTGATTTTGTGAAGACGAAATGAACTAGCTCCCTCCGGCCGGTTACAGATTTTAGGGTTAGCAATTTTAGCAAATTGAATTAGTTTGCTATTACCCTCACTTTATATTACATTCACAACATTATTTTATTACCCTCATTTTTGTTATAATGATTGATGTTCATATTGATCTCCTTTTCTTATATAGTTGGAGAGAATGCGGGATAAGTTCCTACCAGAGCAACGCGTAATAGGAATTGCAGAGAAACTGGCGGGATTTTTTATGAAAGAGATGGTAGACGACGCTGGAGAATTTAGTGTGAATAGGCGCTACTGATAATCTCCGGCCGTGTAATCGAATAGACGGGCTTAGTCCCGGTAATTGTGATCTCCATGTAATTGTATATATTTGTATGCTCGATCGCAAGACAAGTTATCTTATATATGCACGAACATGTACGCGTAGAAATATACTATTTTGAAATATTTGTAATTGTATATATTTGTATAGAAAACTATTTTGAAACAAAGAAAGAAATAAATAAAATAAAATAAAATGAATTCTCTGCCGCGTCATAGAAAGTGCCCAAATTACTGCCGCGGCAGAGAATCATTAGTCGCGGGCCGTTACTCGAACCGTGACTAAAGGTGGTGCCCCCAGTGCGCTCCACGGCGGTCACGTTTGGTCCCGGCTGGTAACCCGGCAGGGACTAAAGGCCGCTTGGGTAGTCCCGGTTCGCCAACCGGGACTAAAGCCCCTCATGGGCCGTGACAGAATGGCATGTGTCCAGTAGTGCATCTCTCCCTCGGGGACTTTCACCGTTCGTACCACTTATAGGGCCCTGTTTATTGGGCCCTCCTTGACCTGGACCTCTCCTCTATTGAAGGCCCTATGAATTTGAAGATACAGATCTTCGTATGGCAGCTCATTCGCGCCCGCCTTCACTCTGGCGTGGAGGTGGCGCAGCGCCACGGACGAGGCAATGGCCTGTGCTCCCTATGTGTGGTCCCCAAGTCGGGGACCCACATCTTATTCGCTTGCCCAGCTGCTCGCTTCTTTTGGAGCTTTGTATTTGAGGCTTTGGGGCCGGATTGGCTGGCTTTAGATCTCGGAGAGTTCCTTGAAGTGCAGTCAAACCGTACCGGTAAGGCGAGGCGCCTCTTCTGGTTAGTTTTTGCCGCGATGATCTGAACTCTTTGGATTATACGTAATAAGATGTTTTCAAATTCTTGACTTTTCAGCAATAGCGGCACCCGATGTGTAGATAGCGGGACTTGGAGCGGCTGGACGGCATACTTCAACGTCTACTGGTGGCGGCCCGCCACCTACCTTCGTCGTCTAGTCGCTGAGCTTTATCCCTTACGGAGTTATCTCGCCTTTGTTTTCTTCTTTTTATTTGGGCATGATTGAGCTGTTGCCCCAGCAGAACCTTTACTTTCTTTCGCACTTGGGCTTTTGTGGGTTGAACTATGTATGACGGTGGTTGATTTATTTATAAAGTAGAGGGAAAGCCTGTTTCGAGGAGAGATATGTTGTATCACCAATTAACAAGGATTGAAATATCATCGTGACCTGATTGATACCAGAAATAGGTCGTATGCTTTTGTGTTGTGTCTCTCACGTTGGGGCTGCCCGTGGAGTATTATCCAGCTCTCAAGTACAGTACTCCACTCCGCAGCAGCTGTACAATGAATTTCACGGCAGCACGAATAGCACGTTAATTAGTCTGAGTTGTAAACTTTCTCCGATTCATAAAAAGTGTCGCTCATTTTGTACTAAGTTAGTACAAACTTTGTACTAAGTGGTAGAAGTTGATTTGAATCCGCCCCTGTTTATAGATACGCTGCTGTCTCGTGAGGACAGACCCAGCACGAAGATTGTTCGGGATTAATGGAGGAGGTTCGTCAGCTGCAAGAAGGCACCCCGGCCCATTCTGGAGGCTGTGCTCGGTCTTTGGTAGCTGCTGGGTATCTTTCACTAGGATAAGCTCAGAGCATGTGGATGGATGGGAGCAACTGGTCTTGATGGAACGGAAGGAGACAAGCACCCATCGCCTTCTTGACAAGTTCCCCGCTCTTCTCCTTCAACGTATCCGACCATTCCGGTGCGCGGGAGGGACAAGCATGGGATCAACGGCAGTGCGGGAGCGACATTGACGCACAGAAACGACGACAGATGGTGAGGAGTGTCACGTTGGGCCTCACCCTTCGCTGGGAAGGAACTGGGCGGGGCTGCGGAAGAGTCCGCCGTCCCGGAAAGACGATACAATGGGGAGGAAGATGGTTTCCACCTGCACTCGCCTGAAGACCTCCTAGAAGGAACGCTGATGTTTCCTTGGACAGACACGGCTGCCCCAAGAGCAAAATTCTACAGCAGGAACGAAGCTTTGACGCCCTCCTCTGCACCTTTTCTGTCTGAAACTTGAAGTTCTGCCAAAGGTTTGGCTGGCATTCTTCTCTTTCAAACACTGAACATGGCACCCTGCGTAGCGCCTGATGGATGAAATGGCGCTGGGGAATGGTCTCCCTTCCACTAAAATAAAACATAAAAATTAAACAGTAGAAACAGTTTAGATGGCGTGTCCTAATAATTTAATTATCAGGACCTAAATAATTAACTGTATTGTGTGAATCCGAAATAAGTGACCACCAAAAAATGGAAATACAGCGATTAGTCTGAGTTGTACTAGTTGATTTGAATCCGCCCCTGTTAATTGTCCATACGCTGCTGTCACCTTCAGACAGACCCAGCACGATGATTGTTCGGGATTAATGGAGGAGGTTCGTCGGTTGCAAGAGGGCATCCCCATTCACTCCAGAGGCTGTGCTCGGTCCTCTCTAGCTGCTGGGTATCTTTCACTAGGATAAGCTCAGAGCATGTGGATGGATGGGAGCAACTGGTCTTGATGGAACGGAAGGAGACAAGCACCCATCGCCGTCTTGACAAGCTCCCCGCTCTTCCCCTTCAACGAATTAATCCGACTATTTCGGTGGATGGGAAGGCACGACAGCAGCATGCGACGAGAAACGGATCAACCAGTGGGGCCTTGAAATTGACGCACAGATGGTGAGGAAGATACAATGGGGAGGAAGATGGTTTCCACCTGCACTCGCCTGAAGACCTCCTAGAACGAACGCTGATGTCTCCTTGGACAGACACGGCTGCCCCAAGAGCAAAATTCTACAGCAGGAACGAAGCTTTGACGCCCTCCTCTGCACCTTTTCTGTCTGAAACTTGAAGTTCTGCCAAAGGTTTGGCTGGCATTCTTCTCTTTCAAACTCTGAACATGGCACCCTGCGGAGCGCCTGATCGATGAAATGGCGCCGGGGAATGGTCTCCCTTCCACTGAAATAAAACATAAAAATTAAACAGTACAAACAGTTTAGATGGCGTGTCCTAATAATTTAATTATCAGGACCTAAATAATGAAACTATATTGTGTGAATCCGAAATAAGTGACAACCAGAAAGGAAATACAGCGATTAACCGATGCTGCACGCGGATGGGAATACAACGGTACTCATGGCTTGCCTTCGGTCGATTGACGTCAGGTCAGCGCGTCTTCAGGACGGGTCCTCAAGTGTTCCCGTGCAGAGTACGTCAGTGTTTAGTATTCTCGGGGCAAAACTTTGGGGATATAAATATTTTCATCACAAATTAGCATATCAATTGGGTGCGGCGCCTGCACGAAACATCTGCATGGCAGCAGCGTACACACAGAGATAACTGAATTGAGATGCTCCTCCAGAATACTAAACAGTCAGCCGTACAGGCTGAAAGGAATTCAGATACATTGGTCAAGCGCTGTGGTGTCCTAATAATCATTAGGACATCTATCGGCGCAACCAAAATCAATACTACCTCCATTTCTAAAAACAAGGCCTGTAAGTTTTTTTCAAAGTCAAACAAAGTAAAGTTTGACCCAGTGTATAGAAAAAACTATTAATAATTATAATTTTCTATCAATATATAATTAAAGTATACTTAACAATGTATCTAATAAGACTGATTTGACATTGTGGAGGATGATTTTTTCAGGTTTGACTTTTTATAAAATTTATACGCCTTCTTTTACGGAACGGAGGTAGTAACAGTATGTTGTCTAGCACAAACTGAAATACAACGATTAATCGACACCGTCCGCAAATGAAAATACAAACAGTACTCCTAGCTGGCCTTGAACTGATGTGCGCAGTTGGTTGACTCCGGATTGAGTTCAGTAGCCCCTCTTCAAGATGGGTCGGTTTGGATTCAGTGCAAGCTCGGCGCTCACATATTCTAGTTCGGAGGGAGTGTATCGACCTGTGAGCATGACTTCCTTGAGGTCTAACAGAGATGCTAGTCCCGAAAGCAAACTACTGTTGACATCTCGAAAATATAACTTGAGCAGCTGCAGCTTAGGGGTAGCCCCTCCTTTGAACTTGATTGCTTTGAGCTTCCTCCCGAGTTCTAACTCCAGAACCACTAGGCTTTGGAATTTCTCAGGACAGAAATTGAGATGAACATCTTCATCCTTGAATGACTTCTTCAACAGATGCAAGGATGCCAGGTTTGGTAGATTCCCTAGGATAGGACCTGCATGACGTCATCAAGCTCTGATATCCTGCAGCTCCGTAGCTTGAACGACACAACAGACAACGATACTTACTTTCTCAATCTCTCTCTCTCTGTCTCTCTCTCTCTCTCTCTCCCTCCTATAGTCAGTCCTCTGCCTGAATCTCTCCCAGCTCCTTACTGAATCTCTCTCACACATATTATAGTCAGTCCTATGTCTGAATCTCTACCAGCTCTCTCATATACTTACTCCAATGCAACCAAATTATGTCAAACTGGATGGGAGGGAGATAATTCATAATAGTATAGCAAACAAGAATGCAATCTTGCTTGAAAGGACTCTTAACTAATCCTAACTCTTGACAATCTTGCTTGCTGACGTTGCTTCTCTTGCCGGCCACCACTCTAGTGTCGGCGACCACCTCATCTTCCCTCAAAACTAATAACGGATATGGCCTCGAAAATAATTTCAGGGGATTCTCTCAAAACAGACTTTCATATATCATTTATATAGGGTAGGTTGTGGTATTTCATTGCTAGAAACATGGGTTATTGTAAAATAGCACATGTCATTTGGATACTTCTTTTCAACTCCGAATTATTTTGATACAATATACAACATAGTTGAAGTTAATTTTATGAAATAAAAAAGGGCGGATTATGGGAGTGTCTGACTTGAATTATTGATTTGGCCATGCAGATAAAGAATTGGATCTGCCACATTAGAATTCACAACCCTTAAACATTTCAGGAAACCACACTGGATTATTATTGCAGTGGTTGTCAATCAATGCTCACCTTTGGGTTCTAACCTTGAGCAATGCAAGTGAGATTCAAAAATATGCAAAAAATATTAGTTAATCCATTCTTTTAATTGAAAATGGCAAAATGGTTAATAGTTTGACTAGTTAGAAAGGTGTTATATCCCATCTTGCAACAACTGCCTTTACCCTAGTGCCACTATTCTTCACCATTCTTAGTTTAAGAGTAGCTAGCTACCACCGTAGGGCTGTATGCAGGTGAAACCGTGTGTTTTGTTCTATCTAGAAATCCTTCAGTTCATCTACCGAATACAAATCATGCGGATTCCCTGCATACATCCCGACGGTGCATTTCATATGCGGGCACTCTCTAGCCACCGTCGGGCTGTATGCAGTGGAACCTTTGTATTTTGTTCCAACAGAAAATGAATTTGGATTACATATTCAAATTCAAACACTTTTCATGTTGAAAGTTTAGTGTGTTAATCCATTCTTTTAATTGAAAATGGCAAAATTGTTAATAGTTTGTAGAGTTACAGTAATTATTTTATAAAATAGAAAATGGATTTGGATTACTTATTTAAATTCAAACACTTTTCATGTTGAAAGATTAGTGAGATTCAAAAATATGCAAAAAATATTAGTTAATCCATTCTTTTAATTGAAAATGGCAAAATTGTTAATAGTTTGTAGAGTTACAATAATTATTTTATAAAACAGAAAATGGATTTGGATTACATATTCAAATTCAAACACTTTTCATGTTGAAAGTTTACTGAGATTCAAAAATATGCAAAAAAAAATTAGTTAATCCATTCTTTTAATTGAAAATGGCAAAATTGTTAATAGTTTGTAGAGTTACAATAATTATTTTATAAAACAGAAAATGGATTTGGATTACATATTCAAATTCAAACACTTTTCATGTTGAAAGTTTAGTGAGATTCAAATATATGCAAAAAATATTAGTTAATCCATTTTTTTAATTGAAAATGGCAAAATTGTTAATAGTTTGTAGAGTTACAATAATTATTTTATAAAACAGAAAATGGATTTGGATTACTTATTCAAATTCAAGCACTTTTCATGTTGAAAGTTTTCTCAAATTCATTCAAATATTCAAATGTTTGAAATCGTGCCAGATTTGAAAAAAAAAACAGAGAAAACAGTACGCGCGCGCAATTTTGGCCCAGCGCGCGCAATTTTTGGGCCTTTTGTCCCGGTCCATATCACCGGCCGCGACTAAAGCCCTGTCAGCGCGCGCCGGAGCCGAAAAGCCCCTTTTGTCCCGGTTTGTATCTCAAGCCGGGACAAAAGACCCCCCCATAGTCCCGGCTTTAGCCACGCACCGCGACTAAATATGGGTGTATAAAAAGGAAAACTTCACCCCGGTGTTGGCTCAGACCGCGACCGGAGGCCATTTGCAGGAACTGCACCGTCAGGCTGCCCGATTTTTTCGTCGCCACCGTCGGCCATCGCCACCGTCACCGCCGCCACCCTAGCCTCCGCCACCGTCACCACCGCCGCCGCCGCGCGTGCCCTCATCTTGATTCCGCCGCTGCACTCCCCGAGATCGCCGCCGGTGCGGCCGCCCTGCCCCCTGCGCGCCCTCCTCCCCGCCGCCGCGATCTCTCGCCGGCGCCGCCGCGGCCTTCTTCCTCCCCTTCGCCGCCGGTTTAGGTACGGCGCCTCTAGCCCTCCTCCCCGCCGCCGGTTATTAGTTTAATTTTAGGTTTTAATTTAGGTTTAGGTGTTTTGAAATTTAGGTTTAGGTTTAAAAATTAGGTTTGAATTTAGGTTTAGGTTTAAACATTAGGTTTGAATTTAGATTTAGGTTTAAAAATTAGGTTTGAATTTAGATTTAGGTTTAAAAATTAGGTTTGAAATTTATTAGCTCGATGATTTAATATATGATTTAGGGGGTTAATTAGTTAGATTTACTAGTTAGAAATATTAATAAGCTAATAAGTCCCATAATAATACTAGTTAGAAATTGGGTTAGAAAATTAGTGTTACCAGAAAATTGGGTTAGAAAACTAGTGTTAACTGTCAAATTAGCAAAAAATAGTGTTAGCAAAAATTGGGTTCAAAAACTAGTGTTAGCAGAAAATTGGGTTAGAAAATTGGGAAAGATTCCACGAGGTGTCAAATTAGAAGCCCCTAATAGGATTACATATGATGTCCGACATCATATGTAAGTCCATTAGGGGTTTCTAATTTGGCAGTTCCTGGAATCTTTCCCAATTTTGCTAACCCAATTAGGATAATTTTTGTTAACACTAGTTTTTAACCTAATTTTTACGAACCCTAATTTTTTTAGTATTACTTTTTAGTATTACTTTTGTAGTATTACTTTGTTATTGTAGAAATATAAATTTTGACTTAGGTGTTTTTAGTTTATTGTTCTCGGCGACGATGTCCCTGTTGGACCAGAGGGGCGATGTGCGGGGCTGGGCTCCGTCGGGCTGGCCCTGGGACGTGCTACCTCCCGGGACGTGCAGCTTGGTGAGGAATCCGGGTGATGTCGTCGACCCGGGTCTTCTTTGGTGGCAGTCGCGTGGGCCACACACGCTGCAGAGGGAGCCGGCCCCGAGGAGGTGGTACGTCGTCGTATCAGGGAGGAGGACGAGCACGTCCGTCGCTACATGTATCTATTGGATAGGCATTATAGCAATAGCTGGTCATTTCTTCAGAGGGTTTCTTATCATGTGAATTATGACCCTGTGAGGGTTCCTTCTCTTTGGATGCGTAGCGCCGGCGGTTCAGCACCCCGCGGCTGATAAACCGGTCGAAGTTAGTTTGAGAGCTTCATGCATTAGTGATATTATTCGTGATGTATTAGAGTAAATAAAAATGGACCCGAGCTATGTAACTGCATTATTACATATGTATTAGTGATACTTTTGCTGCCGATTCCTCTCGATTCCGCTGCCGCTGCACTCGCCCCCTCCTCTCGATCGCCACCGCCACCCTAGCCTCCGCCCGCCGCCACCCTAGCCTCCGCCACCTTCTAAGGTAGTTCTCCTCCGTTCTCCTTCTCTAAGGTAGTTCATCTTTTTTGCACTAATCTGATAATTAGAATTGATTTTGTGAAGACGAAATGAACTAGCTCCCTCCGGCCGGTTATAGATTTTAGGGTTAGCAATTTTAGGGTTAGCAATTTTAGCAAATTGAATTAGTTTGCTATTACCCTCACTTTATATTACATTCACAACATTATTTTATTACCCTCACTTTTTGTTATCATGATTGATGTTCATATTGATCTCCTTTTCTTATATAGTTCGAGAGAATGCGGGATAAGTTCCTACCAGAGCAACGCGTAATAGGAATTGCAGAGTAACTGGCGGGATTTTTTATGAAAGAGATGGTAGACGACGCCGGAGAATTTAGTGTGAATAGGCGCTACTGATAATCTCCGGCCGTGTAATCGAATAGACGGCCTTAGTCCCGGTAATTGTGATCTCCATGTAATTGTATATATTTGTATGCTCGATCGCAAGACAAGTTATCTTATATATATATGCACGAACATGTATGCGTAGAAATATACTATTTTGAAATATTTGTAATTGTATATATTTGTATAGAAAACTATTTTGAAACGAAGAAAGAAATAAATAAAAGAAAACAAAATGAATTCTCTGCCGCGGCACAGAAAGTGCCCAAATTACTGCCGCGGCAGAGAATCATTAGTCGCGGGCCGTTACTCGAACCGTGACTAAAGGTGGTGCCCCCAGTGCGCTCCACGGCGGCCACGTTTGGTCCCGGCTGGTAACCCAGCCGGGACTAAAGGTTTGGCTTTTAGTCCCGCTTGGCTAGTCCCGGTTCGCCAACCGGGATTAAAGCCCCTCACGGGCCGTGACAGAATGGCATGTGTCCAGTAGTGCATCTCTCCCTCGGGGACTTTCACCGTTCGTACCACTTATAGGGCCCTGTTTATTAGGCCCTCCTTGACCTGGACCTCTCCTCTATGGAAGGCCCTGATGCCTTTGAAGATAAAGATCTTCGTATGGCAGCTCATACGCGCCCGCCTTCCCTCTGGCGTGGAGGTGGCGCAGCACCACGGACGAGGCAATGGCCTGTGCTCCCTATGTGTGGTCCCCAAGTCGGGGACCCACATCTTATTCGCTTGCCCTGCTGCTCGCTTCTTATGGAGCTTTGTATCTTAGGCTCTGGGCCGGATTGGCTAGCCCTAGACTTCGGAGAGTTACTTGAAGCGCAGGCAAACCGTACCGAGAAGGGGAGGCACCTCTTCTGGTTAGTGTTTGCCGCGATGATCTGAACTCTTTGGATTATACGTAATAAGATGTTTTCAAATTCTTGACTTTTCAGCAATAGCGGCACCCGATGTGTAGACAGCGGGACTTGGAGCGGCTGGACGGGATACTTCAACGTCTACTGGTGGCGGCCCGCCACCTACCTTCGTCTAGTCGCTGAGCTTTATCCCTTGTGGAGTTATCTCGCCTTTGTTTTCTTCTTTTTTATTTGGGCATGATTGAGCTGTTGCCCCAGCAGAACCTTTACTTTCTTTCGCACTTGGGCTTTTGTGGGTTGAACTATGTATGACGGTGGTTGATTTATTTATAAAGTAGAGGGAAAGCCTGTTTGGAGGAGAGATATGTTGTATCACCAATTAACAAGGATTGAAATATCATCGTGACCTGATTGATACCAGAAATAGGTCGTATGCTTTTGTGTTGTGTCTCTCACGTTGGGGCTGCCCGTGGAGTATTATCCAGCTCTCAAAGTACAGTACTCCACTCCGCAGCAGCTGTACAATGAATTTCACGGCAGCACGAATAGCACGTTAATTAGTCTGAGTTGTAAACTTTCTCCGATTCATAAAAAGTGTCGCTCATTTTGTACTAAGTTAGTACAAACTTTGTACTAAGTGGTAGAAGTTGATTTGAATCCGCCCCTGTTTATAGATACGCTGCTGTCTCGTGAGGACAGACCCAGCACGAAGATTGTTCGGGATTAATGGAGGAGGTTCGTCAGCTGCAAGAAGGCACCCCGGCCCATTCTGGAGGCTGTGCTCGGTCTTTGGTAGCTGCTGGGTATCTTTCACTAGGATAAGCTCAGAGCATGTGGATGGATGGGAGCAACTGGTCTTGATGGAACGGAAGGAGACAAGCACCCATCGCCTTCTTGACAAGTTCCCCGCTCTTCTCCTTCAACGTATCCGACCATTCCGGTGCGCGGGAGGGACAAGCATGGGATCAACGGCAGTGCGGGAGCGACATTGACGCACAGAAACGACGACAGATGGTGAGGAGTGTCACGTTGGGCCTCACCCTTCGCTGGGAAGGAACTGGGCGGGGCTGCGGAAGAGTCCGCCGTCCCGGAAAGACGATACAATGGGGAGGAAGATGGTTTCCACCTGCACTCGCCTGAAGACCTCCTAGAAGGAACGCTGATGTTTCCTTGGACAGACACGGCTGCCCCAAGAGCAAAATTCTACAGCAGGAACGAAGCTTTGACGCCCTCCTCTGCACCTTTTCTGTCTGAAACTTGAAGTTCTGCCAAAGGTTTGGCTGGCATTCTTCTCTTTCAAACACTGAACATGGCACCCTGCGTAGCGCCTGATGGATGAAATGGCGCTGGGGAATGGTCTCCCTTCCACTAAAATAAAACATAAAAATTAAACAGTAGAAACAGTTTAGATGGCGTGTCCTAATAATTTAATTATCAGGACCTAAATAATTAACTGTATTGTGTGAATCCGAAATAAGTGACCACCAAAAAATGGAAATACAGCGATTAGTCTGAGTTGTACTAGTTGATTTGAATCCGCCCCTGTTAATTGTCCATACGCTGCTGTCACCTTCAGACAGACCCAGCACGATGATTGTTCGGGATTAATGGAGGAGGTTCGTCGGTTGCAAGAGGGCATCCCCATTCACTCCAGAGGCTGTGCTCGGTCCTCTCTAGCTGCTGGGTATCTTTCACTAGGATAAGCTCAGAGCATGTGGATGGATGGGAGCAACTGGTCTTGATGGAACGGAAGGAGACAAGCACCCATCGCCGTCTTGACAAGCTCCCCGCTCTTCCCCTTCAACGAATTAATCCGACTATTTCGGTGGATGGGAAGGCACGACAGCAGCATGCGACGAGAAACGGATCAACCAGTGGGGCCTTGAAATTGACGCACAGATGGTGAGGAAGATACAATGGGGAGGAAGATGGTTTCCACCTGCACTCGCCTGAAGACCTCCTAGAACGAACGCTGATGTCTCCTTGGACAGACACGGCTGCCCCAAGAGCAAAATTCTACAGCAGGAACGAAGCTTTGACGCCCTCCTCTGCACCTTTTCTGTCTGAAACTTGAAGTTCTGCCAAAGGTTTGGCTGGCATTCTTCTCTTTCAAACTCTGAACATGGCACCCTGCGGAGCGCCTGATCGATGAAATGGCGCCGGGGAATGGTCTCCCTTCCACTGAAATAAAACATAAAAATTAAACAGTACAAACAGTTTAGATGGCGTGTCCTAATAATTTAATTATCAGGACCTAAATAATGAAACTATATTGTGTGAATCCGAAATAAGTGACAACCAGAAAGGAAATACAGCGATTAACCGATGCTGCACGCGGATGGGAATACAACGGTACTCATGGCTTGCCTTCGGTCGATTGACGTCAGGTCAGCGCGTCTTCAGGACGGGTCCTCAAGTGTTCCCGTGCAGAGTACGTCAGTGTTTAGTATTCTCGGGGCAAAACTTTGGGGATATAAATATTTTCATCACAAATTAGCATATCAATTGGGTGCGGCGCCTGCACGAAACATCTGCATGGCAGCAGCGTACACACAGAGATAACTGAATTGAGATGCTCCTCCAGAATACTAAACAGTCAGCCGTACAGGCTGAAAGGAATTCAGATACATTGGTCAAGCGCTGTGGTGTCCTAATAATCATTAGGACATCTATCGGCGCAACCAAAATCAATACTACCTCCATTTCTAAAAACAAGGCCTGTAAGTTTTTTTCAAAGTCAAACAAAGTAAAGTTTGACCCAGTGTATAGAAAAAACTATTAATAATTATAATTTTCTATCAATATATAATTAAAGTATACTTAACAATGTATCTAATAAGACTGATTTGACATTGTGGAGGATGATTTTTTCTCTCAATGTTTAGTCAAACTTCGCATGGTTTGACTTTTTATAAAATTTATACGCCTTCTTTTACGGAACGGAGGTAGTAACAGTATGTTGTCTAGCACAAACTGAAATACAACGATTAATCGACACCGTCCGCAAATGAAAATACAAACAGTACTCCTAGCTGGCCTTGAACTGATGTGCGCAGTTGGTTGACTCCGGATTGAGTTCAGTAGCCCCTCTTCAAGATGGGTCGGTTTGGATTCAGTGCAAGCTCGGCGCTCACATATTCTAGTTCGGAGGGAGTGTATCGACCTGTGAGCATGACTTCCTTGAGGTCTAACAGAGATGCTAGTCCCGAAAGCAAACTACTGTTGACATCTCGAAAATATAACTTGAGCAGCTGCAGCTTAGGGGTAGCCCCTCCTTTAAACTTGATTGCTTTGAGCTTCCTCCCGAGTTCTAACTCCAGAACCACTAGGCTCTGGAATTTCTCGGGACAGAAATTGAGATGAACATCTTCATCGTTGAACGACTTCTTCAACAGATGCAAGGATGCCAGGTTTGGTAGATTCTCTAGGACCTGCATGACGTCATCAAGCTCTGATATCCTGTAGCTCCGTAGCTTGAACGAAACAACACACAACGATACTTACTTTCTCTCTCTCTCTCTCTCTCTCTCTCTCTCTCTCTCTCTCTCTCTCTCTCTCTCTCTCTCTCTCTATCTCTCTCCTATAGTCAGTCCTCTGTCTGAATCTCTCCCAGCTCCTTACTGAATCTCTCTCTCTCATATTATAGTCAGTCCTCTGTCTGAATCTCTACCAGCTCTCTCATATACTTACTCCAATGCAACCAAATTATGTCAACTGGATGGGAGGGAGATAATTCATAATAGTATAGCAAAACAGAATGCAATCTTGCTTGAAATGACTACTAATCCCCATTATTGACAATCTTGCTTGCTGACCCTCCGCCTCTCTAGCACCGGCGTCCAAGTTGCTTCTCTTGCCGGCCACCACTCTATTGTCGGCGACCACCTCATCTTCCCTCAAAACTAATAACGGATATGGTCTCGAACAAAAATTTCAGGGGATTCTCTCAAAACAAACTTTCAGCTGATAACATGGAATAAACAAAGCTAACATGGTTACCTCTTCGGAGTCACTTTCATTTTTTTTTAACATGCTGCTTACATGGTTTGTTGGCAATTCATCATCCTACTATGTGAAGTCAAAGCAAGTATTGCCTACAGAAAAATTACATCAAGAAACACATCTAGTTGTGTAAGTACTACTCCGTACTTCAAACTAAGCAAGTGGACGAGTAATATAGTCCTTTGCATCAACAACTAGTATTCTTTTGTCACCGATGTTTCCTTTCTGTGGCCGGAACCGGGAATTAGAGGAAGAGTTCACCTTGGAATCCAAAAGTATATAGATCCGGTGGCATCTCACCAGCACCATCAAGTGATACTTCTGCACCTGCGCGAGCGCGATGTAATTCAGTCGTTCAGATGGTAGTAGGAGCATCACGTTCAGACTAGAGTAACTAGAAATCGTCAGCTATTCAACGAACCGGGTCTCGCTTCAGCTGAAATTACATAAGCGGACGGCGAGGGCGACGCCGCCACCTGCGCTTCTGGCCAGGGATAACCTCGAACCGCTTGGACGCCGGAGGCCCTATGAAGGGAGGTGGAGGCGGCGGTGGTGTCCTCGAGCTGCAAGGTGACCGGAGTGGATTCGCTGTCTGAATCCTCCGAGCGGCGCCGGTAGTGGCAGGGGCGGCGCGGGGGGAGGAGATGAGCAGAGAGGTGGAAGGAGGACCGCTGCGGCCATGGATGGATGGAGCCGGGCGGGGGGCGCACGCGGTGGGAGAGGGAATGGGAGGAGGAACGGAGCTTGCGGTGAGGCGACGGCGAGTGGCGGCGAAGTTGGGATTGGGAGTGGCCGGAGACGGAGAGAACGGAGCAGAAATGTTAAAAGGATTTAGAAAAACGTTTAAACACTGTTGGGTGTCGATTGCGTCTTTGACCGTAGATTTGCGGCACCCGAGCTCATGTATTAAAAAACATGAAATTTTTTAAATTTGAGTTTGAAAATAATTTAAATCGTTTTTCGTTGCATACATATGTATATTTTTTACCCATATGTAAATTTTCTATGCAAAAAAGCGTACTCCAAGCTACAGGAAAAAAATAAGGACAGTAGGTATTTTTGGCAATTTCTTTTTCTTTTGTAGCCGCGGCCTCGGCTATGCTGTGCCCTTCGGTTGCTTTGTGGCGTGTCACACGGCAGGTAGCGCGCGTGCTCTGTGGAACTATCCAGGTGCTAGACTCGGCCCTGTGATCCCCTTTGACTTCGCCGGCGGCATCGTTGTCGTGTCGTGGACTCGGTAGCAGGTGGCCCTTCGTCTATGTTGCGGCATGGACTCGGTTGCATCTTGCCCTTGGGCTGCGCCGATAGCATCGAGATGTCATGGATGGTCTCGGGTGATCGGACCTCTTCGTCTGTGGTGGTGGTGTTTCTCTCACAATGTGACTCCTGTGGGTTTTTCTCGTTGATCTTGGCGGTGGTTTTGCTTGTGGTATGATGAGTTTTCTTGTGCCCTCGGTTCCGTCTGTGCCAGTCTTCGCCCTTCGATAGTGTTGGGCTGTCTTGGTGAAGCGGCGGACCAGGGTGCTCCTCATCAGGGACTTTGCTCGGAATCTTCTCTAAGTTTCATGTGTGTGTAGGTTTGCGTGGGTGTTTTTCATCTTGTGTTTCTTCTCTCCTGTATCTCCCCGTGCTCCAGTTCACTTGAACCCTATCTTGTAATAGGCTGCAAAGTCTTATAGGCAACAAATGAATACAATTCAGGTGAAGGGTCTTCTCCCTCCCCCGGTGACCATTCAAAAAAAATATATACTAAATTTCAGAACTTTTTGATACCTAGAAGTACGGTTTCCAAATTTTCCAAAAATTATGCTTACTGGAGCTCGGGAGCTCGTGTCGGTACGAATAGGGTCGCCGCTTACCAATGCTAGCCGTGTAATGCAGAAATCGTTCCGATTCTCACACTCTGCGGTGTTCAACTATCTGAAAGAAGACGGAGAAAACTTAATAGTGGCCATGAAATCTGAATTTTTTAGGTCAGCACGAGGCACGAAAAAAAATCCCACCAAAGAGCTCAAAATACGGCTGGCCCAGGCACGGAGCCCGTACGAGCCAGACTTTTTTCACACAAGCACGTGGGAAGGTCCGGACACTATCGGGCCAACCCAACACGCCTCGAGCCGCGCTTCTTTATCCCCGGACGCAAATTTGTGGGCTTATGCAAAAAAAAGATGAAGATTTAAATCTGAACTTGTAAAGGATGCAAATCTTTTTTCATTGGATACATATGCATGTAATTCTACGTATATGCAAATTTTCGGTGCAACAAAAACGCGTATTAAGCTACGGAAAAAATAATTATGGACACGATAAAGGGAAAAAATAGTAGGTTTTTCCCATAATTTTTGTTTTTTGTGTACGCAAAAATAGGAAAAACTGACGAAACTTTTGGCCTTGGAACATAATGTTTATATGCATTGGTATACAAAGGAGCTGTTTACCAGGTGATCGTGGGCACGATCAATGCGCAACTCGTGTCGATTGTGGGGCCCACGACCACCCATATCCATAACGCCCTTACAGAGAGGATCGGGGATGACGGAAATCAGCAGAGGCACGGAAGCACCTTTGGTCGGCGATGGCTGCGGGAGCAGGCATGAGTCTCGAGAACGCTGGAGAGACTTCTCTTCTGTCTCCACTTCGGTGGACGGCGGTTCTCCTTCATCGCCCCTTCTTCTTCTTCCCATTGTCTCTGCCACCGTTTCGAAACCTAAAGTAGATGTCGGAATTTCGACCAGGGCCTCGTCACTTGTAAGATAGCATCGCCCATTTGTATACCAAATTTTAGAAATGTTTGAGACTTAGAAGTACGGCTTTCAAATTTTCCAAAAATCATGCTCACTAGAGCTTGGGAGCAAGAAAAGAGGATTTTTTCAATTTCTCCACCTTTCATCAGGCCCATTTTCTTTCGGGTGTTCAAGGCTAGAGAGTTTATGAGTGGGAGCTCGTGCCAGTGCGAATAGAATAGGGTCGCCTCTTAGCAACGCTAGCATATGTTATGCCGAAATCATTCTGATTAATACTGACCATTAGGCTTGGATATTTAGGTCAGCACGAGGTGCGGAAAAAATACGGCCAAAGAGCACAGAAATTTAGGCTGGGCCAGGCACGAAGTGCGTACCGAGCAAGGTTTTTTTTCACACACAAGCATGTGGGCTGATCCGGACATGGCACATAAAAACTCGAGCCGACCCAACACGACACGGCCTCGATTCGGTCACCTCTTTATCCCCCAACGCAGATTCATGACACCCTAGCTGATGAAAAAAGAATCATGAAAACTTTAAATTTGAATTTGAAAATAATGTAAATCTCTATTTGGTTGGATACATATGCATGTTCGTAAATTTTCAGTGAAAAATAAATCGTATTCCGAACTCAAGAAAAATAACAAAATTGTGGACACAATAAAGGGGAAAATATTATTTTTGACCAATTTTTGGGCCTATATATAATGTATATATGTATTTGTATACCAGATTTCAGAATGTTATTAGACTTAGGAGTACGGTTTTTAATTTTTCCAAAAATTAAGCCCACTCGAGCTCGGGAGCTAGAGGGCACTTACTTCTTTCTCCATCTACTTTCAGGTCGTTCAACCTGAGAGAGTCAGTGAGTGGGAGCTCGTGTCGGTGCAAACAGGGTCGTCGCTTACCCGCAGCTAGCACGCACTATGCAGAACTCATCTCCAGGACGAGGCACAACAAAAATCCGGTTAAAGAGCACGGAAAATTAGGGTTGGGCTAGACACGAAACTCGTAGTGGGCCAGACTTTCTTCACACACAAGTACGTAGGCCAGCCTGAGCACGACATAAAAAAAAATTCGGGCTGACTGAACACAACACGAGGATCAGGCCCCACGAAGCATAGTGATTTTTTGTTTATTTTTTATGTTTTATTAAATCTTTCTGTATTTTTCTGACTTTTACTAGTTTGCAAAAAAGAATTCTTGCCATGGTGGCCCCTAGGGAGATGCTAATGGTTCGCTTATGAAATCCGGAATTGCCATGAGAGAGTGAGAGACATACCGACGATATCCAAACACTCTTGAAGCCGGGACAAATCGCTGAAAACAGTAAAAGATTTATGGACATCGCCCCAAACCAGAGACGTGATCGATCAAGAAGCACATCGATCCTAGGATGGCGGCGAGGAGTAGAAGCGCTCGCGTGGGAGATCACATTACCTGTTTTCTCTCCAGTATGTTGAATTACCAAGTAGCCGTTATGTCTTACTAGTTTGGTCTTGCTAGTTTTCAGTTTGGCCAGATAGACCCTTTTCTTCAGTTTCGTCAGGTTAGAGCATCTTTACCGGGAACGTCTAAATTGTGTCTGGCACACCTCCATTGGAGGCCAAATTGGAGGGTGTTGGACACTTATCCGGTGCTTTTTCCCCCTCCCACACTAGGACCCCCTAAACGGCCGGACCGAAAGCAAAAAAATTTGAATATTGCAATAAATTTATTCGATTCAAATAGAACATTGGATGCAATTTGATTCGTTTTTTATACAAATTCAATACAACTTTTTAAATTTAAAAACTACATCTAATTCGACTGCCAGACTCCGAGACTTTCCTCTCATATGTCGACCGTGGAGGAGTCCAGGTAGAATGTATCTCTGCTCGGGGCCATCCTCGCCGGCACTGGTCGAGCTACTGCTCACAGACCTGGTCAAGAGGCCGTTTTGGGCTACGTCGATATCAATGATCGATGTAGTTTATGTTGTTCGATTTGTTTTGGTGGATGTCTATCAGATATGAGCAGACATGAAATTTGACAACAGCCTAGCCATAGAGAAGAAGATGGTGAGATAGTATGAGTCATGATCTTCTCATTCTCAAAGGTTAATGATGAAGTTGATAGCAGCCAGTCGGTCAATAAAAAAGAGTTTGCCAAATATTCCTATCAGTATCTGTCACTCACCTTTGGTAGTGGGGAAGCATGTGGTGCTATTGCAGAATATTGATCACTTTGTAGTTTATGTTGTTCAATTTGTTTTGGTGGCTGTCTATCAGATATGAGCAGACATGAAATGTGACAACAGCCCAGCCACAGTGAAGAAGGTGAGCCAGTATGAGTCATGATCTTCTCATTCTGGAGGGTTTATGATGATGTTGATTGCAGCCAGTGGGCCAGTAAAAAGAATTCACCACATATTCCTATCAGTATCTGTCATCACCTTTGGTAGTGGGGAAGCATGCGGTGCTATTGTCTTGATCCCACATTGAGGCCTACAGAAGTGAAATTCGACAGAATGCATATCTGGGTGAGGATTCTGGATCTCCCTTTTGAATAGATGAATAAAATGAAGGGTGAACAAATTGCTGGTATGGTTGACCTAGTAGACAGAGAGTATGTTGATGAGTTTGGAGATGCTGCTGGCCCGTTTCTTCGTGCAAGCCGCTGAGGTGCCATAGTTGAACGAAAGGAATAATAAGAAAGCAATGGAATAAATGGTTTTAAGGAATTTGATATACCTTTTCGTAGAAAGCATAAATATTCTCATTCATGAATAATCGCTGATGCTCTGGGGCAGCATCCTTTGGCCCGACGCATAAGCTTGTGACTCCAACTTGCTGCACAGAGACAATGATGCGGCTTCCTTTCTTGTTGTTCAAGGGGAAGCATGGTTTAATATGATCCCACTCTTCAATTGTGTGTATGCCATTAAGAACGATCAGGTAACTATTTTCATTCATGAATCTCTTGAACTCATCAACCAAATCATCTTCCTTCATCATCCCCATCTTCCTCAGAACTTGTACCTCCGAAGTTGGCTGTTCTTTTTCCCAGGACACTTGAAGAAAATTTAAATGGAATTATTCAATAATGCTTCGCAAGAGCTCTGTTAATTTGAAAGGGCACATTAACCCGGTGATCCAGGCTCGGCACTCAAACTTTTTGTGTATCTTTGGATCTTCATAAGCCCTTTTGATGATGGACATCTCCCCAAGCTCATCTATCGTGTCTTGGATCACGGACACCGGGTGTAAAGGATACCCCCTTTTTAGGTTCGGTATGGGGCGTGAAGGAGGCCGAGGAGCATCTTCCACCCGGGGGCTTCGTCCGCGCTCGAGATCTACGTGCTAGCGCAAGCATCACAGAGACACAAGGAGTTTACCCAGGTTCAGGCCGCCCGGAGGCTAACAGCCCTACTCCTGCATGTCTGGATTGAGAGGTGTATCATGGTGTAGCTTTACAATGGTGGACGCGGGTGAGAACCCGGGAGGTGTTGGTTAGAGGTTGAAGACGAGCAGATCCTGACCCGGAGGAGACCACCTCTCGTCTAAGCTAATCTTGGACTCGTGCGCTACCTAGCCTAGCCTCAAATTTGTGTCTGTTCTGTCCTGTGCTTCCTCCTTCCTCCCCTTTGGGTGCCTCGGCACTCCTTTTATAGGCTAAGGGGATACCACAGGTGCACCCTTGGGGCCGGAGGGGTTTTGGCGGGAAAACCCCTCCGGGTTCTCCTTAGGAGGCGACGTGGCCTCCTCTCGTCCAAGTATTCTTCTCAGAGGGCGTAGGTGAGGCCTCCCACCTTTTCCAGAGAGAGCGGACAGAGGCTGGCAGCTTTTCCGCCTCTGCCCCCCTTTGGCGCCTCCACCTTCTTGGCGCCCAAGTCTTCTAGGAGCTTCCAGCCGGGGCTGGCAAGCCTATCCTCTTCGCGCGCTGGAGGTTGGTTCCCGGGGATGAGCCTGGCCTCCTGCCGGGCGTCGGGGTCCCCGGGACCTCCACGCCTGCTTCCGGGTCGAGGGAGCCCCGGAGGGTCCCCGAGACTTTTGCCTTGGTCGTCGATGCCGCATGCGCCGGGACACTGTGGGGCAGATGGGGGGCCCATCTGCCAGTCTTGTGCCTTGGACTTGAGTGCCTTCTTGGTGGGCCCACATGCGGTGGACCCACTTTGACCGCATCAGGGGAACCCCATGTTCCACTGTTGCGACAGTAGCCCCCCCGGGCATAGTCCCGGCGGCCACGCCCTTCTGCCGCCGGGGCTATGACCAAAAAGAGTCAAAGTGGGTCCCCGGCGTCAGGTCTTGAACGTCTTGTCCCATCCGTCAGAGCCGCGCATCACGGAGGCGCGCACCCCACGGGTCTTCTTGAACGTTGCAATCCGCGCGGATCGCCAGCGCTCGCCTTGAATCCAACGGGAGGAGACGATCGAACGGAACGCCTCCTCGGTCTCCGCGCCGGCCGGGAAGGTGGGGCCGCGAAGCGACGCGTGGGGAGCCCTATAAGCCACGGTTCCAAGGAACTGTAGCCGTTGGTCCTTCCCAAACACAGAGATCTCGAAGCGCCGTAGGAGAGCACTTCGTCTTCATCCTTTCGTAGCACACCGCAGATCAGTTCCCCTCGCCCGCCCATGGCGCCTAAGCGGGTGAAGCAAGCTACGAAGGAGCAGACCTGCGGGAAGAAGAGGGCAGCGACAGGCCCCGCCCGGATCGACCCTCCCCCACCGAGAGTGACGCGAGCTTTGTACAACCCGAATTGGTTCGCCAGCGAGGAAAAGATTGCCGCCATCTGCAAGATGCTAAGCAAAGAGTTCATTGGGGGCGACCAGCTGGAGGTCGGCCCAGGTACAAGTCCTCTGCGAGATGGCGAGGTGGTGATTTTTCGGTGATAGGGTTGCTTCCCCCCTTCTCTGATTTCTTTATGGCAGTCTTGGAGGCGTTCGGGCTACACATGCTTCATCTACATCCGAATGCGGTGCTGACCTTGGCAACCTTCACATACACTTGCGAAGCGTTCGTTGTGGTAATGCCCTCCGTGGCATTGTTCCGACACTTCTTCATGCCCCGAAGGGGGAGATCAAGATGGATAGCAGGCGGGGTGTCCTTCTGCCTCAAGCAGAAGAATGCGAGCCAGTACCCGAGGGCCAAGATCCACCCTAACTGGTCGGACTGGAGGCGGAATTGGTACTTTGCACAAGCGGGAAGCACCAGCCCTCATCTCCTGGTGCCGACTGCCCCAGCCGAGAGTTTGGCCAACTCAAAAGACTTTAGTGCCCAAGACGAGGCTCTTCTGCCGATTGTTAGGAAGTTTACGGAGCTTCGGGACAGTAAGGTAACAGGTGCCATGATTGCTGGAGACTTCGTGTGGAGGGGGATTGCTCCTCTGCAGCGCAGGCCCCGACCATTGTGGGAGACCCGCCAGGAGACTGGGTCTCACGCAACACCGGCAATGCTGAAGGGGAAGATGCACTTCCTACTGCCGGGGGTGCGGTACGACATTCCGGTGGTGACTTCTCGTTGCTTGACCGAGTCGCGAGAGGAGACACGGTGCCTCTCATGCCGAGGTGCAACGCTTACGGGCTCCAGGGTACCGAGTTCTTGGACCCGCTTCCGGTACCTCGGGCGACGGTCCGCGGGAGGTCCTGGACGGCAGCGGAGCCGCCATATGGAGACTTCTCGCCAGATGAACCCGGGGTCTTTGATGCCGAGGGCGAGGAAGAGGAAGGCCCAACGGAGCAGGGCCGCACCCCTCCATCCGCGTCCCCCCCAAGGGGAAGGGGAGACGCCCGCGGGACATGAGGATGCTGGGGTAGAGCCACCCCCCGGGCGGCCAGCTCCTCCAAGTCCGCTGACGGGGCAGAAATCAGGGGGAGAGAGGGAAAACCTTCCGCCCCCGATAGCTGCTGAAGACGAAGCCGAACAAAGCGTGTCGATGCCAGACCCCTTCGAAGATCTTGTGGGGAAGCGGTGGCGCTTCTTCAGCACAAAGCGGGCCCGAAGGTAACCCCGACGCCCACCTTGATCTTTCCTTGCTTGACCTGAGCCGCGACGGTCCTGACCATCGCGTATGTGTCGCAAGTCCTCCGGGTCCGAGAGCTCCCGGAAGCGCGTCCGCGTGGGAGATGACGTCGAAGCAGGGGAAGCTGCGGAAAGCTCCGCGGCAGCCGCAAGGGAGCATCCGCCTTCCAGAAGAACCTCCCCGGGGACAGAATCCCCGGAGGCAGGAAGCGTGGGGTCGCCGTCTCTTGCGGCCCGACTGTCACCTAATCGTGAGCAGGAGCGAGCGCCTCCGGGTCGGGACCCGACAGCCTCGGCACTACCTCCAGGTGAAGTTTACCTGGAGCTGCCACTGTTGTTCCCGGGGGACCGGACGGTTCCCAGAGGTTAGCACCTTGTTTGTTGATGTAGATACCGAGGCGGGGGACCGCGCTAAGGACGCTGGCGACGTCGAGTCCCCAGCGGCCCGCCCTGAGGCCGACGCCGACGGATCGGAGATCCGCGCCGGGGGCAAAGACGATGTTGAGCCCCCAGGGTGCCGGTCCGATCCCCACGCAGAGGCCGAGCAGGCGCCCAGGGACGCCTTTGCGTCAAGGCGCACGAGCCCCCAGCCTGAGCGGCAGACGGCAAACCTGGAGCCAGGGTTTACGCGGACGTTTCCCAACATCAAGGAGTTCCTGGCCTTCGTAAAGGCCGAACTCAAGCAGCAGGAGCCGCCATCCTCCTCCGGGGAGGAAGTCATGCGGGCCCGCGAGGAGCAGGTGGTGATAGAAGAAGAGCTGCTCAACGCCCGGGAGCAGAGACTGTCCAACCAGCAGAAGAAGATGCAGGAGCGTCTCCGTGAGCTCGAAGCTCAAAAGAAGGCCTTCCTCGAGGCGGAGGAGGCGTACCAAGCCAGAGCGGCACTCGACGAGGACTGCCTGGAGCAAGGGATGCTGAACGTGGAGGGGTGGACTCGCATAGAGGTGGAGGCGGCGATAGAGAAGACCATCCGAGAAAAGGACGAGGTCATCCGGTCAAGGGATCACAAGATCTCCAGGCTGAAGGAGGACCTTGCCCACAAGAAGAAACGCCGGGAACAAACCCGAGAAGACATCCAGAGGATCCGAAAAGAATGAGATGGCCAAGCATCGAGGATAGCGGCCCTGTTGGTCACCATCGACACACAGAAAAAGGCATTGGCCGCGGCCGAGGAGTTCAAGAAGAAAGCAGGAGCTCACCGACTTGAGCTGGAGAAGAAGATCAAGACCCTGGAGGACGCGGTAAAGTTCCGGGATGAAGCTGCCAAGCGTATGACCATCGTGCGCCAAGATGAGGCCAAGAAGCTCGCCGAAAGCTTGGCGACCGCGGAGACGAGCAAGTCGCAGGCCCAGATCGCCTGGGACCGCCACGAGGAGCTGTCCAATCAGCTCAAGAGGTGCAAGGGGACCTGGCAAAGGCTAAGGAAGCACGGGACAAGGAAGCGAATGACTTCCGTCGACACCGGTGGGGGAACGACGAGATCTTGCTTCAGATGCATTCTTGGGTCCTGAAGATCATAGAAGGACTGGCGACGCTGAAGGTGAAGGGCCTGCCTGCCCCTCCGACGGAGCGCTCCTACTCCCTCCGGTGCTACCCATCGTTCTTGGAGCTCGTGGCCTCGTGCATTAGCGGCCTTATGGATAGCGTGAGCAGAGCCACCCTCCAGGAAGGGAGGGTTGCCGCCCGGCAGGTGGCCACCCAGTTCGTCGCGGCCCTTCGGCGGCGCCACCAGCCGCCTCCTTCCTTGTCCGATCTGGAGGGTCTCACCCCCGACATGCTGGCCGACCCCGAGGTGACCCGCCAGGTGGACGAAATCATGGAACACTTTTCCCGCGAGGATGACAACCGGTCGTGAAAAAAATAGGGCAATGCCAGGAAACGTGAACTGTGTTTCACATACTTTGTACATTTTTGAATGTAAATAACTTTTCCCAAGC
Organism: Puccinellia tenuiflora; assembly: GCA_012064385.1. Lineage (NCBI taxonomy): Eukaryota > Viridiplantae > Streptophyta > Magnoliopsida > Poales > Poaceae > Puccinellia > Puccinellia tenuiflora. Next base: position 152,571 of record QRDG01000167.1, on the reverse strand, counting down.
TTTATCTGTTTTATTGCACCCGTGGGGGCTTAACGCTCTCAGGAAGGGTTAATGAGCGTGAGAGCTAACCAGTCGTGGGCACTCAGACGGATCTGAGTCACCGACACAGGGCGCATCCCCCCTAAGAACCCATCGTTTTTTGACCGCACGGACCTCAGCCCACGATTCCACTGCCCGAGGGAAACAGACAGCTTAGTCGTGGAGGCGCCACCCCAAAACAACGCCTGCTTTCGTCTTAGCCAAGATGCATAAAATAGAAGCAACGAAGGAAAAGCCCGTGCAAGCACGTTTCATACTTAGCTCAATGTCGACCTCCTTTAGGTTATTTCAGCAATTGTTTCGTTGTGCCGCCGCTAGAGCGGGTCTTCTATGCTGCTTTTAAGGCATAATTCTACCCCAGCTGCGGCTACCCGCAGGGCTAGGGATCCATGCTGAAAGAACCGCCTGCCCAGTCATCCTTTACTGGCGCAGGACCTTATTGCTGGGGCCCATGGCCCCGGTCCTGAGACCTTCATGCACATGACGCCGCGTGAGGGCACGTCCAACTTGCTGACATTCTTAAGATGCCGGTCTGGAGACGCCTTTTGTTCTTGGTGCTGCTTGAAAGCACACCCGCCTTGCTGACACCTTCGCGGTGCCGGTCTGGAGACCCTTCCTGGCTCTTTTTCACAGTCGCCCGGAGGCCAACCACTTTGCAATCCGGTACTTTTGCGGTGGTCCACTTGGTCCCGGGTGTATTGTCACAATGTGACCCGGGAGATCCCATTCTGGTTGACTTTCATTGAAATAGGCTCGATCCCATTCTGGTTGACTGTCATTGAAATAGTCACGGGTGGATTCGCGGGTGTCGTTGGTGGTGAAAGCGAGTTGTCAGTTTGGGTGGAGGCGTCCACAACAGTTCTTGGCGATTTCTTCTTCTTCACGGTTTTCTTTGGTTTCGAATTCAGTTGACAGTCCCGGCGGAGGTGACCAAGCTCTCCGCAGATGTAGCATTCCTCGTTCCTTGGGCGCTTTCTGAGTTCGCGGTAGTCGTCGGTATGGTGCTTGTCGGTTTGATGGAAAGAGCACCAGGGTCCTAGTTGTCCATCTTCACCTAACGGAAACTGGACCTCTTGCGGTACATACGGCTCGTCCCTTGCGATTTCAGCCTCTTGACCTTGAAACTGGTGCTCCCCCTCCAGGGGGAGGGCCGATGGGGAAGTTTCCAAGCAGAGCTCTTCCTTCACCACGCGCGTCCGCGGGGAAAGAGGAGCATCAATGCCCGTACTACTTCCCGGGGGTAAACCCCCACCTGCAGCTGCATCGGTCCGAGCCACTAGGGACACGAACCGAACCCCGCTTGTGAGGCCTTGAGCGGACGGTGTCGCTGAAGCCTCCTCGGGGTCGAAGCCAAGTCCCGGGTACCGCAGGTAGTCCTTGCTGGACTTGGCTTTCTTCTTCCGCGCCATCCCTGCTGAAGAACTAGAGGTCGACGGAGACCTTGTCGATGACCTTGGGGTCGACGGAGACCTTGTCGATGACCTTGAGGTAGATCTAGCCGAAAGATCTGGAGGATCTAAAGCAGATCTCCTCGAGGATCTGGGAGCCAACGAAGATGAAATCAGCGCTTGCACCCCCTACCTGGCGCGCCAGATGTCGTGTCTTGGATCACGGACACCGGGAGTAAAGGATACCCCCTTTTTAGGTTCGGTATGGGGAGCGAAGGAGGCTGAGGAGCATCTTCCACCCGGTGGCTTCGTCCGCGCTCGAGATCTACGTGCTAGCAAGCATCACAGAGACACAAGGAGTTTACCCAGGTTCAGTCCGCCCGGAGGCTAACAGCCCTACTCCTGCATGTCTGGATTGAGAGGTGTATCATGGTGTAGCTTTACAATGGTGGACGTGGGTGAGAACCCAGGAGGTGTTGGCTAGAGGTTGAAGACGAGCCGATCCTGACCCGGAGGAGATCACCTCTCGTCTAAGCTAATCTTCGACTCGTGTGCTACCTAGCCTAGCCTCCAACTTGTGTCTGTTCTGTCCTGTGCTTCCTCCTTCCTCCCCTTTGGGTGCCTCGGCCCTCCTTTCATAGGCTAAGGGGATACCACAGGTGCACCCTTGGGGCCGGAGGGGTTTCGGCGGGAAAACCCCTCCGGGTTCTCCTTAGGAGGCAACACTGCCTCCTCTCGTCCATGTATTCTTCTCAGAGGGGGTAGGTGAGGCCTCCCACCTTTTCCAGAGAGAGCGGACAGAGGCTGACAACTTTTCCGCCTCTGCCCCCCTTTGGTGCCTCCACCTTCTTGGCGCCCAAGTCTTCTAGTAGCTTATAGCCGGGCCTCTTCGCGAGCTAAAGGTTGACTCCCGGGGATGAGCCTGGCCTCCTGCCGGGCGTCGGGGTCCCCGGGACCTCCACGCCTGCTTCCGGGTTGAGGGGGGCCCGGAGGGTCCCCGAGACTTTTGTCTTGGTCGTCGATGCCGCATGCGCCGGGACGCCGTGGGACAGATGGGGGGCCCATCTGCCAGTCTTGTGCCTTGGCCTTGAGTGCCTTCTTGGTGGGCCCACATGTGGTGGACCCACTTTGACCGTATCAGGGGAACCCCATGTTCCACTGTTGCGACATCATCCATCCTTGTCCCCGACACCGCAATCACTCTAAGGTTATCGTCCTTCTTGTTGATCAATCGAACGAGATCCACTTTTCCTTTGTCCCACTGCCTCCTTGCTTCATCGACGCCAGAAATTATGTCACCAGCAATGGCAAGCTGCTGGTCACCAGCGGCGGCAGGCTTGGAGCCAGAGCCCTTAATGAGGTTGTAGCGCATGTTCCTCTGGCTGACGTCCTCAACATTGGCTCTAAGATCCTTCATCTGCTTGGCCACACGGTGACGGTCTAGCAGTGAGCGACGGATACGCCACCAGGACTACTTGTGGAGGCGGACAGCGAATTCCTGGAGGGTGTCTTCGACATCATAGGCCACATTACGGACCTGCTTGACCCAGACCTTGAGCACCATGTTGTCCACTCCCTCGTCATGGGCGGCCATCAGAAAGGCCTACATCAATTCCAGCTCGTTGGTGATGAATAGGTGGTCACGCCGGACTCCGAGCTGCAAAGCCACCTCCTCTGCTAGCACGGAGCTGGCGTAGCTGATAGTTCCGTTCAGCACGGACTTGCCAACGCTTAGCGCTGTTGCCTCCATTAGCACAGGCAGATAGTAGCAGCACTGTAAATTCTAGGTGTTAGTGCTACAGCCTGAGGGGGGGGGGGGGGGGGGGGGCTGTTGGCGTCAACAACAACCAAGAAAAAGCCTGTCCGTAGAAGCAACCTGGATAGCTATCAAGACGCACTTCACCTTAGATAATATATAGGGCTCTCCCAAGACCACAAACATAAACAATCTGTAATAAGCAAATCCCCTATTAATTAAGATTGATGATTCAATGCTATCTATACTAATTATAAAGCAAAACCCCACTAAGTGCATTTATGATTTTTCTATCTCAACATGCAAGCTATCCACATCATCCATTCTATTAGCCAATCAATTGTCCATGTCATCCCCACTAATATTTATTAATCTCTACATACAAACTCCACATCATATTATATTTCTAAACATTTATTTGTCCATGTTAATATTTTTTTAATACATAGATATTTCATGTCGAATAAATTTAGTATGTCGACTATAGCAAATTGAATTTAGCATATTCCTTTAGACAATTTAATGTATCATATTTTTATGCCATTTTATTTACATAATAATATAGTTTCTAAAAGGTCCCCGCTGCAACGCGCGGAGAATATTTCTATTATATATATATAGAGCAAAAGGAAGACACGAATTACCAGCAATGAATGTGATGCGATGTCTGTGGGTGCATCAATGCGCTCACCTACCGAAAGCTCACAGAAGAAGGGAAAAAATGGAATGAGATTCTTTGCTTCCGATAGTTGCTACCAATTCTACTTCCACCCTCATAAGCAAAGGTAAAAGAAGGGCAGGAGCAAAAGAAGCTTCTTTGCTTCTTGCTGCAGCATATGCTTTCCTTTTCTTTTGAGAAAGATGGATTCGATTCTTCCTGTCTGGTTCCTGATTAAACATGTTTCTCCCCTAAACTAAGTCGGTTTCTTGGACTTGGCGTGTTGTATCATGTATGATTCTTGTCTTGTTCCTATGCAATGTTACCCTTTGGGGTACTGAATTTCAAGAAAGCATCGATACCGTGCTGAAGTTCAGCAATCCAAAAATTGGGCAGAGATGTAAGCAGCAAGATAAACAAAAATGCACATACTAGTATTACATGCTTAACAATATTTTTTGATGCACCAACTTTGAACAGTTGATCTTGCTGTTGAGGTATGCAGATAGTCTGACTCAACCTCAGATAGCTGCAGAACAATTGTTGCTGAGATTGCACTGCTAAGAAATTAACATTGAGAGCAGACACATACAGTAGCTTCTGCAGCAAGTGACCTCAAAAAAAATCTTGTTGCCATGGCGGCGGCCCCTGGGGAGACGCTAATGGTTCGCTTATGAAATCATGGGGAGATACATACCGACGATATCCAAAAACTCTTGAAGAAACCAGGACCAAAGCCCGGACTATGTACTATTCGGGTTCATCCCCCAAATGGCTAACTTCCATTAACGAACAGTAACAGGTTTATGGAGGCTGGGTGTTCGGGATTTCCCGAATTTTCGGGACGAGAAATTCGGGAAAAAAATAATTTGGGATTCGAAAAGTGACTCCCGAAAATGACACAAAAAAACTGTTTCCCGAAAATTCGGGATCGGGAAATTTCGGATTCGGGTTCGGGAAATCCCGTATATCCCGAATTGCATATCACTGAACAAAAAATGATAGAAAAATATCAGGTTTTTGACAGAAATTCGACAGCATTTCGACAGCAAACAAGACATAGAGAATGTTCCATAGAATTTCGATAGCAAACAGAAATATCAAGTTATCAACTAAAGAAAATAACAACACACAGCCAAAGTGCCGCACAGACACACGCAGAAATATCAAGTTGATGTAAACAGCACACAGCCAAACAGAAAGCATACAACAAATGAACAAAGCAGCCAAGCCACGCATGTCGTGAACTCTGGATCCAGCAGCTAGACACACGCAGTCACGCACACATGGAGTGATGGAGATCCAGTTGCGGGGAAGATGCAGTTGCGGGCGCCGGCCGCTGGCCGCTGGTGCCTAGTGGAGCGGGGGCTAGGGAAGGGGTGAAGTGGACGACGACCGCGACGCGGCGACGAAGCAGGATAGCGGACGACGGCGGTGGTGCAGGCTAGCGACGGGGAGGCGACGACGGATCTGCTGGCCGCTGCCCGCTGGTGCCTTGTGCTTGTGGCCGCGGGTGGCGGCGGCCTGGGTCGGGGAGACGAAAGGGAAACACTATGCTAGATTTCTAGGGCAAGGAACGAAGCAAAGGCAAAGAAGTTGGGCTGAACACTTTTGGCGCTTTGCTCCTGGGCCTATGGGCCTTCTATTTTTTCGGGAAAATCGGGATATTCGGGTTCCAACACTCTATTCCCGAATTTCCCAAAGAAATTTCGGGATTTCAGAACATATTCCCGAGAATGCAGTCGGGATTTTCGGGTTCGGGAAATTCGGGTTCGGGATCGGGTAATTCGGGTATCGGGTTCGGGAATCGGGAAATATGCCCACCCTTCACATCGCCCCAAACCAGGGACAATCTCTGGAACTGGAAGCACATCCCAGGACGACGGCGAGGTGGTGCCCAGGAGCAGAGCCGTTCGCGTGGAAGAATGCAGTACCTGTTTTCTCCAGTATGTTGAATTACCAAAGTAGCCGTTCGGTGTTCGTTTTCAGTTTCGTCGGATAGACACTTATCTTCAGTTTCGTCAGGTTAGAAACAGAGCACGTCCTTCTGTGCGGTCGATTGCGCCAAGGACATGTCCGGGCGGCGGCGTGATCCTAGCTCACGTCCAGGTCATTTCGGCCAGGTCGTTCTTCGCGTTAACTCAACACAAAAGGAGAATGAGAACACAGCAGAAAAAGGCAGGTAACACTAATCCATCGTCTTCCTCCGTGTGTTTGTGGTGTGTTGGTGAGATCGAGTGATCGTAGTTGAGTGCTAAAACAATAGATATCAAATTAATAGAAGGCCAATTACGCTACCATGAAAGGGAGACTAACACAGATATCGGTTTGCATGGCAGCAGCGTACACACACAGATAGTAACTGAATTGAAAATGGAAAGCTGGAGGGGTTCTCCCCGGCGTGGCATCTCCCGCGCCGGCGGGAGCGCAGCCCCCCGCCGAGCTGGAGGTGGCTGGGAGACGATGAGCGCGGCGAGCGAAGCCGCTCGGACGCCGCTGCCCTCGGATGCCCCCCGGCCGACGACCGAATTCATCCGGACGCCACCGCCCCCCGGCCTCCGCCGACCTGCCCGCCGCCGGCCTGGAGCTCGTGAGCTCGGTCATGGAGCACCCATGGTCGGACAAGCCACCCGTCATCGATCACGCGCGCTGGAGGCCGGCAAGGGCGTCGCCGTGCTTGGGGCGGAGCCGAGCCGCGGGTCCTCCGCGCGGGAGCAGCGGCGGCGGCAAGGATGTCGAGGACGGCGAGCTTGCGGCGGGGAGGCTGGGCGAGGACGTCGCTGAGGTGCGCGTCCTCTGCACGGGAGGAGCGGCGGCGACGATGATGACGACGCGGACTGCAAGCTGGCGGCAGGGCGACGGCAACGAGGACGTCGCGGCGGCTTCAGGTTGATTAATCAACACCGTCCTCGCTGGCCTTGAATCGATGGGCAGTTTCGCTGGCCTTGAATCGATGGGCAGTTTTTTTGGCTCCAGATTGAGATCACCACTCCCTCTTCAGGACGGGTCTGTTTGGATTCAGTGCAAGCTCGGCCCTCACATATTCCCGGTCAACATATGTCAGTGCAAGCTTGGCAGCCCTCGCATATTCCCATTCCCATTCAACATATTCCGAGCCACCGTGGTGACCTATGAGCACAACTTCCTTGAGACCAGACAGAGATGGTAGCCCCGATAGGGAACTACTGTTGACATCTCGAAGATACAACTTGAGCAGCTGCAGCTTAGGGGTCGCTCCTCCTTCAAACTTGACAGAATCGATCCAGCTCAGAAATCCCACCTCGAGCACCACCAGGCTCTGAAACTTCTCCGGACAGAAATTGAGACAGACCTTTTCAACCGCGAACGATTTCTCCAACAGATGCAGGGATGCCAGATTTGGTAGATTCCCTAGGACCTGTATGGCGGCATTGTGCTCTGATATCCTGGAGCTCCGCAGCTTCAGCTTCACCAGATTCTTGAGCCCCTCGATCCATTCAGGCAGTTTGACTAGGTTGCCGTACAGCTTGAGCTTCTGCAGGCTTTCTGGAAACGGGAATGTTCCATCCAAGCAGCCAGATAAACCTGGCTCCCCCTCTGACCGAATTGATAATGACTCCAGGCGGCTGAGAGCAACGACTGCCAAACACAACTCTTGTCCATTTTCCTTATTGACACCTGTCACTCCCAACTTGCGCAACCGGGTGAGTCCTTTTATGTCCTGAAGAATGGCCTTCCCTTGCCGTGCAATGTTCACAACACCCAGTGTACGCACGGCTTTCAGCTTCCTCGTCCCTCTTGGCACAAGAACACCACACAGGTCCAGGCGCATCACAAGAGCAGGGACCACAAAGCAGCAGATCCTAGTGCATAAATCATCGAGGCTCATGTCATCTTCATCAACGAGCTGGGGTGCACACACTTGTTTACATATATACACCATGGTATCCATCTCCACCATTTCATCTCTGAGTTCTTTATACGAGATTGCCTCATCCCCCCATTTCATACCAGCACAAAGATTGTTCAGCTTCTGAAGATTGATGATACTCTTGGGCAACTTGATTATGTGCGTACCTCTGACATCTAGCGTCTGGAGTTCTCCCAAGTTACCCAATGAATCCGGCAGGTGGAAATCTTACGACAACCTCTTAGAGAAAGGTATCTTAGGTGAAGAAGCTTTCCAATATGCTTAAGGTCATGGTCATATACACCTTTCGTGTCTTCTAAGTGTCTTCTAAGTCCAGCACTCGCAGTAGGCACATCTTGTCAGATATGAAAAATGACTTGTACTCACCAAAAACGGTTATTGATCGTACACGAGGCATGTCCACTATGCTCTCGAATTCACGCTGATCTCCTTCCCAATTGCCATTAATAGCAATGTGGCGCATCTTGACTTGGTTGTTTGAGCTGCAACCTTCCTCAAGAGTAAAAACAAGATTTTCTTCCATCGACTTTGAGATGCCGATGTCACGCATGAGATCATGAACTTGGCATGAATCAATCCCTTTTGTGTTATGGATTGATCCTTGAGATGGTAGAATCATACTCCTACTTACAAGTTCCATGAAGTAACCATCTGCTATGTCCTCCATAGACTTGCCGCGAATCTCCCTTGAGTAACCCTCCGCAGTCCACCGACGAACCAATCTTCCACGCCGTACCCTTTGGTCCTCAGGAAAGATGGGCATATATAAGAAACAAGACTTGAGGTAATAGGGTAAACCATCGTAGCTTCTCATAAGAATGGTTCTTATGGTCCCAAGCTCTGGATTCATCTCCAACTCGGCACTGATATGCTCATTCAACTTCCTCCATTACATTATGGTTTTCGGTTGATTTGCCAAAAAGCCCCCAATGGTGACTATTGCAAGCGGAAGTCCACTGCATTTTTTTAGGATCAGATTTGCTTGTTCAACCAACTCAGGATACTTGTCATCCATATTAGTGCCCTTGCCAAATACCTGAAATTAATAGAAGTTCTGGTTTTTAGTACTTCGCAAATGAAACTAGTATAATTTAGTCTTTCTAATTTAATCATAAGAATATAATGAAATGTGAAATTCCTAGGGAGGGGCTCTCGAGCTCACTCATGACCGCACCACTAGCATTTTACATTTAAATATCCTTTTTTTATTCAAACAAATAGAATATGAGGTAATAATATATAAGTACCTTCTCGATGAATAGGTCAAGTGCATAGTTGTCTTGCAGACTTTGGAGTTCGTATATTTTTTCATGTTTCTTTGAACAATGTGTGGCAATATCCTTTACCCTTGTTGTGACTATGATCCGGCTTGATGTCTCCGTTGCAGGAAAATGTTGTATTATAGTGTCCCACTCTGCATTGGACAACAGATCATCAAGAACAATCAAATATTTCATTCCTAGTAATTCGGTGTGCATTTCTGGGACATTCTTGTAGCCAAATTGCGAAGCTAAGTTCTGGAGAAGCTCATTAACATTGAAAGGGCGCATAATTGTGGCACAAGCACGCTTCTCAAACTTTCCACTGAGCTTTTCATCTTGGTAGATATCTTTGACTAGTGTGGTTTTTCCAAGACCACCCATTCCCCAAATACAGATCACTTCACATTGGCTATCTTCAGTTGTAATTAGTTTGATAATTTCTTCCTTTTCTGTCTCTCTCGCCCAATGAGCTGAGATTCCTTAAAAGCCGCTAGCATCGTCTCTGTACGACTGAGCATCTTCTGATTTGAAGAACTGTCACTAACTGTAGTATCTACATTGTGCTAGTCCCAGCCTCCGTTGAATCTGATCCATCTTGAGAACCCTAGACACAAGGAATAGTTCAGATGTAGCTTTCTATTTACCAAGACAATAATTAGTCAAGTTATAAATATTAAAAATATTTATATAATATTTTCCATTCATCATTAATAGGTGATTCTTCGGCCAAGTCTATGATATTCTCTAATTAGCACCTCCAAGAAGTCCAGGCGTCCATATTGGTACACTGGATATATCAAATCTCAAATGTTGGTGCTAGATGCATCAGATTAGGTGACAGTTGGCAAGTTGTGGCCCCATATATGACCCGGAAACTCATTTCAGTAATCATGCAAGATCTTTCCATACAATCTTATGTGAAGAACTACCAAATGTAAATATATTATCAGCAATTGAATTAGCTTGACCCCAACTAATATAAAATGATGAGTTCAGATCGTAATCAATATTACGTACATTTTGGGTGGTAGTTTGATATGAAATTCTGGGTTGAACTTCCAACTTGGAAGGCTATATTAAAGTTGGTTCCTTTATTAAATAATACACCGTGCTTCTATTATAGATAAACCGAAAGAATTCAGCACAATTGCCTTTGTTTTATACATATGTTACGATTTTATGACATAGCTTCATGTAATAATTGGATATCGTGGGCACATTAATAGATAGTAAAATAAATAAATTATCACATTTGGGCCTTGGATTATTTGGAAATCAAGAAATTCATTTATTTTTCAAAATGAAAGGCCTAATCTCTTGGAGTGCAGATCTTTGTTCAAGATAGAGCAGCACTGGCTTAACTACAAAGCAATATGGAAGGCCTATACAATGTTGTCAGCATGGATAGATAGCTTTCAGTAGAATCATCTTTTCGTTTCTGTCTTTGTACAATCCTCTTGTACGAATGTAACTATAAAACTCCAAAACAATAGAAATATGCAATAGAATTATAGAAAGCTGTTGTTTTCCTTCTAACAAATAGCAAGATAAATAATTCAGAAATTCAAATTTCTCAAAGCAAAAAAAATCTGTGAATAGGCTGAAAGATAGGGCAGGGCATATAGTATGAGCTAGGGCATCACATGTACTTATGCACAAAGATACTTGGTGACCAGTCCTATTTTCAACTAAACTAAATACCTAGATTCTAGCATTTGGTTCTTCTTTCACTTACAACCCTGAGCACGGTCCACTCCCTCTCTCTCCCATCATTTACTCCATGCATTTAAAATCTTGTCATCAGCATATCCTTAGTTGTTGTGGTATCTAAGAGAATCCAGTTGGCTGTTAGTCTCAAGTCTTTGTGTTCAAGTCAGTTTGGACTAGCTCTGTGAAGGAGCAATTTTGAAACAGTTTTCAGCTGTTACAAGATGGATTTACTGCTCAGTGAAAAGTAACAGGCCTAGAAGGCCTATATATGGATGTACATCCTTTGTAAGAAACCAAGCTTGTACTACATTGAGAAGAATAAATATAGCTTCATATCTTGTGTGTAAGTGTATGTGTTTTGAGGCACAAACATATCAAAAAGCGAAGTGTGTGTGCATCACATCTTGAGATGGAACTCCTTGTGACCATCTTGTTCTTCTTGACAGGGCGCCTATTGCGGAAAATCATGATGTGATAGTACTTTTTAGGAACATCGAAAATCTCATGATCAAGTTGTTCCTATTGATGTTACTCCTCCCGTGGATATTGCTCTCAATGCTCAGGAAACAGGATCCTATACCATAAGGAAACACATCTAATGATGTTGCTCCCTTAGTGCCATTTGATGGTGTTTTATCAAACAATAGCTCCATATTCTCAAGCTCTATGTCATTAGATTAGCCTCCACTGCAAATGTTGAGGAAATTGAGGTTTGACAACTTATCGCCTACTGGATCCCGTGGATATACTTTTCAAACTCGCTCTGAATCACCAACCCAGGATGATGACACTATGGAAATTCCTATGGCTATTAATGTGACTGATAACAACACTAGATTCAGTATGTGCAACCAGCTTTGCAACTTGGACAAGGTGGTGGACCAGGTTGCTAATAGCCAACAAAAATAAATTTGGAAGGTACCTCTCCCCTTGTGCTTCTTCTAGTTATTTTGCTATCTTATCTGACAGACAGATTATGCTTAGAGCCCCTTTCATGGTGAAGATACACCTTCAGATAGTTTTGAACCTATTAATTTGATTAGAGAGCTTGAAGTGACTAGATATAGTTTGGACGCTAATTGTTCTATGCCCCCAACTAGTTATGATTCCCTGTATGTTGATCATAGCAGTGGTAAATAGAACTCATTTTAAGTTTAACATGGATCTCTCCTACTGAAGAAGATGATGGTTGAAACTAGAAGAAAGAGAAGATCTTACACTAAGGAAGTCGTGACAAAATAGATAACCCAATTTGAAATTAAATTATGCAGGACGGTCATCCTATAACTTCCCTAATGACGATTCGGCGCAAATTAGCCAAGAGTTTGACCATAAAAACAAATAAAGGAGCATCAGTGAGACTACTTAAGGATTTTATATATTACCTTCTTGTAGAAAACATGAAGAGACTGGTCAGAAAACAATTGCTTATGCTCTGGTGCCCCATTATCTACCCCTATGCATAAGCTTGCAACTCCAATTTGCTCTGTGGACACTACGATCACACTTCCTTTTTTGTTGTCTGGGAAGAATGTTTTAATCCGAAACCACTCTTCAATTGTGTGTATGTCACTTAGCACAATCAAGTAACTCATCTCTTTAAGATATTTCTTGAACTCATGAGCCAAATAATTTTTGTTTGTCGTCCCCATGATCCTCAGAACTTGGGCCCCAAGAGCTGCCTTTTCTTCATTCCCTGGCTCTTGAAGAAAATTTACATAGAATTGTCCAAGTACGTTTTTCAAGAATTCGGTTGAATTGAAAGGTCGCACCAACCGGGCGGCCCAGGCTCGACACTCGAACTTCTTGTGTATCTTTGGATCTTCATAGGCCCTTTTAATGATTGACGTCTCTCCTAGATCACCGATATCTTTCCCCCACACTGAAATCACTCTAAGGTTGACGTCCGCCTTGTTGATCATCTGAACAAGATCAAAATTTGCTTTGTCCCGCTGTCGCCTTACTTCATCGATGCCAGACATAGTTGTACTAGCAACTGCAGACTGTTCTCTAGTGGCTGCAGGTTTGGAGCCAGAGCCCTTGATAAGGTGGTAGCGCTTGTTCCTCTGGCTGACATCCTCAACATTGGCTCTGAGCTCCTTCATTTGCCTGGCCACACGACGCCTATCTAGTAGTGTTCGACGGATACGCCACCATGACTGCTTCTGTAGGCGGACAGCAAACTCCTGTAGTGAGTCCTCGACGTCGTAGGCCACATCACGGACTTGCTTCACCCAGACCTTGACGACCATGTTATCAACCCCCTCATCATGGGCGACCATGAGGAAAGCCTGCATCATCTCAAGCTCGTTGGTGATGAAAAGCTGGTCACGCCAGACTCCAAGCTGCAAAGCCACCTCATCCGCCAAGGCGGATTTGGCATAGGTAAGGGCCCCTTTCAGCACGGACTTCCCAATGCTTAGCGCAGTGGCCTCCATTAGCACGGACAGATAGTAGCAGCACTATAAATGTAGGGTGTTAGTGTTAGAGCTTGAACAGATATTATGGCTAGGGAATAAAGAACAAGACGGCAAACCTGTTGCAGCAACTGGATAGCTATCAAGACGCCCTTGACCTCAGAGAATAGCACTCTCCCAAGCGACCAAAGATAAACAATCTGTAATGCAATCCCCAATAAATTAAGATTGATGATTCAGTAGCTATAGAGCAAAAGGAAAACACGAATTACCAGCAATGAAGGTGATGCGATGTCTGTGCGTGCAGCTCACCTACCGAAAGCTCATTTGAAGAAGGGAAAGAATGGAATGCGATTCTTTGCTTCCGATCGTTGCTATCAATTCTACTTCCACCCTCACAAGCAAAGGTAAAAGAAGGGCAGGAGCAAAAGAAGCTTCTTTGCTTCTTGCTGCAGCATATGCATGCATGGTGCATTTACACTTTGCTTTCATTTTCTTTTGAGAAAGATGGATTCCGGTTCTTCCTGTTTTGTTCCTGTTTAAACATGTTTCTCCCACAAACTAAGTCGGTTTCTTGGACTTGGCGGGTTGTATCATGTATGATTCTTGACTTGTTCCTATGCAACGTTACCCTTTGGGGTACTGAATTTCAAGAAAGCATCGATACCGTGCTGAAGTTCAGCAATCCAAAAATTGGGCAGAGATGTAAGCAGCAAGATAAACAAAAATGCACATACTAGTATTACATGATCAACAATATTTTTTGAGGCACCAACTTTGAACGGTTGACCTTGCTGTTCAGGTATGCAGATAGTCTGACTCAACATCAAATAGCTGCAGAACAATGGTTGCTGAGATTGCACTGCTAAGAAATTAACACTGAGAGCGAGCAGACATATACAGTACATTCTGCAGCAAGTTACCTCAAACATGCTATAAACTAGAGATATACAGTAGCTTCAAGCCAACGAACCGGAAAACACAAAGGAAACAAAATTAAGATGAATGATTTTCCTTTCCACGGGACATCGAATGGTTCAAAGCCCAGTAAGGCAATGCAAATAGGTGATTACACTATCATTTATTCACAGAATATAATAATAAAACCAAAATAGTTAAGTTACAGCTTCCTGGGCCTAATACACAACATATAGCAAGCATTCTGACACACCATTTTTCATTGCGTGGACAGAAAATATGCATTAAGCTCTGACAAGTTGACATTTCTAGGAAGAATTTATCCAACGGCGTATCAATGATCAGCTCCAAACAAATTAATTAATGGATTGCAGACCAAAGAGTTCATAGACTAGAGTCCTGGTTCAGCCAGAGTGGCGATGCCTCAACTAAACCGAGACAACCCATGTACTGAGTCTGAACTCTGAAGACGGCCTATACGTGAATTGAAGGCAATAAGGCTTGCCACGGTCCACTGACACAGTTAACTCATCATACAGGCGTCATATGCTGAGCAAAGCTAGCTTCTTTCCAATACGAGATCAGCTAAGGATTCCTGGGAAGGTGCTGCTTCAAGGCTACAAATAATCTGTTACAGATCATTCAATTGGAGCGGCAACCCTGGGATTGGGTGCGTTTACGGTGCTGCATTTGCCTCGTATCGTGTGGTAAACAGGGTTATTGTTCCCATGTGTTGCTGTGTGGTTTTCAGTCCGATTATCCTTAAATGGGTCCTCCATTCTTTGTTATGAAATGCAGGAACACACTGTTCCTTCAACGTTCTACAAGAGATGCTTACTAGATAAATTCAGAATTGCTGACACAAAGGATCAGAGAAAGAAATAAGATGAGAAACTTATGCGATCATACACCCGTTGTAACACCCCAGGTATGAACCAAACCTGAGATGCTACTGCGCTACAACAAAATCTATTTAGTCCGGAGATTATAAGGAGTTTTGACAGCATTCTCCTTGTATGAATATGAATCCACGGCAGACAGCTAAGTATAAGATGAAAGATAGATATTGACATAAAGCTTGAAACAAACATCTACGTAGTTCATGAAATCTCAGTAAGTCACGATACAAGAAAATATAACGGTTCTACAAAGGAGTTGTAGGTACAAAATGTAAGTATCTGCTACGAATTATATGTAATAGGTGATGTGCCAAATGATATAGTGGTGCTACACCTATAACCCATGCGCGTCGCTTATCTAGTACCTGAAAACCAAATGAAAACGCAAGGGTGAGTATATAAATACCCAGCAAGTAAAATATGGAACCATAACAACATTTATCAGTTAACAACAGTACAACTTCACTTCAAAACTCACAATACATCTGACAATTGAACTATGAGTTTTTGGCACATGTGACGGTAAATAGTCATCAGTGTTGGCTTGGAATTTACCAACGCGTCGCCTCGGAATTTACCAACCTGCCGCAGTATTGGCTCGGAATTTACCAAACTGCCTCAGTATTGGCTTGGAATTTACCAAACTGCAACCCATGGAGTTGAAAAGGGAAATATCGAATCGAAAGAAACACCAAATATTGAAGGACCAATCATTTCGGAACACAACCAACAATACAGCCAGGTATAAAGAAATCAGGTTCCGCATGCACTTGCCTTAACCTCGACGTTAAACGGAAGGATTAATATCGGCACCAGAAAACCTCACACCTGTGGATGAAACCACACTCAGAAATACTAGACCACGTTAATGATAACAAAAATACTTCTAAATCGTCCCTAGCACTTACTGTCCTAACGAGTTAAACATTGGGATGCCTGCACATATTTCTATTTGTACACAGAACAAAGTTTAGATATAAATACCCACCAGATGGCAAGCACTTCCCCCAATGATTATGGCTACTCCAAAGCTTATGCACGTATACCAAAAAACCTACCTGACACATAGTACTGTCAAAAGCCACGATGTGCAAAACATGCTAATCTCAAAATTGTACAAATAGATCATCAGGAATTAGTAGATCTACAAGTCTTTGTTAGGCAACACATTTCTTTAATCTGAATATATATACGGGTCAGTCAAAGTACAGATCGATCAATCGGCCAAGAGCCTAAACCACAGATTTGAACACTGAAGCAAAAATCCCCCATGACCTAGTGTTAAGCAGGTACAGTCTACTCGATCGGTAGTTGGGGAAAGAAAACAGGACCAGATAAGAGGAATCGAACCAGTTGAAATAGGAGAAGCACCTCAAGCTCCTGGTGGTCTTCGGGATGGAGCACGGGAAGTCCGGCCAGTCCAGTCTGCAGCCAGATCCGTAGTGTGGTGATGGCGATTGATGATCCTTGATGAGGCGGCGGCGGCAGGTGGCAGCAGCGGCGCTCAAAGTCTCGAACCCTAGGCGGCGCTGAAGAGAATTTTGCGATTTGGAGTGTGTCCATTCCTTGTCGAGAGCAGGACCTGCTGGTCTCTTTATTCTGTCTTTCTATTTCTCTCATGACTTATCCAGACGTGAGCTGGTTTCTCTTCTTTCGTTCTTATTTCCCCTTTAATTCCAATGGCTAGAAATTAAATTGGCTCTCCAAAATTCATTCGACCTCCAAACCAGATAAATATTTAGTCGTTTCCGATCAACTGAAGGAGGCGGCCTTAACCATGGTTTCTGATTTAGGGATTAGACAAGGTTTAAAAAGGTCAACCCTTCCCGGGAGGTGTCAAAACACTCGCTAAAATTCCAGGGTATTACACCCGTGAGCTATGATTTGAAGGTTACTTACTCCTATTGGCTTATTGTGATATACCATATAATCTTTGTCTGATAATATCCTTCCACACAGTGCATCACAATACATCCAGTTTATGATTTGCATTAGACAGACTGGAATATTGCATTGTCTCACATGCATCCCCCAGTTCCAGCAAAAATTGCAATTTGTTACTACCACAAGTTGTACTACTCATGGATCAGTTGCGATTTACCTTGACATGACATTCATGAGGGAAAGGTGCAGCTTCATGCAGAGAAAAAATCCACTTGACTTGAGGTTACAGTCAGGCAATATGTTACACAAATACAAGCGCTTCATATAGTTGAGCACAGTAGACGGTTGTTTGGCGTGTCCAAGCTCGATCATGAATCTGAAACAAGAAACAACATTAGATCGCAAACAACAACAGATTACAAGCACACAGAAGTGTCAGGAATACAGTATATAATACCGCATGGTAGCAAGCTACCTAAGCACTCTAAATCCACATACTCAAAAGGCCTTGATCATTTAAATAGTAGAAGCCATGGACTGCAGTAGGTGCATAAATCAGCACACAATAGGCAATTTCTCAGTAACTTAAAAAAAACCGTATGTCTAGAGTGCATACATAATTTACCCACAAACACTTGTCCACACAACCCAAGGATTGTATTACAATTTCAATGCTATCAGTAATCAACTCCAAAAATTTGCAACTGCCTGGGCTAATTCGAAATGAAGTTACATCAGATGTTTTTCTTGACTAGGTACAACTGACCAGTGAGCAGTTCTATTATGAAATAACCCTTTGACAATATGCACTAGTTCATTACTATCTCAGCAGACTATTCCTTGACTATATCCATCACCTGATAACTATGTCCGTAGAGCAGGAGAATCCATAGGTAAGTTGCTCCCTATTCCGATGTTTGCTAGCTTCATCCACTGGAAACCTTGGCGGCTCGAGGTTTAGGGCTTTGCATTGGGATTTTGTCCCACAACTCAATTCTCTCCAGGACCACAGCTCTTTCCATGATAAGCTTTACAAAATTCATCATATTGTCTTCCTCCTTAAACCCTTTCATCACCAGCAGCTTAAATTTCAAGTGCTTGAAATTGTATATTTCCCACACCAATTTCACATGAAAGTTCAAGTGCTTGAAATTGGATATTTCCCACACCAAGTGTTTGAAATTGGATTTTATCTCAGCAGTGTCCTCGAGCTTAATTTCACATGGATGTCTAGATACCTTCATGGAGCAAAATGAAACAATTATAAGCATATTACATTAAAATTTTGCATCAAGCTCAATATTAGATTTTTACTTAAATTGCAGCACATTGGTAGCAACAAGAGTCAAGACTCAAGTATATAAATGCTTGCAAAAAAGGCTAGACCCTCTTTGGAATGAAGAGTTGTTGGAGGAATTGGCAGAAGTGAAAACCTATAGGAATTTTCCTTTACATCATCTGGAAACAAAGAAATGTATTTTTACAGTTTCTAGTAAATTAGTAAGTTCCAGTGTTGCAGTCCATATGAATTTAGAGGAAAAAATAGTATGAAGCTAAAACCTAATGGGAATTCTTTTGCGAATTCATGAATACTGCCATTTATAAGGTGAACCCAAACAGTTTTTAACAGCAAATGCTCGGTTTTGCATTCCAGTAGAATTACATCATTGTTCCTATAAAATCCACGAGTCTTTCTCATTCCTGCATCCCAAAGAGGACTAAGTCTTCTTTTCGTATTTTGACAACATTAATTGAGTATTGAGTGGTTTAATATAATACAGGCACACTGGTTATTTTCTTAATGCTGAACATCTAGAAACATGTCATACAGAAATTTATATCTAGACCAAGATGTGGAATAAAGGAGCCAAGAAATAGGCTTACATAAAAATTCTGCAGCGACGGTGCAGTTTCAGTGATAAACAAGGTCCAATTGGACTGAAACTGCACCGTCGCTGACGCTGCAGAAGGATGCGACACTGACGCGCAACGGATCAATGGCAGCGGGGGAGGGACATTGACGCGCAGAAACGACGAGATTGGGGGGAGGCCAGTCGGGCCTCACCGTGAAAAAGGGGTGGCGGAAGGAGCGGCCGATTCCGCCGTCCTGGTGTGGGGAAGGTCCCGTCGATGGCGGGGGACCGCATCCTGGTGCGCCTCTGGCAATCGAGGCGGGGCAGAGTTTGCCGGCCGGCTCCATGCGGAGCGCGAGCGGATCGGCGGTCTAGCGCGGAGGGGCGGCGGCAGGATGGGGCGTGGCTGTAGCGGTGATGGAGAAAGAAGAAGAGATTAGATGGGGAAGAAGAAGTACAGCTGAGACCAGTCTGGATTGAGATCAGCGTTCCCTCTTCAGGACGGGTCTGTTTGGATTCAGTGCAAGCTCGGCCCTCACATATTCCAGTTCGTAGTCATAGCAATCGTAACGATCCGTGAGTACAACTTCCTTAAGGCCAGAAAGAGATGATAGCCCCGAAAGGCAACTACTGTTGATGTGTCGAAAAAACAACTTGAGCAGCTGCAGCTTAGGGGTCGCTCCTCCTTCAAACTTGACAGAATTGACCCAGCAATATTTTCCCAGCTCGAGCACCACCAGGCTCTGGAACATCTCCGGACAGAAATTGAGACAGACCTCTTCACTCGCAGTGAACGATTCACTCAACAGATGCAGGGATGCCAGATTTGGCATATTCCCTAGGACCTGTATGGCGTCATCGTGCTCTGATATTCTGCAGCTACGCAGCTTCAGCTTCACTAGATTCTTAAGCCCTTTGATCCATTCTGGCAGTTTGATCAGGTTGCCGTAGAGTTTTAGCCTCTCTAGGTTTTCTGGAAACGAGAACTCTCCATCCAAGCAGCCTGATAAACCTAGTTCACCCTCTGATCGAATTGACAATGACTCCAGGCGGCTGAGAGCAACGACTGTCAAACACAGCTCTTGTCCGTTTTCCTTATTGACGCCAGTCACTCCCAACTTGCGCAACCCGGTGAGGCATTTTATGTCCTTCAGAATGGCCTTCCCTCCTCGTGCAATGTTCACAACACCTAGTGTACGCAGAGCTTTCAGCTTCCTCGTCCCTCTTGGCACTAGAACACCATGATTCTCCAGGCTCATCGCAAGAGCAGGGACTAGAGAGCAGCAGAACCGAGTGCATACATCACCGCGGCTCATGCCATCTTCATCAAGGAGCTGAGGTGCACACCAATATAAACAAGATGCCATCAAATAGAAAGGCAACTTGCATGCCCTGTAGCTCATTACCCCTTCCTCTTCATATCCTGCATACGAGAAGTTCTCATTCTTCGGTTTCATACCAGCACGAAGATTGTATAGCTTCTGAAGATTGATGATACTCTTCGGCAGCTTGATTATGTACGTACCTCTGACATCCAACGTTTGGAGCTCTCTCAAGTTACCCAATGAATCTGGCAGGTGATAAATATCCACACACCCCCTTAATGAAAGGTATCTTAGGTGAAGAAACTTCCCAATATGCTTAAGGTGATGGTCACGTACGCCTGTTGTGTCTTCCAAGTCCAGCACTCGCAGTAGACTCATCTTGTCGGAAATGAAAAATGATTTCCACTCACCAAAAACTGTTAGTGATCGTACACGGGACATGTTCAATGTGCTCTCGAATTCACTCTGATCTCCTTCCCAATTGCCATTAATAGCAAGGTGGCGTATCATGGCTTGGTTGTTTGAGCTCCATCAAGAGTAAAAACAAGATTTTCTTCCATCGACTTTGAGATGCCGATGTCACGTATGAGATCATGAACTTGGCAGGAATCAATCCCTTTTGTACTATGGATTGATCCTTGAGATGGTAGGATCATACTCCTGCTTATAAGTTCCAGGAAGTAACCATCTGCAATTTCCTCCATAGACTTGCCTCGAACCTCCCTTGAGTAACCCTCCGCAGTCCACCGACGAACCAATCTTCCACGCCGTACCCTTTGGTCCTCAGGAAAGATGGGCATATACAGGAAACAAGACTTGAGGTGATAGGGTAAACCATCGTAGCTTCTCATAAGGATGTTTCTTATGGTCCCAAGCTCCGGATTCATCTCCAACTCGGCACTGATATGCTCAGTCAATTTCCTCCATTCCACAATGGTTTTAGGTTGGTTTGCCAAATAGCCCCCAATGGTGACTACTGCAAGCGGAAGTCCACTGCATTTTTTTAGGATCGGATTTGCTTGTTCAACCAACTCAGGATACTTGTCATCCATATTAGTGCCCTTGCCAAATACCTGAAATTAATATAAGTTCTGGTTTTTAGTACTTCGCAAATGAAACTAGTATAATTTAGTCTTTCTAATTTAATCATAAGAATATAATGAAACGTGAAATTCCTTTTTTTAAAGTACATAGTCTTGTTAAATTAACTCATTGGGTTGCTACGTATAGTCGAAAGATCCGATTATTTAACTCGAAAGAAAAAATCTCAACCACGAGTTGCGACTAGAATAGGAGTTCTAAACCTACTCAGCAACAGAGTACAAATCCAACTTACCTTGGAGCAGTTCCGGCAGGAAACGTACATGTCCGTCTCACCCCCAGCTACCAGTGTTTGATCTACTAGCGCGACTCAATCAAGGAGGCTAGCGTAAACATGTGTGTGTCGCCGGAACATCTCAACTTAATTACTGCTATATTTTTTTTTTGATTTGATAAGTTTCTTAGCCAGTCAGCTCTAAACCGTGAAACGAGATTATCCGTATGCCCTCACAAGCATGCATACATGCTCTACAAGTATATTCAAATAAATACATCCACTAAAATAGTACTATCTCCGATCCAACTTTGTACTAAATAAGCCATAATTAATATGGAGAGGGGTAGATATTATTTTTTCAAAATGGAGCATAAAAGAGAAGATCAAATAAAAATTAAAGATTAAAACTAAAAGTAGATCAAATTAAAACATATTCTAAATTGTAAAAAGAATCAATTGTATGAATTATAAAATGTGTATGCATAATGTTGTGTTGGGTTGTGTTGTGTCGTATGGTAGTTATAAGAAATTAATAAATGTAGATTGATGAAATTCGAAGATGATAACTCCAGAGTCGATCGAAATGATACTGCAAACCGAAGCAACAAAAGTTTTTAGGCAGGCTTCCAAATTGACATATAGAGAATCAAATGTGATACTTTTAGTTTGACCAAATTGGACTTCGCCGCCACACGTGCTTTGTTGGAGGAGATAATGGAAAAGGAGCGATCTAATGGTAGGGTTACACTAGCCGAAAGACTTTCAAACAAAATTTAGGTGGAGCTGATATTTTTATGCAAAACATAACCTTTTTTCTCTCTCACCTGGTTCTACGCACGGGTGTATTAGCTAGTTACTCCATCCATATCATAATATAAGATATTTTAGGTAATTCCATACGAACTATATGGACATATTTAATGTATAGGTTTACCCATTTTTTTCCGTACATAGTCTGCGTGAGAATAGATAAAACATCTTATATTGTGATACGGATGGAGTGTATACTAAAAACATTATACATCAGTATTTTCGAGGCACTACGTTGACCCACATCATCAAAATTATTTCACCCGTTAGATCCATATCTAGTATCTTCATAATATGTTATCGTCATAAAAGTAAAACTCTTCGCGACCTAATCTCAACACAGCCACGCGAATCAGATCAGCAGTATGCCTATGCTGCTATGCAACAACCAGATGGGTACCAAACTCTCGGATATGATCCGTAGGTCGGCCGCCGGGATCGTCAGAACCAGATCAAAAATTTAGTTTGCCTTCCGCCGGCAGCAATAATTCAAGAGCCATTGCAATTTCCGATGGTTTGACGGCGCTCACACTCCGATCAATTCGTGGCTGCCGCATTGTGCTGTATATGCAACATGCAAGCATGCAAGAAAAAGCACACACGATCTGCAGGTATATATGCATCTCGATCTCCAGTTTTTTAAATCTCCGCAATCTACTACACATATGTACAGCAAACAAGTTACAAGTACACATCCTATGTGCATGTGTATGCATGCATCTCTTCTTGCAGTTTTCATGTCCAATCTTAATATATATTGTAAGTTACACATAAATATACAATGTTTAATTAATAATGCAATAGACATTATTTATTTTAATTTGACAATGTGTAATTTATAGGGTTCTCTTCTGTGCATCTCCTTTGTACAAACGGATTATAGATTATGAAAGCTACAAATAAAGGCCAAGAAAAACAGGAAAATATCACACACCAAGGTAGAGAATTTCTATAGATACGAGGATGTGGTACCTAAGAGTTTGTATACATGCAAACAGAAATGGAATACCTGAAGTTAGATTTTGAGTTTGTATACATGCAAACAGAAATTGAATGCCTGGAGTTAGATTTTCATTTTAAGTCCAACTGGATAGATTTATGGGATCCATGACGTATCTATGTGCATGTTATGAGATTCAAGTAAGCAATTTCTTTCATAGGAATTGTCCAAGCCAAGAAGCTTAGAGGAATAAATTATGGCATGGATTTTAAATCCCATGAATTAAGATTGGGATGGGAAAAGGTTAATTGGATAGTTTACTCCAATTATATATTCTTGCAGCAGAATGTTTGATTCGTAATCAATACAGAAAAAGGTATACCCAGACTATTGAACCGAACAATCGGAACAAAAGATATCCAAGAGTTTCAACAGTCTTGGTACACCACAAGAGCTTGCGAGATAGGACCTACAACCGAATTTCCAGTTGATATGCAAATACTCAAATGCGGTGATTGAATTTCAAGGTAAAGGATGGTCATGTCTAATGTTAGATTTATTTCCTAACTAGGTTGAATATGAATTTTGGCAAATAAAATGTTAAGCCCATAAATGATGAAAAAATGTTAGTATCAAGTCGGTCATCATCTTAGCACACATATTAGAACACTTATCTAACTGAACTAACTAAGTTCACGTGCAAATCACATTCAACTAACATGAAATAAAATAAAATAATAGTACTCTTGACATTTTGAAGTACAATAACTGAACTAACTAAGTTCACGTGCAAATAGAAATCCAGGTGTAGGTATGAGGAAAAAATATAATAGGAGGCAACACATACGATAATCAAGAAAAAATTGGGGGTCATGAGAGAGAGTTGCAAGGAGAAGGCTCAATGGTCGGAAGTTGCACATGTGTGTCTAGGAAGAATGACGATACCACTATAACAATATCAACACCCACGAGAACATGATAGTTTCAACGGAAGTCAGCCCAAACTATTAGCTTTGGTATCCAAAGTAGGTCTCAACATTGAAAACAATGAATTCAAAATGTAGAACTTTCATTTTTAGAAATTTTTTCATCAAGAAGACACCTACAATCAATTTGGAAGGAAATGCTACTCTGGGTCTAACCTTTGGAAAAAAATAATTCTAATTCTAGGTAATATATGCTAATTAGTATGACACTCTTTAGTTTGCGCAACAACCATTTGCCCAAAAAATAAATATGATTACAGAAACAGGATTAGTCGCATCATTAATAATTTAATTTTTAGACTCTCAAGACACTAAAGAATAAAGACACAACCCTCGCATCTACGAGGACCACCCTGCTAGTTCAAAATAAAATAAAATAAAATAAATAGAGGTAGACCACACAAGGCATCGTTATTAAAAAGATATACTCGTTCACATGTGCATGTTCTTAGAATGTACAAATATCCCTTTTTTTTAGGTAAATGGCAGTTGTTTGCCTTCCGATTAGTGAAAAGAGAATTTTTTTTTACAGAATTGAGTTCCTAGGGTATTACCCCCGATACGAAAGAAAGGAAAAATTACAAGTCTCCAGGGTCTTGCGTATGGGCATAAGCCCGCTGCACGATCTCCTCCCTCACGAGCGCTGCCACCTCCATCGGCAAGATGGCCACATTTCGAAAGACCAACCCCCCATCAAGTGGATGAAGGCCCCGCAAGCCGCTCTCCTAGCCTTAGGCGGAGATCCCGCCAGTGCTCTCCATGGCAACAAACTGAACCCCACGGACGCAAAAGGCACCTCCTCGCAACATTGGTAAGGAGGAGTGCCCAGGCATAGAAGCTTCCGCATCTAGGCCCTCCCCGACGGCATCTGCCGCTCCATCCCGGTCCCTGGCGTCACGGAGAGGACGAGTTCGTCGATGGCCGCTGCCTCCAGGTCCGAGAGGGGTCTATCAAGCATTGCTAAGTAGCCCTGCCGCCGATGCTCCGAGGGGCTGGCCTCCTCAGGCCGCGAGCCGAGACGGCGCGCCACGGTCTCTATGGCAAACTACTCAACGATGGCGCAATGCGGGTGCAGCTTGGCGATCCTGCCGCTCCTACGCACAGACGGCGCCTCCGCCTCCATCTCGTGGACCAACGCCGTGGCCGGCCTAACCAATACGGAGACCTCGAGCGGTGCCATGACCCGGGCCAAGAAGCCCGACAAGGGGCAGAGAGGTGCACCCATATCCAGGTCCTGCTGACCGAAGCCGGCATGAGGCCGTCCTTCTCAAAATGCTGCTCGGCCACAAAGTGATCGGTCAGCAAGATGCCTATCTCCTCGTCGTCCAGCACTACCACCTGCTCACCATGGTTGGCGAGGCCCGGCATTAGCTGCTACAGCTCCCCATCATCACACTCAACCTCTTCACCCACGTTGACGCGCCCCCTCTCGCAAGACGCCTCGTCGAACATCTCCTGTCAGGAGATCACCTCCCCTGTCACTGCCGGTGATAGCTCCTCGTGCACCTCGTGGTCGCCGACCTCACTTTGCATCAGCGACAACATCAAGTCGGCCCGCTTGTTCTTCTGTGAGAGGGCTCCATCCATGCCCTCCTTGTTGCACCGCCCCTAGCCATCATCACCTATTGAGGGCGGTCAGGGCCGATGTTGATCAGTACCGCCCTCGCCTTGAAGCTCAGCTCATTCCTCAAAGCAGTGACGAAGTCCTCATCTTCCTCCGGCCTGCCGGACAAGTCGCCGTGGACAGGGCCATAAGCGCCGCCGCGAAGGAGCGGCCGGGCCAGACCTACGAGGAGCGCCAGGCTGCACGGCGTGGCGGCACCGGCGAAGCTAGCGGCTTGGCGCAGTCCTTGACCAAGTGGCCCGTCTTGTGGCACCGCCAGCAGACTCAGGGGTCTCGGCAAGCAGTGGCACGGTGGGAGTAGCTGACGCAGCGGAAGCACCTCCCACGCATTCTCCTTAAGTAAGAGGGCAGCACGCCACTCCAGCCTGGTCGCCTCCCCGCCATCGCGCCGCCCGCCAGATGGACGGATGCCGTGGTGCCCATCACGTCGCCACCAATGCGGAGGCCTCACCTTCTCCCATCCCTCCTCAGCCGGGGCGGCATTGGAGCCGGCGTCCTGTCGATCCCTGTCGGAGAGATTGAATGGGGAGAGCGCAACCCCAGCCTTGAATGAACTCCAGGCGGTGCAAACAACCTTCCATCCACCGCCCCCACCCGCGAGCAAATGCGGCGCGGCTGCCCGACTAGAGGCAAGCCAGGAGGTGGAGGGGGAGGCCTCAACTCCGTCCCGGACGCAGAGGACGGAAGCAGCGGTGCCATATCTGGCCGTGCCCCCTCCGCTACATGCTCCTTCCGCACTGGCTCCACAAGGCAGTCAGCCCAGGCGAAGGGGCAAGGAGATGGGGAGAGGGTGTGGGTGGATCTCAGGCTACGCGAGGTGGCTATGGCGGCGGTGGTGGCGGCCGGCGCGGGCGCCCCGCGTGTCGCCCCTAGGGAGGGGCTCTCGAGCTCACTCATGACCGCACCACTAGCATATTACATTTAAATATCCTTTTTTATTCAAACAAATAGAATATGAGATAATAAGCTATATATACCTTCTCGATGAATTGGTCAAGTGCATAGTTGTCTTGCAGACTTTGGAGTTCGTATATTTTTTCATGTTTCTTTGAACAATGTGTTGCAATATCCTTTACCCTTGTTGTGACTATGATCCGGCTTGATGTCTCCGTTGCAGGAAAATGTGGTATTATAGTGTCCCACTCTGCATTGGACAACAGATCATCAAGAACAATCAAATATTTCTTTCCTGGTAATTCGGTGTGCATTTCTAGCACATCCTTGTAACCAAATTGCGAAGCTAACTTTTGGAGGAGCTCATTAACATTGAAAGGGCGCATAATTGTGGCACAAGCATGCTTCTCAAACTTTCCATTGAGCTTTTCATCTTGGTAGATATCTCTGACTAGTGTGGTTTTTCTAGGACCACCCATTCCCCAAACACAGATCACTTCACGTTGGCTATCTTCAATTGTAATTAGTTTGATAATTTCTTCCTTTTCTGTCTCTCGCCCAATAAGCTGAGATTCCTTAAGAGCTGCTAGCATCGTCTCTGTACGACTGAGCATCTTCCGATTTGAAGAACTGTCACTAACCGTACTATCTGCATTTGAGCTAGTCCCAGCCTCCGTTGAATCTAATCCATCTTGAGAACCCTAGACACAAGGAATAATTTAGATGTTGCTTTCTATTTACCAAGACAATGTTTAGTCAGATTATAAATATTACAAATGTTTATATGATATTTTCCATTCATCATTAATAGGTGATTCTCCGGCCAACTCTATGATCTTCTCTAATTAGCACCTCCAAGAAGTTACAATCCAGGCGTCCATATTGGTACACTGGATATATCAAATCTCAAATGTTGGTGCTAGATGCATCAGATTTGGTGACAGTTGGCAAGTTGTGGCCCCAGATATGACCAGGAAACTCATTTCAATTGCATGATCTTTCCATAACAATCTTATGTGAAGAATTACCAAATGAAAATATATTGTTAGCGATTGAATTAGCATGACCCTAACTAATATATAAATGATGAGTTCAGATCGTAATCAATAATACGTACATTTTGTGTGGTAGTTAGATATGGAATTCTGGGTTGAACTTCCAACTTGGAGGGCTATATTAAAAGTTGGTTCCTTTATTAAAAAAATA
Organism: Puccinellia tenuiflora; assembly: GCA_012064385.1. Lineage (NCBI taxonomy): Eukaryota > Viridiplantae > Streptophyta > Magnoliopsida > Poales > Poaceae > Puccinellia > Puccinellia tenuiflora. The sequence continues at coordinate 124,774 of QRDG01000167.1, read as the reverse complement.
CATTGTGCCTCTATGTAGATAAAAGAAAGAATTAACCACACTTGCCTTTGTTTTATACATATGTTCTTATTTTATGACACACCTTTCATGTTTTAGTTGGATATCATGGGCACATTAACTAAAATAAATAAATTAAATTTTATCATTTTTGAGCCTTGGGTTATTTGGAAATCAAGGAATTCATAAATTTTTCAAAATGAAAGGCCTAATCTCTATAAGTGCAGATCTTTGTTCACGATAAAGCAGCACCGGCCTAAGTACAAAGCAATATGGAAGGCCTATACAATGTTGTCAGCATGGAGAGATTGCTTTTAGTAGATTCCTCTTTTCGTTTCTGTCCTCAGTCCTCTTGTACGATTGTAACTAGAAAACTCCAAAATAACATGCAATAGAACCATATTGTTTTCCTTCTAACAAATAGCAACATAAATAATTCGGAAATTCAAATTGGTCAAAGCAAAAAAAAATGCAGGATGGTACACCATCCAATAACTTATATAAGTATAATGATAGTTTATCTACTATTTCTATTATTCTCTGTGCAATATGTGAATTATAAATAAATTTATAGACAAAACTTATATGCAAAATAAATCAAATTTTAAAAGTTGTGATAATTTATGGACAAAGGATGTGTGGATCTTGATACTAGTAAGCTGAGTGTAAATACTACAAGTATGCAACCTGTTCTTTCGGATGCTGTAAATAGATACGATGTTCTCATGAACTTGCCGCAACTCCAAATGGGAGTTGGCAAGCAAATAGTTGAATAAAAGGAACAATAAAAGAGATCAGTAGGTAAATGGTTTTAAGGATTTTGATATACCTTCTCGTAGAAAGCATAAATATTCTTATTCATGAACAGTCGCTGATGCTCTGGAGCTGCATCCTTCAGCCCGACACACGAGCTTGCAACTCCAACTTGTTGCGTACAGACTATGATGCGGCTTCCTTTCTTGTTGTTCTGGAAGCATGGTATAATGTGGCCCCACTCTTTAATGGTGTGAATGCCATTAAGTACGATCAGGTAACTCTTTTCATTCATGAATCTCATGAACTCTACAACCAAATCATCTTCCTCCATCATCACCATCTTCGCCAGAACTTGTACCTCCAAAGTTGGTACTTGTTGTTCCCGAGACACTTCAAGAAAATTTAAATGGAATTGTTCGATAATGCTTCGCAAGAACTCTGTTAAATTGAAAGGACACATTAACCTGGGGATCCAGGCTCGGCACTCGAACTTCTTGTGTAACTTTGGATCTTCGTAGGCCCTTTTGATGATGGACTTCTCCCCCAGCTCACCCGCCCTTTCTCCCGACACCGCGACCACCCTAAGGTTATCGTCCTTCTTGCCGATCAATCGAACGAGATCCACTTTTGCCTTGTCCAATTGCCACCTTGCTTCGTCAGTGCCAGACATTGTTTCACCAGTGATAGCAAGCTGGTCACCAGCGGTGGCAGGCTTGGAGCCAGAGCCCTTGATGAGGTTGTAGCGCATGTTCCTCTGGCTGACATCCTCAACATTGGTTCTAAGCTCCTTCATCTGCTTGGCCACACGATGCCGATCAACCAGCGTGCGACGGATACGCCACCAGGACTTCTTCTTGAGGCGGACAGCGAATTCCTGGAGGGTGTCCTCGACGTCATAGGCCACATCACGGACTTGCTTCACCCATACCTTAACCACCAAGTTGTCCACTCCGTCATCATGGGCGGCCATCAGGAAGGCTTGCATCATCTCAAGCTCGTTTGTGATGAAGACCTGGTCACGGCGGACACCGAGCTGCAAAGCCACCTCCTCCGCCATAGCGGATTTGGCGTAGCTAAGCGCTCCATTCAGCACGGACTTGCCAATGCTCAGCGCAGTCGCCTCCATTGGTTAGCTGTGGTTGGTTTGTGTGAATTGGTTGTGTGTGTGACGGATAGAGGTGGTGCTACTGCTAATATATTCTTGGTGTGAGCTGCTACCTGCCCGATGGATTAAGAATACCAACTCTGCAAGTTGTCATTATTTTAATTGGAAGAACAATAGGACAACGATGAGAGTTGATTGATCACTAATTGATTGGTAGATTAGTGATTATTAATGCCAACTTGCACATGAGGCTGAATGGTTCTCGTGAGCAAATCGCAAGGTAATAGAACATACAGACAAAGACTAGCAGGTGAGGATTAATTAATTAGGGCCGGCCGGCCGGCGGATTCAGCAAGAAAACGAAATGAATTGACGAACCAGCGTCCTAAGATACATTATGCCGAGAACGACGACGCCTCAACCACCATAGAATACTTAGCCGGCTGAGACAAAATAGATGAGCTTACCCCGGCGGCCGAATGCTTGAGCAGCGATGTGACACGGCAACCTAAGTATTGTTTATTATGTTTGTTTATGGACGCAATGAGCTAATAACGCAAGCAGTCCCACAACTTGTCTAGCATGTGCAAATTGGTCCCATAAATTGCAGAAGGTGAAGCCGCGGTACAACAACTTGTACTGAGGGTGCAAATAGGTCCTAAGTTATTGTGAACCTGACATGTGGCCTCGTACTTTTGCAAACTGACCCCTGTATATTTTTCAACAGCACATGTGACCTTTTGCGCTGCCTTACTAGCGGGTCCCACCTGTCAGTGTCCGGAAAAACAATTAAAATCTGGCTGCTGTGAGGGGATTCGAACACAGGACGAACTGCATGCTGGCCTTGCCACTTGCCAGTAGCCCACTTCGTAGGTACTGATTAAATAGAGGATGCCATTTTCTTAAATTCATACATAAGATGACCTGTTGTGCACAAACGTGAACGCCAAACTCTTCCTTCCGATTCCTAGTGGGATTGTACAACGGGGAAGAGGATTCTTGCCCGCCCGATTTTCAGTGATGCCTCTTCTTTAAAATTGAAATGGCATTTTCAAACTTAAAAAAAAACTGAAAACAAATGCATGTATATATATATGTGGTTTACATACATGTATAATTTTCCTCGTAGACTCCGAAAAAATATATGTGAGTTTAAGAGCGATGCGCTCGGCGACGGCCTCAACTAGAGCTGGCCATGGGCAGCCCGGCCCGAAAAAGCCCGTCCAGCCCCGGCCCGGCTATGCCATCGGGCCGGGCTCGGGCCTGAATTTCGGGCCCGACAGTCAGGCCGGGCTGAGCTCGGGCCTAAATTTTCTGCATCGGGCTTTTTCTAGGCCCGGCCCGAGCCCGGCCCGGCCCGAGAAATAGCCAGGTATAGCCTCAACATTGGCGTGAGCGGCGCGCGAGATAAACACCACGGCCACCATGGCGGTGGCATGCTATTAGGAAATGATAAATACTAGAAGATTATTAAGAAATTAGGGCATGTACAATTTGCCACGTAGGCTATTTGTCTGCCACAGCGGATTTGGCATAGCTAAGAGCTCCACTCAGCACGGACTTGCCAATGCTCAGCGCAGTCGCCTCCATTGGTTAGCTGTGGTTGGTTTGTGTGAATTGGTTGTGTTTGTGACGGATAGAGCTGGTGCTACTGCTAAGCCTGATTACAATGGAGAGTAACTAAGACCAGTGTTAATAGTCTTAGTTACTATCATCATACTGTAAAGTAATATAAAGAGAGTAACATAGATGATCTTATTTATTACCTTATAGACTCATCTTGTTTAGCGAAGTGTGATGTTACATTAACTAGCTATCTTACTCTATTTGTCTCTCTCCTTATTAATTATCTACCGCATCATCTTTTCTACTTAGATGGCATGCAAGTTACTAACTAAGTTACTCTCACTGTGGGTAGCCTAATACATGCTTGGTGTGGATTAGAAACTACTACCTGCCCGATGGATTAAAAATACCAACTCTGCAAGTTGTCATTTTTTTATTGGAAGCAGAGGAGGACAACGGTGAGAGTTGATTGATCACTAATTGATTGCTAGATTAGTGATTATTAATGCCAACTTGCACATGAGACTGAATGGTTCTCGTGAGCAAATCGCCAGGTAATAGAACATACAGACAAAGAAAGACTAGCAGGTGAGGATTAATTAATTAATTAGGGCCGGCCGGCCGGCGGATTCAGCAAGAAAACGAAATGAATTGACGAACCAGCGTCCTAAGATACATTATGCCGAGAACGACGACGCCTCAACCACCATAGAATATTTAGCCGGGTGAGACAAAATAGAGGGGCTTACCCCGGCGGCCTAATGCTTGAGCAGCGATGTGACACGGCAACCTAAGTATTGTTTATTATGTTTGTTTATGGACGCAACTATATATATAGATCGTCATATATTTAAGGTTAGGTATCAATGTAATCACTATCCTCACGTTGTCTCTTTATTTCTACCTGAATTTGCTACATAGAGTATATGCATGCACTAAAAGATAAAATAATAATGTCATCAAAATTCCTCCCTATTTTGAAAAAAATAAATGTCATGCGGAGGGGAAGCGCCCACACGGGATGGGCCGTGGGCCGCCGAGAATGCAGCGACCGCGCCTTCCAACGAGCTCGTACGTACCAGGGGGCGAGGCCACGCGCGCCCACACATCCTGCATTCTGGGACACATCGGGAACAAATGATCCACGTCTTCAGCAACTCCGGGACAGAAGGGGCAGTCGGACGACTGGATCACCCCCAGGCAGGCAAGCCGCGCTCGCGTCCTGGTCCGGCTATGTCTAAGAATCCGGATGAAGACCTTGACCTTGACGGGGGAGAAGTTCTCCCAGTTCAGGTCGTGGAGGGGGGGGGGGGGGGGGGGGGGGCACCCTGTCGAACGGAGGAGGCGGTACGCATCCCTCACCCTGAATCTTGTCATGGCAGAACAGTGCAGAGATTGCTCATCGGGCGCAGATTGAGGAACGAAGCGCTCGAGCGCTCCAAGGATGAGCCTCAGGCCGGCAGACGCGGCAGGAGAAAGGCGCGGCCGCATCACCAGGGCGGCGCCACCATCACGCATTGCCGCAGCCACTGTGAGGTCAGGAGCGAGGCATATTGGGAGAACGCTGCAGGGAGGACCGACTCGAACGCCCCAAACGATGTCCAGTTGTCTCGTCATAGGGAGGTGTTCTCGCCGTCCCCAACCTTGACAGTAGGGAGAGTGAAGGAGGGGGACGAGGTCGCTGAAGCACTTCCACGTGGGGGTGGACGGGGGCGGGTTGCTGCTATGAAGGTACCACCGACGGACCCAGTTCACCCACGGATTGGATGCCCTGGACATGAGCTTGGCGGAAACCTTGAGGAGGAGGTTGGTGTTTTGCACACCCAAATCAAGCAAGCCGAGGCCCCCTTCCGACCGGAGCCGGCACGCGGTGTCCTAGGAGACCAAGCAGTCACCGCCAGAGCAGGTCTCAGAAGCCGTCCAGAACATGGCGCGGCACGGCTGATCAATCTTGACCATCGTGCTTTTCGGGATGCGCAAAACCGACATAACGAAAGAGGGGAGGGCGGACAACACAGCGGAGGTGAGCGTTGTTGGAAATAGGCTTGTGTTTTAGGGTAGTCGAACCGACTCAAGGAGTGTCTCGAGTCGAGTCGAAGTGTCGAGTCAGAGTCTGTTCTGACACTCAACAGTAGTAGTAGTAACCGGGACTCGAAAGTTGTCTTCGAGTCCGGCAGGTACACTAGTATCCGGGTGTGTGGAGTCGAACTTTCGACTCCGACCCGAAGTAGTTTCGAGTGACGGAGTTGGCCTGTCGACTCCGGCTCATGGACACGTCAGCGCGGGTGTTGGCGGTCTGGAATCTGCAAGAAGGTTCTAGAAGCACAGGTGTCCTGGACACCTGTGCAGCCCCACGCGTAGCAGTGCGACACCTGTCCCGGCGTGGACAAGTTCGCTTTGGCTGGATGGAAAGATCTAGCCAGATATTTTGTAGGATACCCTATAAATATCCCATCAATAGAAAAAGGGAAAATTGAGGCAAACCATTTCTTTGGCACACACTCCCCTCTCTCTCTCTCTCTCTCTATCTCACGGGCAACAATTGGTATCAGAGCCTGAGTTCTTGAGAGATCTCACCGGAGATGGGCGACGGAAAAGCGCTCGTACCGGCGGAGGCGAAGGAGGCCGCGAGCACGCTGGCAGTCCAGCGTGTTGTGCGGGAGGCCGGTAGTTCGTGGCCGCTGCTTACGCGGTCAAACTACGCGGACTGGGCGCTGCTCATGCAAGTGAAGCTTGAGGCACGCCGGGCGTGGTCCGCCGTGCATGATGGCACGGAGGAGCGCGAGACGGACCGGGCAGCAATGGAGTACATGCTGCTCGCCGTTCCGCCGGAGATGATCTCCACACTGGCGTCGAAGAAGACGGCCAAGGAGGCGTGGGATGCGATCAAGATGATGCGGGTCGGAGACACCCGTGTCCGGGAGGCGAAGGCGACGGCGCTCAAGAAGCAGTATGAGGCCATCAAGTTTGGCGACAGCGAGAACATCGACGACTTCGCCATGCGGCTGTCGTCGCTCGTGTCGCAGCTTGGGGTGCTCGGCGTCACCATCACCGAGCCGGACACAATCCGTAAGTTTCTCTCGGTCGTTCCCACGAGGCTCTTGCAGATGGCATGCTCCATCGAGACCCTGCTCGACCTCGACACGCTCCCCATGGAGGAGCTCATCGGCCGCATCAAAACGGCCGAGGAGCGACATGAGGCGGAGAAGCCGGAGGCCAAGCAGGCTGGGAAACTACTCCTCACGGAGGAGGAGTGGTTCTCTCAGATGCGCCTGCAAGATGGAGGTGGATCCTCTAGCCACACCGGACGCGGCGGCGGCAAGCCGCGTGGTCGCGGTAGAGGCAACTCAGCTCGTGGAGCTGGGAACCCTGGCACGTTGAAAGACACGTGCAGGTACTGCGGAGTCATCGGCCACTGGGCGCGAGACTGCCGCAAGAAGAAGCGCGAGCAGGGCCAAGCCCACCTCGTGCGCGGCGGAGACGACAACGACGACGCGCTGCTCATGATGCAGGCGTGCACCGTTGCGTCGGCTCCGCAACTCCCAGCGTCGACTCAGGCGGAGTCGGGCGCAGCGGAGGCGGCACCCTCGTCTCGACCGGTGGCAGAGTCACGGACTCGACCGGTGGCGGAGTCGGAGGGAGTGTCGACTCCGCATCTCCCAGCGTCGACTCAGGCGGAGTCGGGCGCATCGGAGGCGGCACCCTCGTCTCGACCGGTGGCAGAGTCACGGACTCGACCGGTGGCGGAGTCGGAGGGAGCGTCGACTCCTCCGGAGGAGCACTCGCGGATCCATTGGGTCGCGGAGTGGGACACGCCGGCTCAGGAGGAGCCGAAGAAGGGGACTCGGGAGGAGTCGGCCCAGTCGACTCGCAAGGAGTCGAACCTCTTCCTGCTGGAGGAGAAGGCGCAGGTCAACCTGGCGCAAGGAGGGGACGCCAAGGAGGGCGTCTGGTACCTCGACTCGGGCGCCACCAATCACATGACTGGTGACCGCGCCGCGTTCGCGGAACTCGACACCAGCATCGTCGGAACCGTCAAGTTCGGCGACGGCTCGCATGTCGACATCTGCGGGCAAGGGACGGTGCTGTTCGTCTGCAAGTCAGGCGAGCACCGGGCCATCACTGGGGCGTACTTCATACCCCGGTTGAACACGCAGATCATCAGCCTGGGCCAGTTCGACGAGAATGGCTGCCAGGTGCTGATCGAGGACGGGCTCCTCCAAGTGCGTGATAGGGAGCGGAAGCTCCTGGCAAAGGTCAGGCGGGAGCCGAACCGGATGTACAAGCTGACGGTGCAAGTCGTCCAGCCTGTGTGCTTGGCAGTGCACGCAGGTGTCGACTCGGCCTGGACTTGGCATGCAAGGTTCGGGCATCTCAACTTCGACAGCCTGCGCCGACTCGCGAAAGGTGGCATGGTGCGTGGCCTCCCTCTAATGGAGTACGTGAACCAGCTCTGCGACGCCTGCCTCGCAGGGAAGCAGCGGCGAGCCTCCTTCTCCAAGCAGGCGAAGTTCCGGGCGAAGGAGCGACTCGATCTAGTCCATGGCGACCTCTGCGGGCCGATCATCCCGGCGACTCCAAGCGGCAAGAGGTACTTCCTCTTGCTAGTCGACGACCTGACGCGGTACATGTGGCTCGCCCTTCTTGCGACGAAGGACGAGGCCGCAGTCGCCATCATTCGACTCCAGGCGGGAGCCGAGTCGGAGTCCAGGTGCAAGCTGCGCACGCTGAGGACGGATCGCGGAGGCGAGTTCACCTCCGGCTCCTTCATGGCATACTGCGCGGAGCTCGGCGTCGAGCGTCACCTGACGGCTCCTTACTCCCGGCAGCAGAACGGAGTCGTGGAGTGACGCAACCAGACGATTGTGGGCATGGCCCGCAGTCTGCTGAAGGCCAAGAGAATCCCCGGGGAGTTCTGGGGTGAGGCATTGTCGACGGCCGTGTTCATCTTGAACAGGTCGCCCACCAAGAGCGTGGACGGCATGACGCCGTTCGAGTCCTGGCATGGCCGCAAGCCGGATGTGCACTTCATGCGCACGTTCGGGTGCCTGGCGCATGTCAGAGAGACGCGACCCGGGCTGAAGAAGCTCGACGATCGCAGCAGGCCGATGATCTTCGTGGGGTACGAACCCGGCACGAAGGGTTATCGGGCCTACGACCCGGCTACAGGCCGAGTCGCCATCACCCGCGACGTGGTGTTCGACGAGAACGCACGTTGGGACTGGAGTTCGCCGGACTCTCCGGTGAACACGTTTGGAGCCGACATCTTCACGGTCGAGCACATGGTGTTCGAGCCGCAATCGACTCCAGGGGACGGGAGTGCGGGTCCTGGACCCGACTCACCGTCTTCTCCGAATCCATCTTCCCCGACTCCAGGAGCCGGGAGTGAGTCTTCCCCAGCTGGTTCTCCAACGACACCAGGAGACTCGACAGCCGAGTCTTCGACTCCGGCTGTCACAGGCGTCGAGTTCGTCACGCCACCATCAAGGTATGCAAGTATGCTTGATGGAGAAGACGACACCGAGCTCGAGCACCGGTTCCGCACTCTGCAGAACGTGCTCAATTCGGGTCCGGCTCAGGAACCGGACGAGGAGCTCCACTTCCTCGCCTCCGAAGAGCCTTGCTCGTTCGACGAGGCCAAGTCGGACGCTAGCTGGAGGCGTGCGATGCAGGAAGAGCTCGAGGCCATCGAGTCAAACTCGACTTAGCGGCTCGCCACCTTACCACCAGGTCACCGCGCGATCGGCCTGAAGTGGGTCTACAAGGTGAAGAAGGATGCGCACGGCGTGGTCCTTAAGCACAAAGCTCGCCTGGTGGCGAAGGGCTATGTGCAGCGGCACGGGGTCGACTACGACGAGGTCTTCGCTCCCGTGGCCCGACTCGAGTCAATCCGACTCCTGCTGGCGGTGGCCGCAGATTCGGGTTGGGACGTCCACCACATGGACGTCAAGTCAGCCTTCCTCAACGGCGAGTTGGAGGAAGAGATGTACGTGCAGCAGCCAGCCGGCTTCGCTGCAAAGGGGAAGGAGCACCTGGTGCTCCAACTCAACAAGGCGCTTTACGACCTCAAGCAGGCACCAAGGGCATGGAACACCAAGCTCGACGCATGCCTCGTCAAGCTCGACTTCACCAAGTGCGAGTCGGAGCATGGCATGTACACGCGAGGCGCGACATCGACTCGACTCCTCGTCGGAGTCTACGTCGACGACCTGGTGATCACGGGCTCCAACTCCAGCGACATCGACAAGTTCAAGCTGGAGATGCAGAGTCTGTTCCAGATGTCCGACCTCGGGCTGCTGAGCTACTACCTCGGCATTGAGGTCCGACAAGGGCCAAGCGGGATCGACATCTCGCAAGCGGCCTATGCCCAGAAGCTGCTGGAGAAGGCAGGGATGGCCGGGTCCAACCCCTGCCAGGTGCCCATGGAGCCGCGTTTCAAGCTGTCCAAGACCAGCACGGCTCCACCAACGGATGCGACTGAGTACCGGAGCATCGTCGGGAGCCTCCGGTACTTGGTGCATACTCGACCGGATCTGACTTTCGCCGTCGGGTTCGTGTCTCGCTTCATGGTGGCGCCAACTCAAGAGCATTTGGCGGCTGTGAAGCACATTCTACGCTACATCGCCGGGTCGCCTCGACTCGGATGTAGGTATGTCAGAGGTGCAGGTGCACCACGCCTCGTCGGCTACAGCGACAGCGACTTGGGTGGAGACGTCGACTCGCGCAAGAGTACGTCTGGCACGCTGTTCTTTCTGGGGAGCAGCCCAGTGACCTGGCAGTCCCAGAAGCAGTTGGTCGTCGCTCTCTCGAGCTGCGAGTCCGAGTACGTGGCTGCTGCCACGGCTGCTTGCCAGGGNCATGGTGGCGCCAACTCAAGAGCATTTGGCGGCTGTGAAGCACATCCTACGCTACATCGCCGGGTCGCCTCGACTCGGATGTAGGTATGACATAGGTGCAGGTGCACCACGCCTCGTCGGCTACAACGATAGCGACTTGGGTGGAGACGTCGACTCGCGCAAGAGTACGTCTGGCACGCTGTTCTTTCTGGGGAGCAGCCCAGTGACCTGGCAGTCCCAGAAGCAATCGGTCGTCGCTCTCTCGAGCTGTGAGTCCGAGTACGTGGCTGCTGCCACGGCTGCTTGCCAAGGGATCTGGCTCTCTCGGCTGCTGGCCGAGTTCAGTACCGGCGAGCTGAGCGAGTGGTGCTCAAGGTCGACAACAAATCGGCAATCGCACTCGCCAAGAATCCCGTCTTCCACGAGCGCTCAAAGCACATCGAGCTGAAGTACCACTTCATTCGAGACTGCGTGGAGGCGAAGAAGATCGAGTTGGAGTTCGTACCCTCCGAACATCAACTCGCGGACATGCTGACCAAGTGACGAGTAGTGGACTCGGCAAATCCCAAGGTTTTGCACCCCGGGTTGATTGAGGGGGAGAGAGTATGAATCGTTGGTGGTTAAGACGGCTAACAGGGGGCGAGTTTTACCCAGGTTCGGCCCCTCGAGGTGAGGTAAAGACCTACTCCTGCTTGTCTGGAATTATCGAGGTGGCTACAATGGCGAGATGCGATCTCGCTAGGGTTTGCTTGCTGGTTGCCTTTTTTCTAAACGACGCACCCTCCTGGCCTTTATATCACAGGCCAGGTCTCGGGTGGACGGTGCAGATTGCACGTTACAAGATAAGGAGAACCATCACCGGCCTAACCGACTACTTGGGCCACACGGTACACTTCATGGGCTTCAATGGGCTTCTCTTGGCGTGACCCAGGTACCACCACCGTGGGGCACCCGAAGGGTAGCCCCACGACAGTAGCCCCCGAGTGCTTAGTCGAATCGCAGAGTCGAGTAAAGGACTCCTTCCTCCGGGCACGCCACCTGACTCCTTCGCAAGCCAATCCTCGGCCGCTACTGTCTTGAATAATCGAGTGTGCTTCATGATCTTCTTGACTCGCCAGCTTTCGACTGTCGTTGTCTTAATCATCGGGTGCGCGAACAGCGCTCCCGATGGGAGTAGCCCCCGAGATTAAGCTGAATTGCTTGCAATTGAGGTTAAACTCAATTTTTCTTCAGTCGAAAAGCCCGCTCCCGATGGGAGTAAAAAGATGACTCGAAATGCCCAAGTCAAAACTGGCCTTGCTCGACTTACTTTGTACTCAGCCCTGCTGGCCTACGGAATCGACTTAAACTCAGCTCTGAAAGCTTACTGGTTGGAGTCCACTCGAATGATGAACTCGGGTGTCATCAGCTTTGTAAAGCTTACTATGTACTTGTCTCACCCGAATGGATTATCGAGTCGACTCAGCTCTCAGAGCTTACTGTTCCTTGTTGCACTCGAAAAATCTGTCCGGGTGCTCCATCAGCCCGTTGGCTTACTTGACACACCTCCGCTTGATGACGTCAGGGCTGACGTTTTCGGCGTGCTCTGCGTCCGATGGGACGTAACAGAGTGGTCCCGGTGTCAGTGTTGACTGTTCTGACCGTTGGGCGCGAAATTTTCGTGGCATGATGATGGCGCCTCGATTCCCGCGCGTAGTGGGCAGCGTGGCCGGCGACGGTTGCTATCTCCGCGCGACGCGTGGACGGCCAGATGTTGCCTCGAGTTGCGGCTTCGTGGAGGACGGCCAGGATGAACTGACCCCGCGGTACATAATCTTCACCGCGGTGGGGAACAGCTCACGCCTTCCTCATTTCGCCGCCATCTCCTCTGCTTGCTTTCTCCTCTAGTGCTGTTCCTCCATTGCTGCCCTTGCGCCCAATTCACCAGAGACTCTCTCCTCCCCCGCTAGCACCATGGGCCAGAAGAGGGTGAAGGGAGCGGAAGGCTCCTCCGCCGCCGGCGACGACGCCGGCATGAAGAAGTTGGAGGGCGACTGGGGGAAATCGTCCGTGAAGGCGGCGGAGCTGGACACCCTCCGCGAACAAGGGTTGCTGCCGCCGACGAGCACGGCGACGACGCGCGCCCCCGGTAAGGATGTGATCCCCTCTCCTCGCGATGGGGAGCGCGTGTGCTTCGTGGAGTTCCTTCCGCGAGGCTTCGGGTTCCCCATCCACGATTTTGTTCGTGGTCTTCTCTACGCCTATGGGATTCAGATGCATGATCTGAATCCCAACAGCGTATTGAACATTGCGAGCTTTATTGTGTTGTGCGAGTGCTTTTTGGGGATCGCACCCAACTGGAACTTGTGGAAGTCGCTCTTCATGGTGCGACGGATGGTGGGGCGGTCGAAGCAGACGTTCCCCGTGGGCGGCTTCGGAATCCAGCTGCGCGGCGACACAAGCTTCTTCCAGCTGAAGAAATCCGACTCCGTCCAGAACTGGCGGAAGAAGTGGTTCTACATCAAGTGGGACCAAGAAGGCCTTCCCGAGTTCGCCGCTGATCGTCCTCTGCGAAGGACCAAGGCCTGGTCGCACCCTCTGTCAAAGGAGGACAAGGAGTCGACCAAGCCACTGCTGGCGCTGCTCCGCGGGTTGCTGACGACGCTCGGACGCGAGACAGGTGGCATTCACCTTATCGCAACTTTCCACAAGCTGAAGGTGCAGCCGCTGAGTCGACGCCAGCCAATGTGGGAGCTTGCAGTCGACACCTCGCTTGATGACGCACAGATCGCGACTAAGGTGAAGAACATCACCAGCCTTCGGGCCGCCGATCCGTGCAACGTTAGCTGCCCAGTCGAACCATATGGGCCAAACAATCCCGTGCCTGAGGTAAGCACCTTGAATTCTCTTTGCTTTGCTTTAGTCGACTGTTTTTCTTGACTCACTTTTCTGCTCGCTGCTCGTCAGGATCGAAGGGCTTATGTGAGCCTTCCTCCGCTGATGGAGAATGGACCTCACGATGAGGCCACAGTCGTCGAGCAGGACGACGATGACGATGAACTCCCTTCTGCTCACTCGCCGAATGAGGAAGTAGAAGAGGATGACGAAGATGAAGAGCCGCTGCGGAAGCGGCTAAGACGAAGGAATGTCGACTCCACCTCGGGGTCGTCTCCGTTGAAGGAGGTGGTTGCGGAGGACAAGGAAGCCCGCGACTCATCCTCCGATGCGGATGAGCCGGTTGATCCGCTGTTCGTGTCTCCACTGAATTCAGCGCCGCCCGCTGGGTTTGGGGGATGGCATCTCCTCCCATGAGCAGCGAGGATGAAGATGTCACCAGGTAAGCCTCTGCGAGTACGCCTTTTTGTCCTTGTTCTTCTTTCGACTCCTCGGACGCTTGTCTGAAGTTTTGCTTCTTTACACAGCCATCACACTGGTGGAGATGGCTCTTCACCTCGAGAAGAGGAACATCAATCTGCGGCTGTCCCGGAGCGAACCACTGGGGCACCCGAAGAGGCGCCTGAGGCCAACAATCCCTTGACGTTGAAGACGTCGACCTCCAAGGGGCCAGAAAAAACTGCTGCTACGACTGCAGTAGATGCTGAGCTGCTTGAGCATGTAAGTGTATTCTGTCTTAGCCTTGCAATTTCTTGTGTCGGGTGCGCGAACAGCGCTCCCGATGGGAGTAGCCCCCGAAGATGTGCGTGACTAGGATAGTCGGGCACAGATTGACACTTTTGCTTCTTTGCACAGCCGTTTTGTCGTCAGCTGCTAGAGGGAGCCACAGCCTTCATGCGAATGGAGAAAGAGGAAGGTCGACTCCGCACTGCTCTGGAGCAAGCCAACAGTGAGTATTAACCTTTTGCATTCGACCGGTGCTTCGATCGTCTTCATTATTGACCTTGCTCCGATAATCCACAGGCGAAAAGGAGAGCATGGCGAAGCGGATCGCCGAGCTGGAGAAGTCCCTGGGTGCAGCTCAAGAGCGTGAGCAAACCCGGGGTCAACTAGAGAAGACCCAGGTTGAACGCTTGCTTGGACTCGCCCATGCAATCGGAGGTAAGTATCTCGGCTAGCTGCCTACTTTGTCTTGTGGCGACTCCTGATGTGTCATAAATGCGGTCATCCACGTTGTTCAGAGCCGTGCGGAGGCGCTCCTCCAGAAGAGTCTTCCAGCGAGAATGTCGACCTGGAGACGGCTGTTGGCTTCGTCGACCGTGCCCACGCGTATGCTTCGACTGCACTGCAGCAATCTTCGTCGGAGCTGCAGAAGTCTAAGGATGCTCTGGCGAGTGTGCATCGGAGCATCTTCCCCAGCAGCCGTTGCCGACCGATGTTGACGCGCTTGCGTCCCCGTTTGAAGGCGAGGCGACCACCCTGGCGGACTACACGCGTGCCCAGACGGTACGCGGCTCAGAGTTCACTTTCCGGCTTTTGCTTGGTCATGAGGTTGCAGGCGACTTCGAGGCAGTTGTCAGCGACTTTCCTCGAAAGCCCGATGGCAAGACCAAGTCGCTAAACAGCGTCAAGGACAAGAGCAAGTCAGTTAGCTGTTAAGCTGATTGATACCTTTGAGAGGAAGCTTGCCAGGGCTGCAGAGTTGGCCTCCAAGAAGAGTCGCTCGCAGTCGGAATCTACCGTGTAGTCTGTGTAGTAGGGTTCCCTTTTGATTCGCCTTTTGTAGTGAACATAATGAAGTCTATTTATCAATGCAATTCCTGATTCCTCCATGTCAATGTACCTCTTCGAGTCTTTTGCTATAATGAATATGGCTTCTATTTGACACCACTTAACTTGGCAGCCTGATGAAAATGCTGCTCTTGAAGTCGCCGAGGCCACCCGTGTAAATGAGGGTGAGGGTACCTCTTCTGCTGCGCCCGCTCTCCAACAGGGCCTAGCTGATTCAACTCCCAGACGGAGCGTGAACGACCAGCGGGTGTTTAACTATATGAGGAACAAGATCACTGAACTTGAGTCGAAGCTGCGGAGAACTGAAGTGGAGCTTGAACGCCTCAGGGCGCGTTCCGCTGGGCCGTTCAATCAGCGCGAACGGTTCCTTCTCGACCAGATTGATCTGATATGTCGACAGCTACAAGGTTTGGGCTCTAGCTGCTTCGCTTTGATTTCTTCATGCTTGTGTTGTTCTGCACCTTGACCCGTTAATTGCAGTTGTTAACCCCGACTGGCAAGCCGAGAACGCTCGAGTGGACGAGCGCGTGGAGAGTGAGGCCACCGGTAATTCGGTCGAAGCTCGCCAATTCTGGGTACATAAGGGAGAGGGCCGTATACTCGCGCGGATGCTGGATCGCACCTGGCGAGCTGCGTTCGTTCTTGAAGGTTGCAGGAAAGCACTCTGGCAAATCAACAAAGTGTTCTTCCCCCTTGATGAACAGCCGGAAGGGTTGCCCGCGCTGTTGGAGAGGTTCCGCAGTAGCAGGGCGTTGAAGGGGGTCGTCTTCGGTCAGCTTGTTGCCGGGGCCAACACGGCGTTTGCCTATGTTCGACTGCATCGACCTCATGTTCCCTTGGACAGAATACTTGATGGCTTGCCTAGGGATGTTGATTATGCTGAATCCCTTGAGGCCGCACGTCAGGTGATGCAACAGGTCCTGAATCATACAGAGCGACGTGTAGGGCCACTGGATGCGCCAAAGGAAGAGCCTGTCGACTAAGAATAGCAGTTTGTTGTATGATGTTAGCTTGTAACATAAATATGCATGTATGTATGCCCATATGATGTTGTATGTGTGATTTTGCACTTGTAGACCTGTATGGCGCGAGCCCCCGAGTGAATCGAGTGGCGGCCTAGGATTTTTGAGTTATGCCTGTGCGGCGCAGCCCCCGAGTGTTCGAGTGGCGGCCTAGGCTGGACTTAGACCTGTATGGCGCGAGCCCCCGAGTGGTTCGAGTGGCGGCCTAGGATTTTCGAGTTATGCCTGTGTGGCGCAGCCCCGAGTGATTTCGAGTGGCGGCCTAGGCTAGACTTAGACCTGTATGGCGCGAGCCCCCGAGTGGTTCGAGTGGCGGCCTAGGATTTTCGAGTTATGCCTGTGTGGCGCAGCCCCCGAGTGATTCGAGTGGCGGCCTAGGCTAGACTTAGACCTGTATGGCGCGAGCCCCCGAGTGGTTCGAGTGGCGGCCTAGGATTTTCGAGTTATGCCTGTGTGGCGCAGCCCCCGAGTGATTCGAGTGGCGGCCTAGGCTGGACTTAGACCTGTATGGCGCGAGCCCCCGAGTGGTTCGAGTGGCGGCCTAGGATTTTCGAGTTATGCCTGTGTGGCGCAGCCCCCGAGTGATTCGAGTGGCGGCCTAGGCTGGACTTAGACCTGTATGGCGCGAGCCCCCGAGTGGTTCGAGTGGCGGCCTAGGATTTTCGAGTTATGCCTGTGTGGCGCAGCCCCCGAGTGATTCGAGTGGCGGCCTAGGCTGGACTTAGACCTGTATGGCGCGAGCCCCCGAGTGGTTCGAGTGGCGGCCTAGGATTTTCGAGTTATGCCTGTGTGGCGCAGCCCCGAGTGATTCGAGTGGCGGCCTAGGCTAGACTTAGACCTGTATGGCGCGAGCCCCCGAGTGGTTCGAGTGGCGGCCTAGGATTTTCGAGTTATGCCTGTGTGGCGCAGCCCCCGAGTGATTCGAGTGGCGGCCTAGGCTAGACTTAGACCTGTATGGCGCGAGCCCCCGAGTGGTTCGAGTGGCGGCCTAGGATTTAGGTTGATTGCTCGCAAAGAAATGACAAGTCTTTTCCTTCAAATATCTTTATTGATTCTCGCAAACAGGCCGCCTCGTTAAAACCCTTCCAGTCCCCTTAGGTACCCTGGCGAGGGAAAGAGTGCGTAAGAAACCTGCTGCTACTTAACAAGGTGAAGCTTACAAGCTGGGGTTGATCAGGCGTAGAAGCGGCGTAACTGTGCCACGTTCCACGGATTGCTGCAGACTGTCCCTGTCTTCGAGTCCTTCAGGCGGTAAGCTCCGTTGCCGATTGCCTCTGTCACAATGTATGGCCCCTCCCATGGGGAGGCGAGTTTGTGCACCTTCTTCTGCTTGAGCCGGAGAACCAGGTCCCCTGGGACGAATGCTCTAGGCCGCAGTCGCCGACCATGGTAGTTGCGCAGGTCTTGCTGGTACACGGCTGTGCGGCTGAGGGCGATGTCGCGTGCCTCATCCAGGACATCCACATCATCTTCAAGTGCTTCTTCAGCATCAGACTCGTCGTATGCCACCACTCGTGGAGCGTCAAATTTGATGTCGCAGGGCAGGACTGCTTCGGCACCGTACACCATGAAGAATGGTGTATACTGGGTAGATCTGTTTGGCGTGGTGCGTAGGCTCCACAGCACACTTGGTAGCTCCTCCACCCAGGCTCCTGCGGCTCGCTTCAATGGTACTCGCAGACGCTTCTTGATGCCTTTGCTGACTAGACCGTTGGCCTTCTCGACTTGCCCGTTGGACTGCGGGTGCGAGACGGATGCATAGCTGAGCTTGACACCTTGTTCAGAGCAGAAATCCCTGAATTCTTCGGCTGTGAAGTTCGTCCCGTTGTCGGTGATGATGCCGTGTGGCACACCGAACCTGAAGATGATTGACCTGATGAAGTTGACCGCTGAGGTTGCGGTTGAGCTTGTGATTGGGACCGCCTCGATCCACTTCGTGAACTTGTCGACTGCCACCAGGAGGTGAGTGTGCCCGCCTGGGGAGGATTTCTTGAAGGGACCTACCATGTCGAGTCCCCATTGCGCGAAGGGCCACGCGAGTGGTATTGTCTTCAGTGCCGACGCTGGTGCATGCGGCTTGTTGGCGAACTCCTGACAGCCAACGCATTTTCTGACCAGCTCTTCTGCGTCTTGCATTGCGGTGGGCCAGTAGAACCCTGCTCGCAAGGCCTTGGCCACCAGTGCTCGACTGCTTGCGTGGTGCCCGCATATGCCGGCGTGGATGTCGAGTAAGATTGCTTGGCCGTCGGCTGGATCGATGCACCTTTGGAGTACTCCTGAGATGCTTCTCTTGTAGAGCTCGCCATTGATGATGGTGAAGCCTTTGGAACGGCGGACGATGCGCTTGGCTTCGACTGGGTTCTCCGGCAGCCGCTGGTGCAGCATGTAGGCCAGATACGGGCTTGTCCACGTGGGCTCGACTAGCATTATCTCCATGACCTCCTTCTCCGTGCTTGGCGGGTTGGCGGTGCTTGTTGTCGATGTAGAGGGTCCTGGCGGGGGCCGGACCTTGATTGAGCGCTGTGTGATGCACTCGAGGAAGACTCCGGGTGGCACCGGAGCTCGATCCGATCCTAGGTTGGCCAGGATGTCAGCTTCTTCGTTGCTTTCGCGGCCGATGTGCCGCAGTTCACAGCCGTCGAAGAGGCCTTCCAGTTGATTGTACAGCTCCCTGTAGGCTATCATGTTGTCAGCGATGGCATCACACTGCTTCATGGTTTGCTGCACAACCAGATAGGAGTCGCCGTAGATCATGAGGCGAGTGGCGCCGCAGTTCTGGGCCATCCGCATGCCGTGGATCAGGGCTTCGTACTCTGCTTCGTTGTTGGAAGGAGTTGGGAACTTCATCTGCAGCACGTACTTCAGCTTGTCGCCTTTAGGTGAAATGAGCACGACTCCTGCTCCGGCTGAGTTGAATTTCTTGGATCCATCAAAATACATTGTCCATGCATTGGACAAGTCGGGCTCGTCGGGCAGTTGTGCTTCTATCCACTCTGTGGTGAACTCTGGGAGGACCTGGGCCTTGATTGCCTTCGGGTGTGCGTACTTCAGCCCCCACGGCCCTAACTCGACAACCCACTTGGCGACTCTTCCTGTCGCGGCTGGGTTAGTGAGGATGTCGGATAGGGCAGAGGAGCTTACCACCGTGATCGGGTGCTCGGAGAAATAGTGGACCACCTTCCTGGACGTCATGAAAACTCCGTATGCCAGCTTCTGGTAGTGCGGGTATCGCTGCTTGGAATCAGTTAGCACCTCGCTGAGGTAATACACAGGTCGCTGAATAGGGTGACTCTTTCCTTCTTCCTCCCGCTCGACTACGAGTACGGTACTGACCACCCTGTTCGTGGCTGCCACATATAGGTACAGTGGCTCGTTCTCATGTGGTGCCACCAGCACTGGAGGGGTTGTGAGGGTCTGCTTCAGTTTGTCGAATGCATCTTGTGCCTCCTCTGTCCACTCGAACTTGTCTGCCTTTTTCATCAGTTGGTAGAAGGGCAGGGCCTTTTCTCCCAACTTACTAATAAACCGACTGAGTGCTGCGACTCTGCCGGCTAGGCGTTGTACTTCATGAAGTTTGGTCGGTGCAGGCATGTCGAGTATGTTCTGCACCTTCTCAGGGTTGGCTTCGATTCCTCTCGCAGAGACAAGATACCCCAGTAGTTCTCCGGCTGGGACGCCGAAGACGCACTTTTCTGGGTTTAACTTGATCTGGTACTCGTTAAGCGCGTCGAAGACCTTGCGGAGGTCGTCGATGAGGCTGTCCTCTGTGCGGGTGGTGACGACTATGTCATCGACGTAGACCTGGACGATCTGTCCTATGAGCTCCTTCAAGCAGGCCTGCATCGTGCGCTGGTATGTGGCTCCAGCGTTCTTCAACCCGAAGGGCATCATCTGGTAACAGAATACACCGTGTGGTGTGATGAACGCCGTCTTCTCCTGGTCCTCGACTTTCATCCTGATCTGCTGGTACCCAGAGTAGGCATCCAGGAAGGATAGGCGTGCACAGCCTGCAGTCGAATCGACGATCTGATCAATCCGCGGGAGCGGAAAGTGATCCTTGGGGCAGCATTTGTTGATGGCGGTGAAGTCGACGCACATGCGGAGTTTCTTCGTCTTCTTCTTTTCCACCAGTACCGGGTTTGCTACCCACTCTGAGTCCTTTATTTCCCGAATAAATCCGGCGTGAAGCAGCCGGTCGATCTCCTTGCTGATAGCATCTCTCTTAGGACCCGCGAAGCGCCTCAAGGTCTGCTTGACTGGTCTAGCGTCTTTACGGACGCGTAAGGAGTGCTCGGCGAGTTCCCTTGGTATCCCTGGCATGTCCGAAGGTTGCCAGGCGAATATCTTCCAGTTCTCGCGCAGGAACTCGACGAGCGCGCTTTCCTATGCGCTAGTCAGGCTTGATGACACCCTGACCGTCTTGTCGGCGTCCGTCGGGTGTACCTGATGGGCCCTTGTGTCGTCGCTTGCGTTGAATGCAGATTCCTTGGATGATTTCTTCCGTGGCAGAAACAGAGTCCTGTCGTTGTCGACTGCCATCATCTCCAGGTGCTCGTCCATCCCGAAGAACTCAGAAATCCTGCTGAACTCGCGGTCGCAGCTGTCAGACCGGTCGAAGTCGCCTTTCACCGTGATGACACCCTTTGGTCCCGGCATCTTGAGCAGGAGGTAGGCGTAATGTGGCACTGCCATGAATCTGGCGAAGGCCGGACGACCCAGTATGGCATGATATTGTGACTTCCAGTCGACTACCTCGAAGTCGATCGCCTCTCGCTGGAAGTTTTCGGGTGTGCCGAATATGACGTCGAGTGTAACTGTTCCCATGGGCGTGACTGCTTGCCCTGGTACAATACCGTGGAAGGTATTTGCTGATGGCGTTAGGTTGGATGTTGACCTGTTCATCCTTCTTAGGGTGTCGGCGAAGATGATATTTATACCGCTGCCTCCATCCATGAATACCTTCTTCAAGGTGTACTCCCCGATCTGAGCTTCGACTACCAGAGCAGCGTGCCCGGGTCGTGGTATCGCCGGCGGGTGGTCCGCTCTGGAGAAAGTGATCGCTGTTTCTGAGCCTCTCAGGTAATCGGGTACTGCAGGTGGATTGGTGAGTGCTTGGTAGACCTGGCGGGTGATGATTTTCTGGGTCCTGTTGGAAGGACGTCCCTTCTGTATCATGTTGATCTGCCCACGTGCTGCCGGGAACGCGTTAGCAGGATCCTGCGGCTGTGGCTGTGGCTGTTGTTGCTGTTGCGGGTAGAAGGCCAGCGCTGCTTGCGCTGGGTTGGCGACTGGAGGAGGAGGTGGCGCCTGGAGGGCCAGCTGTGCGGCTGGCTGTGCCACGGGTGCCGCTTGATTATCACGCTGTCCGTTCTGAGGGACTATTCGCGCAAACGCCCTGTATATCTTTTGCGCCTTTCTGCAATCCTTCAACAGGTGGCGGGATCCCCACTTGCCTGTTTCTGGGTCCCTGAACATGTGATGCTTTGCAAGGTTGCTCTAACTCTTCTTCCTCAGTCAGTGGGCGTCTCCGCCACTCGCGCTTGCGACTTCCGTCTCTATGGTAGCTGCTGCCACCGTCCTGGTTGTACTGCCTTTCATTCTCACGGGGGGTTTCGAATCCCGCCGCTACTAACTCGATCGAGTCGTTGCCGACGTAACGCGGCTTCTTCTTCAGGCGCCCTTCTCGCCAGTTGCTGGGTCCTGCTTCTTGCCTCGGGGATCGTGGTGCATCACGAACAGAGTCTTCTCCATCTGCCCACTGGTTGGCTATCTGCATGAGCTCGATCATGTTCCTCGGCCTAAGCCTACCAAACTCCTCACGGAGGTCGCGGCGGTAAACGCCGTGCATGAATGCATCCATCACCCTGTCCTCTGAGGTGGCTCCATCCATGGTGTTGCGAAGTAAGGTCCACCGCTGGATGTACGAACGGAGTGGCTCGTCTCGACCTTGCTTGCACGCCTGGAGCTCAATGAGGGTTGTTGGCCTTGCGTATGTCCCCAGAAAACTCTTCACGAAGGCGTTCCTGAACTCGTCCCAGGTGCTGAAAGCGTCCCTGGGCTGAGTGTTGAGCCACCCGCGAGCAGATCCCGTGAGCATCAACTGGATGTACTGCATGGCAGTAGTCGAAGTACCACCTTGACAGCTGCACGCGATGAGGTAGTCTTCCAGCCAGTCCCTTGGGTCTTGCTTCCCGTCATACTTGGGTGTCTCCGCTGTTAGCTTGAAGCCTTTGGGCATCTTCGTGTCGCGGATGTTGAAGCTGAAACATGCGGCTCCGCGTGGCTCGAAGTCGTCGTCGTCGTAGTCGTTGGCTTGTGCACTCGCCGCTCGCAGCCGTCGACTGCGGTCCACCCTTCTCTGTGCGACGACGTTACGGACATCTTCGCCTGGCTGCGGCTGTCGCAGTCGAATTGGGGCTGGGTCTGCAAGTGGTGCGGGTTCACGATCGCGGCGGTCCTCGATTCTCGTGCACCCTTCCTGCTGGTGCTGACTTTGCCAGACTTCCTCGACTTCCCTGAGGGATTGAATTTGTCGCCTGTGGAGGCGGGCGTGGGCGTCACCCTCCGGCGGCTGTGTTAGTCGCAGGTAGGTTTCGACCGCCATGAGGGCCGAAGCGGGTGTCTTGGGGACGGGGATTCCGTCCGCATCTTCCGTCATGAATGACGACTCCAGATTGCGAGTGAGGTGGACGCGATCAGCTTCTGGCACCCGTGGCATGCGAGCCCTGTGACGTCCTCCTTGCGAGACTTCCTCCGATCCGGCCAAGAACGAGTGTGCTGCCCTCCTGGCACTCGACGCGTCGGCTAGTTCTTTGCGCCGAATCAGATCGGCCTTCTCTTGGCGGACTCGCTCGGACTCCTTCCAAAGCAAGTATTGGACCGCCAGTTGGTCTTCTCGAGGTTCATCTGGTGAAGGGAACGTGCCTTCGTCCACGTGCTTCATGGCCTGGATCGCCATCTCCCGAGTGATGGTGAGTCTTGTCACCCTGTCCGGCATGGTCACCTCCAGCGGGTATACGGGTTCCCCGCCGTTGGATCTTGCTGGGCTGGCCATATAGACTTGCGCGGGGTAAACCCGTCGAGTGGGGCTGATGCTCCCAGTCCTGCTTCCTTCGTCCGAGCTATGCTCAGAGTCGAAGATCACAGCAACGTGGCGGGTGCCACGGTCACTGCTACTGGCGATTCCGCGACGCAGAGGCGCGGTTGGCGAAATTGGCGCAAATTTTGGCTTCGTCCGAGGCGCGGACAAGAAGGTCGGAGTAGACTTGTTCCGCGCCAAGGTTGCAGTAGATGCGATTTTTCTGGTAACTGCGGGTGTGGTCACCGCAGTCGCCTTTGACGCAGTCGTAGATGGTGCTGACGCAGTCGAAGTAGATGCGATCTTCACGGCAGTCGATGACACGATCGCCGTGGCCGCAGTAGATGCGATCTTCGCGGCGGGTGAAGCCGCGGTCGGCGCAGTCGGTGTAGATGCTGGCGCGTCCGTCGCGCGCAACGTGGCCAGCGTGGGCCGGAGCGTTCCGCGACTGTCCACCAGATAGCGCAGACTACCGAAGGTAATCCACGTGCTCTGCTGCACCTCAGCGTACGTCGGGAGATCCGCCGGCGAGTGGTGGACGAACTCGAGGAAGCCGGTGTAGATCGACTCCCTGGCGCTGATGCCGTTCTTCATTGTTGATGAGGCCGGCGCAACCATGACTCCAACGATCTGTTCTTTCCCACAGACGGCGCCAATTGACGAGTAGTGGACTCGGCAAATCCCAAGGTTGTGTACCCCGGGTTGATTGAGGGGGAGAGAGTATGAATCGTTGGTGGTTAAGACGGCTAACAGGGGGCGAGTTTACCCAGGTTCGGCCCCTCGAGGTGAGGTAAAGACCTACTCCTGCTTGTCTGGAATTATCGAGGTGGCTACAATGGCGAGATGCAATCTCGCTAGGGTTTGTGTGCTGCTTGCTTGACCTAGACGACGCACCCTCCTGGCCTTTATATCACAGGCCAGGTCTCGGGTGGACGGTGCAGATTGCACGTTACAAGATAAGGAGAACCATCACCGGCCTAACCGACTACTTGGGCCACACGGTACACTTCATGGGCTTCAATGGGCTTCTCTTGGCGTGACCCAGGTACCACCACCGTGGGGCACCCGAAAGGTAGCCCCACGACAAAACTATTATCATAAACATGAATATGCTAATAAACCATTTATTATTGCCTCTAGGGCATATTCCCCACAGGGGCAACATGGGGCTTCTTTTGACACAGAGAGGAGCAAATTTGCAACAAAAAAAACTTAAATTAAAAAATAGCAAAGTGTATCCTTGACTGTCTCGTCCTGTTGCGTTGGCCTAGAAGTGGACTCATCGAGGAGGCTAACCTGGATGGTCACTAGCACAAAACTACGCAATACGGGTAGGTTTTTTTTAATAAAAATGTAGTCTTGAAGATTTTTTTTTTGAAACCCTAGCCCCAATTTAGTGGTTTTCTTTTCAGTTTTCTCAAGTATGCGTTACCAAAGTTAGGAGTACTAACAAGTAATGTGAAAAAAAGGGAGTTCTGCTATTCTTTCCCACGGATCGTTAGGGGGGGGGGGGGTTAAATATGGTTAGTCTGGGAAAGATTGACAATGTAGTTTGACCTAGCTAGAAAGGCAAATGTTCCTAGCCATCCCTTTACCTACATATACTCGTTGCTCCTTGACAATTGAGATCCTCTTTGGATTGAAGGAATTTCACATGAATTTTGGAGGATTTCATACCATAGGAACCTTTCCTATGGAATCCCTTTAGTTCATAGGATTGAGCCCTTACAATTCCTAAGGAATCCATTCCTATGCCCCCAATTACATAGGAATCTCAACATGAGCTCAAACCTCATTTTTTTTGAGAAGTCCAATGCACTTACACTCTATCTCTCTCTACTCTCTCTCCTCATTCCTGTAAAATTCCTGTGTTTGTTTCCTGCGTATCATCCAAAGACAGCTCTTACAAAATTCCAGTGTTTTGAAATCCTGTAGGAATCAAAATGCATATCATGTTTTTCCTATTCCTACATTTTGAAAATCCTGCAATCCAAAGAGGCCCTGATTCGTTTCGATTCCGTAAAGCCATGAACTTCATTTCATTTCTCTTCCTCTCTCGTTTCTCGCCGTGTAGTCGCGGTAAGGCACTCCAGACTCCTGTTGGGAGGTCCTATTCGGCGCTTGTTGCGTCAACTAGCGCACTTCCCGCGCACCACCTCGGGGATATTGGGCTCGGCCCAATTACTTGTTCGCTGCGCTCATTCGTTTCGTCGTTCCGTCGTCGTACTCGTACACAACATGTGCTTCTTCCATCGATCGTACTGCCTTCTTCCATGGACCATGGATAGTACTCCTTTCCTGTTTCTTCCATGGATCGCTGCTTTACTCTAAGAATTTAAACTAAATTATTTTACTATTTCACGTGTATAGGCTGTTTCAAAGTTGTTTAAAAATGAACTATTTTTTTTAAATGAACCAATTTAAAAATGAACCATTTTAAAAATGAACCAATTTAAAATGAACCATTTGAAAATGAAACATTATAAGAAATGAACATTTTTTAAAAATGTTTCAATTTAAAAAATGAACCATTTTAAAATTGAACCACTTTTAAAATAATCCATTTTAAAAAGTGAACCTTTTTTTAATATGAACCATTTTAAAAATGAGCCATTTTTTAAATGAACCATTTTTAAATGAACCATTTTAAAAAATGAACCATTTTGAAAAAATGAACATTTTTAGAAATCTGAACCATCTTAGAATCGAATAAATTTCAAAAAAATTGTGAACCAAAAATAACAGTGAACCAAAAATGTCATGAACCAAAATTAATAGTAAATCAAAAATGCCGGTGAACCGTAAATAATAGTGAACCAAAAATACAGGTGAACAGCAAATAATAGTGAACCAAAAAAGCGTGTGAACAGTAAATAATAGTGAACCGAAAAGTTGGTTCGCTTTTCAAAATTTTGCGCTAGCGAACATACTTACAAAATCGTACATGTACAAAACCTGGTGCATGACTTCCATTTTGATTGTTTTGTTGTCATTCATATCGTTTGCATGTTCGCTAATGAACTATTTTTAAAATGACTATTTTTTTTTAAATGAACCAATTTAAAAAATGAACCATTTTAAAAATGAACCATTAAAATGAAACATTATAAGAAATGAACATTTTTTAAAACTGTTCAATTTAAAAAATGAACCATTTAAAAAATGAACCATTTTAAAATTGAACCACTTTAAAAATAATCCATTTAAAAAGTGAACCATTTTTTAATATGAACCATTTAAAAATGAACCATTTTTTAAATGAACCATTTTAAATGAACCATTTTGAAAAAATGAACATTTTTAGAATTCTGAACCATCTTAGAATCGAACAAATTTCAAAAAATAAACATTTTTCATAAATATGAACATTTTTCGAAACATTTTTCATAAATGAAAAATGGTTCAGATTTAAAAAAATATTCATTTTTGTAATGTAAAAAAGAAAAAGAAACAAACAAAAATGAAAAACAGAAAACAATAAAAGAGAAAAAACGAAACAGAAAAGAAGCAGGAAAAGAAAAATGAAAACAGAAAAAAAAAGAAAAACAAATAACAGAAAAAAGGAAACAGAAAAAGGTAAACCAGAAAAACCAGAAAACCAGAAAAGAAAAACAACCTGGAACCTTCTAGAAAGTTCCCAAAACCGGAAAAACCAGGAAAGGGAAACGGACGAAACGAGCGCTTCGTTTGCGGGCTAACGGACGAAACGAGTTCTCAATCGGTAAATGGGCTGGCCCACTTACCGCTGAATCCTAGCTGTAGGGGTACGCGTTTGCGGGCTAACGACGCAACGAGCGTCAATAGGATTCCCGACTCCTGTTACCCGGCGAGCCAGAAAGCCAGCTAGGCCTGCGCCATGCACGGCACTCCGCCGGCCTTGTGGGCCCGGCAGGTTGGCACGGTGGCTAGCCGGCAGCGGGCTGCTCTGCCGCTCATCATGACGAGCCTGGCGCAGTGGCGCTCGGTTCAGTTGCTTGGTCACGTCACTCGGCTGAGCCCAAGAAGACGGGTGCTTCCGTCGCACGCGGCATACGGCCCATGATGGAACCCGCTCGCCGCCGCTGCCCTTCATTTTTCTCGAGAACCTAGAAGAAGCAAAGGTGTTGCTGCATTTAGCCCAAAACCGTCTGTCTCTCATTATTTACACTTGGATGATCTTTTGCTGTGCTTAGGATTATCCTCCCTGCATTTCTTTCCCCTCTCTGGGTTTTGACCTGGGATGTGCAATTCGTGTCGATTTACTTGTTATCTTGTTGATCCGATTGATTGACATGCTAACATGGTCCTCATTTTTGACCCCCTTCTTGCATTTGCTGATCCATGCCACGAACTTACAAACATTTTCCTTTATTCAATGAAACTCAATGTAGAACATTAACATTTATATTGTAAGGGAAATCGGTGTGAAACTGTCCACGGTTGCCGGATCAGCCAAGGAGAATCGCACAACACAGGGCAGAGGAGAGGCCCGTACGCGGTGGTGTCATATACTCATACCTCGCCGTCCCAGAGCTCTTCTACGGACTTGTACGGCCCGTTCTCGGACACGTAGCGCTTACCCAGGTTGATCTTCTTCTGGGGGATCTCGGCGATCCTCCGGTGCTCCTCCTCGGTGAGCTCCCAGCCGCCGACGTCGAGGTTCTCTCGCATCCGGCCCTCGTCGAAGCTCTTGACGAGGAGGCAGTCCCCTGCTCGTACACCCACCGCAGGCACACCTGCGGCACGGTCTTGCCCTGGACGCGGCGATCTCCTGCAGGACGCCCGTCTCCATCACGGAGTCGCTGCCCCAGTGCGTGCCCTTGGCGCCCAGCGGCGAGTAGGCGCACAGCTGGATGCCCTTCCCGTTGCAGAACTCCCTCAGCTTCCTCTGCTGCCACACCGGGTTCACCTCCACCTGGTTGACGGCGGGAGGGATGGTGGCGAAGGAGAGCAGCGTCTCGATCTTCTTGCACGAGAAGTTGGCGACGCCGATGGCCTTGGCGAGGCCCAGCCTGTGGCACTCCTCCATGCCCTCCCACACGCCCCGCATGTCGAACGTCTCGAAGTCCTCCGCCGTGAAGGGGGCCGTGAACCGCCCGGCCTTCATCGTCACCGGCCAGTGGACAAGGTACAGGTCCACGTACTCCATCTGAAGGTTTCTGCAGTGCCAATGCGTCATGGTTAATACCAAAAGTCACAAGATAGCTCAAACAAGCAGTGCACTTGCAATATTGGGTTCAGTGCTTTAACAGGTGATCGATGTATAGGACAGGACTGATTTGATCCGTGTCTGGAGCTACCTAGCTCTAGCTTGCTGACTCCAGCAGCTAGTGTCTTCTGGGAACTGGCATGTTGGCTGGACGTGCCAGTGAGTTCTCTACTGGTTTTCTTGTCTAGGGTTGTCAGATCAGTGTGTGGTGTGAGAATGAGCCATATTAGTTGGAACTTGGACACCGACACCGTTGATGTTGGGGACTCAACTGATGGTAAGCCTGAAAGATGCGTATGAAGATGACAACCTCTGGCCTGGAGACTTTTGCGTGTAACTTGGGGCAGCTAGTAGGACCAGTCATGTGTTGGGCATGTCTGCCGAATCCATTCCACTCTTTCCTACTGGTATTCAAGCGGCTAGCTCGACTGGAATATTCCATGTATCATGTCTCTCATTCTTTGTTTTCTAGTAGTAGTATGTTCTATTTCAGCAGTAAATTGTTCATATCAGCAAGTCCTTGATTCAATTTTTCATATCAGCAATTGAACGACCGGCCAGGATTATGTTACTGCTACTCCGACCCTAAATCACGAGTCCTAAATTACCATGCAAGCCAAGGAGATTAGAGGAGCAGGGGATGCGTACCGGAGGGTCTGCCTGAGGGCGGGGAGCACCCTGTCGCGGTGCGCGTCGCTGCACCAGAGCTTGGAGGTGATGAAGAGGTCGTCCCGGGAGGCGACGGCGCCGGAGCGCACGGCCTCGGCGGCGGCCTCGCCGATGGGGCCCTCGGTCTGGTAGTGCGCGGCGGTGTCGAAGTGGCGGTACCCGACGTCGATGGCCCGGAGCACGGCGAGACGGATGGGGTCCGGCTTGGGCCCCTGCACCGCCGTGCCCATGCCGATGCGCGGCATGCCCGCGGCCGTCTTGCCGGCGTCCATATGGCCTGAGTCGAGGCTTGGGACCTGGGAGTTGAGCTGAGCTGAGCTGAGGTTCTCTCTGTATGCGCGGTGCGGGTTGCAGCGGGAGACGTGCCTGTCACTTGAGATTATATCCAGCGGGGTATGACAAATATATACACTCCCGATCGAGGCGTTGACGGCATGGGAGGTGAGGTGAGGCGAGCTTGGCTGTTGGCTCGGTAGTGAGTGGGTGAGCTCGACTGCAATTTTTTTGTTTTGTTTTGAGAAAAGCTCGAGTGCAAGCTGGAGCTCGTTAAAAAAGAAGCCAGACTTTGGGAAGAGTTTTCGTCCGGCGTGCTCTGTGCGCAAAGGGCGGCGTCCGTTGCAAAGCGTCACGAAGACACGAACCGTCCGGTGAACTGAACTGATCTGCATCGTTTCGTTTGCAGTGGGGAATTTCTTCGTTCTGGGAGTAGAAGTTTTATCTGTCTTCGGTCTTTTCCGAAGAAATCTTTCACGTTTCGGCGTGCCGTGTGCCAGTGTGCGTAGTTGATGTTCACAGGACGACGGGAGAGGAATAAAGAAGAAAGTGATATCCTTAGCCGGTACAGCGACTATCTTGAAAGGAAGGCCTTGATCATGCCATCAGCGAGCGGAGGACCGGGCAAGTGCATGCCACCGTTGCAGGAGCTGCGTCACCAATACTTAGTGGGTTAGGCCAGTGAGAAGCAATCTATCGGTTGACATGTCATATTGTCATGGTAGCTTGATTAATCGGTTCCATGGCCAATGGGTAATACTTTTCTTATGTAAAAGATAACCAGTGTACATAAAAAACAGATGCGTTCTGACCATTTGCAGCACTAACTACGTGCGAGTTCATAAGTTTCACGCAAAAGCGTTTCCATTCTCAGTTTTTACTTCACTGCCAAGAGTGAAATTTCTGCGCAAAGGAACACACTACCTTCTAGGTTTCTGGCCAAGCTACATGGCATGTTTTTGCAAACCAGCCACAACAATCAATGAGATCAACAAGTAGAAACTGTGGAACTGATAGTACATAACAAGAACGCAAACGATACAAGCATAACGGTACAAATTAACTGGGCATGCCCTTCTTGAGGCATCATCTCTACACTTGTGTTATTCTGCCACAAGGAATATGACATAACATAAATAAGAATTTCCACAGATATTCATGTAGGTCATAGTTCAACAAAGTAATACTGTCCGGATGTCACATAGGAGATAATACATGGGAGGAAGGAAAAGACGATTTATCATACCAGTCGCACAAACAGAAACAAATTTATAGGTTCATTACCTGTTCCTATGAATAATGGCCTAATCTGAAACATGCCAATCTCTAGTTGCTTCCTGTTGCACGCGAGAGCTAACCTTTTCTATACTGGGACTTCTTAGCGGCACCAAAAAGGAGTACAACTCTGCTGCTGCTCTTCATCCTCCAACACGGTTCTACTCACACTTGATGGACTTGTATATGTGCCGAACAAAGAACAAGGCGGCACGGAAACCAATCATGCCGAGCATCAGGAAGAATGCGTAGCAGATGCAGGCCATGTACCAAAGAAGAAAGATGTCTGCATGAAGCCAGACATATCCGACCGTGCATAGTAGTAGTACAGACAGTAGCCATAGACGAAAAATCCAGTTGATCCTCCACATAGGAATGATCTGTATAAGAAAACATCACAAAATATGTTCAGCACGACATTTTACTAGATTTCCAAACATAAAAAAGGGGAAAGCTGTACTAGTGGAATGACCATGTTTCGAAAGTGCTGATAATCTGTTTAAGCAGCCATACTATAATGAACCAGGGCAGAGCTCACCTAGGATGGGAAGTGGATATAAATCCAAAATTCAATTGGGTTTGAAAAGGATAAGGATTTTCTATCCAAACATTCATTTCTAAAGTATTGAAATATGCATCCGCATATATGCTAATATGGTATGACCAATATTCAATACGTATACATTCTATTCCCTTCCCTCGAGCTCAGTACATTAGTCTCTAGCATATGCAGTATCCATGACATTCACACATAAGAAAAACGCGACTTGAACTCAAGAGCTATAACAGATTTCGTAATATTGCTAACCTTCAGCGCAAAACTATGATGAAAGGAAAATGAGCAGCACAAGAATCAGTGTATAAGATGCTAAAGTGGAAAAAAAGGTATCTGGGGAAAAATGACAGCCACCTCACTGATTCCCGAACTAATAGAAAAATACTATACCAATTAGAATACATATGTCCTACACCAGTTTGCAAGTGTAATAGGAAGAAAACGAAGAACAATTGCTAAATTACCAACATAAATATAGCAGGGCTGCTGTGCTCTTACAAAATCTAATTTACACAAATCTTAAGCCGGTAGTGTAGTAGACTAGTAGTGAACGACCAAAATTATCGGCGCTTCCAAAGTATTTATCATTCAAAGAGAAAGAAAAATACCTCCACCACCATTCATGGTCTTCAGCAGCAAGCTGGAAGTACGTCAGGGCAACAGTAATGAAGGCAGTGACGATGAGGAGGATGATAAAGACTATAAAGAGGATGCTGTAAATGGTGTAAATTCGGTGGCCCCAAACACTAGCAAAGATGTAGTAGAGCTCGATATATATAGCACTGAAAGGCAAAAATCCAGCCATAGCCATCTGTGGAACTGTTGTCCGGTACCAGGGAAGTGGGGGAATCTCCCTAGGGTATTTGGTGGTACGGCAAGGAGCTTGGAATTCACTCTTGCTGTTTTTACCAGCAATGCCTCCCAACACTAGTAGAGGAAATGTAACTAAGGTCCAGATGAGCACAATGACACAGATGGTGCCAAATGGCAATGCCGCCGTTGCACTATAAGCAATAGCCACAGTGTTCAAGAACAGAATGTCAGGAAGAGAGGTCCGCAAAACAGGCATCCTGTTAATAGCAAGTTCCTCACCTGAGAATATAAGCATTAAATGGTAGTATTAGTCTAGATTGAATATTTAATATATTTCAAAATCTCGGAATAACAGAAGAATCTAGGGTTATCGTATTAATAAATATAACACATACCCAGTTTGTTCCCTCTAGCTGGCAATAGAACGCGGTTGCAATGTACCCAGCAATTCCAGAAGTAAGTGCATAGATAACAACCAATGCAGTGAAAGTGCACCACGATTGTAAGGGTAGAATACTCCAACAAGTGCAAGCAGGAATATAAAGGTTGTTCTGCCAGAGCCAAGCAAGATAGTTAGATAGGTGCATTCAAGTGATAAATAGACTGGTTTTTATTTATGCAAGATATGGAAACAGTATTGGCAAAAGGAACATATCAGCACTTACAGAGCAAACAGTTGAGTTCCAGTGCCAAGAGCAGCTGAAAACAATGACTTGTTCTGGGGGAACCGGAAGACATCACCATGAATATACTTCCATCCAGACTCTTCTTGGTCATCAGCTACTTCCTCATCATGGGCATACCTTCAAACGAAAATGTAAAATTTTAGAAACATAGAGAAGACATGCAGACAATGTTCTTATGCATATATGTCAACAGAGCAGACAGAAATGAGAAGATCAGTCGGACCATCACTAAATAAATGATACAATAGGTGAAAATATGACTGTCTATCAAGGGCAACTTGAGCCAAAGTAATCAAAGAAAACTCAAAGGTCAACCATGAGATCTTTTTCCTTATTAAAATCTAGGGACACTAACTTTTCCCAGATCTATAACATCTGGATGAAATGACGACTGGAAGAACCATTGGTGAGAGTGAAATTGGCAGGATGCATGGAACAATGGATGTAAGAGTTAAATCCATTCATGATAAGATTATATATCCATTCATGATAAGATTATATATCTATTCATGACAGACTACCAGAAGAAGGTACCCTTTGGTTCAAATGATCTTTAGGAATTTTTCCTACATGATTCTTTGATCGGAAGGAATTTTTATCTTCATAATTTGTTCTCATGATTTCTTGGCAGTACATTTCATGGTAAATTTTTCCTTGAATCAAAACTCTGGGAAGATTCCTCTGATTTTCCTACTGGTGCAAATTCAATCATGTAGGATTCAGCACGGCAAGACATTGCGATTCTTCGTTTTTTTTCCTATTCCTGTTTTTTTTTGGAATCCTTAAAATAGGCCCTAAATAACTATATCAGAGTTCTTTCATGCAAAATTATCAAAATTATCTATTTTGCAGTAAGAACTGATAACATAACAAAACAAAGCCTATGGTTTGAGATCATATGTTCTGTAATGTATGGCAGTGCAGTGGGATTAAATAAAAAATTAACATTGTCCGAGCACATCTGGGAATAGAAAACATAATTTTGAGAGGAAACCTGTTATTTCACGGAAAGTGAAGTTGGTAGAAACTTACTTAACAAAATCATTCTTCAGTACCCGCATGAGGATTGTCGCCAAGAACCCTGTCAACAGAAGGACCGTAACACAAGAGTTTATAATCGAGAACCAATGAACCTCCAAGTGATGCGGCATGTTGGAGGAACTAGAGTACTTCTCCATCCTCTTCTCGAACGGTGTAGGTGTCTCCTTCCACTTGACAGTGTAAAGGAACTCCACATCGGTCTCTCTGTCCTCCGTCAGGTCTACCAGTGCACTCTGGTCAGTATGCACATTGATCTCAATCACCCGGTCATTGTTGTAGAGGATGTCAAAGATAATGTGCCTGTACAGGTAATACTTCCAGTCGCTCGGGGCGGCCTTGGTTCCCTTGTCCACCTTACCAATGAAACCCCAGAGTGGGAGATCATCGTAGTACATCTGGAAGTAGTAGTCCTTAGCTACCGAGTTGCGGAACTTGACCACATCATCCTTGGTGAGCTTCTTGGAGCAAACCGACTTGGAATCATGATCCACACGGAAATCAAGCTTGTAAGGTGCATCAACCAACCGGTCCCCATTGAGGACCTCACCAAGGGCCTCGCTCTTCTCCTTCACTTTCTCTGAAATTAAAGTCGTCTATAATAAGTATAACGTGATTTGAGAGGTA
This sequence comes from Puccinellia tenuiflora, assembly GCA_012064385.1. Taxonomy (NCBI): domain Eukaryota; kingdom Viridiplantae; phylum Streptophyta; class Magnoliopsida; order Poales; family Poaceae; genus Puccinellia; species Puccinellia tenuiflora. The sequence continues at coordinate 90,624 of QRDG01000167.1, read as the reverse complement.
ACTTGTTGCTGAGCCGAGCAAGTAATGACCAGAAGTCATGGTGAATTGTCACACTAACCCGGAGAGCAGAAAGGGAGGTCGAAGTACCGGTACGTCTCGCTGAAAGGAAAAAGAGCAAGGCGTGAGAATGGCGTTTTATACTAATAAGAAAAATCTGCTTTACAAACAGATCCGACTCTTAAAGCTGTTCGAATGCGTCCAGAATTCGCGCCCAAACAGAAGCCTACTAGGTAGCGCACAAAATCAGTTGGGATTGTGCCCAATCCACACATGACACGAGTTCCCTGCTAGATCTCCAAAACTATGCGGTTCTCACCACCAACTTAGCGTAAACCCCCGTAAGATATTCGAACCCGTATCGGGCTGGAACAATCCACAGAGCGCGCTCCCGCGCGCCCGCTACCACGAATCTGCGGCACGGATCCGATCATCCTCGCGCGCGCGCGCACTAACAACCACTAGCAAACGGGATCTGGAGGGAGGAGATCTCGCTCACCTGGGGTTGTGGAACGGGCCAACCTTGTTGGCGTAGAGCGGGACGGGCTCGCCGGCCTTGTAGCGGTGGTCGGAGCCGTCGGAGAGGACGCCCGCCACGGCGAAGGCGAGCAGGAGGAGGAGCGCCGAGGCCGCGCCCGCGGCCGGCGATGCCATCTCTCTCGTCCCCGGGCGGGCGGGCGGGCGGCAGCGTTGACGGGGAGGGCGGGAGGGGCTCGGGGCGCGAGGGGGAGAAGGAAGGGCGAGAGATCTGAGTGGCGCTTTGCTTGTGCTTAATAGAGAGACGGCCTCGCCTCGAGAGATGGGAAGGAAGGAGATCTGGGGGGTGGGTTTGCTCAGGTCCTTCTCGGACGGTGTTTTTTTTTTTCTTTCTCATTCGAGAGTTTTTCCTTTCGGAGTTTGGTGGTGGATGGAAGGTGGCGATGTGCTCGATTGGTTGATTGTATTGGTCAGCTAGCTAATGCGTCGGTCGCCTTTGCCACGATCGAAATCCAGCTCCAGCTCAGCGGGTTTGAGTCCGGTGCAAGTCTCTTGACACCTTTTTGGCACGATCGCATGCACAAATCTCGTCATTGGTGTAGACTCTACTAGTAGTATTAGACTAGTCGTCGTTATAGTTGTTATTAATTAATAACTAAATAACGAGCGTTATGCGCCTTAGGTATACGGATCACACACCACCGACAACCTCCTACAGACATAAAACGTTCCCATAATTTAACACATCATATAGGGAGCTCCAATCAAAACAACACTGAAATAAGTGAGCACACGTTGACGCTAGTACTTGTTGTCAGAAAGGTTATTGTAGTAAATTACTCGTACTGTTAATCTGAACTCTGTCAGTCAAAGAACAATAATCAAATCAAACCCCAGGGTTGACTGATCTTACCACATATTTACCACAGAAGAATCCATAAGCAGCTTATCGCGTGAATATTATGAAAAACAAATATATCACAAAACGACTTCTAACCATTACCTTTTTGATAAGTGTAAGTTTCGTCCTCAGGGTCCACAGAACTGCTAAACAGCAAAAATATAGAACATAATACTAAACTATATACAATGGGCAATATTACCCACGATGTTCACACGAAAAAATATTACTCTTGGAGAAAACGAATTGTGGTATTTTCATTAAATTAGTAACAAGCAGCAAAATCTCAATAGTACGCTAGAAATCCAGTATCTATATGGGTTGTTACAGATGAACACGAGCAATTACATACTATTACACATTAATAACTTTACAACAATTGGCTGGAAATGAATGTATTTGATGCCAGGGCAACACCCCTTAAGTTACAACAGCACCCGTTGCAATTGGCAAGCAACGATTATGCCTAAACTAATTTCTCCGAGCAGTGCTTTGGCAACTGGTCTCAAGAGCTAATGTTAGCATGTCTGTGCAGAACTGATCGTCCGGTTTCAACCATAGAGCCTGAAAGAAAAGCAGAGATGAGAATAATCACCATGCTAACCTTTTTTGACAGAAGGAAAGAACTGAAAAATGAGTTATCAGCAAACATATATTTTGCAGAAAAAATTCCTATGTTGGCCCAACTTCTAGAGTCAAGGTACTTAATGGAAAACACTCTTTTCAACAAAGAGGCTAGACGTAAAAGCTCACCTTGTGGTAGTAAGTTATGGCGTCTTCAAAATTATCCTGTATAGGAAAAGAATATTACTAAAACTATGTCAAACGTAAACAAATAAACGCAGGATATCGTTCTCATTCTTGAATATTTTTTCGATTTCCTCTGCAATTATTCTTAAACCCCTTTCCTACCTGCCTGGTTGTTTTTACTTCAACAGTATTCAGGATATTGTTGAAGTAGAAAATATTAGGATTGCTGTCTAAGTCATCTAATAATTATTTACAATTCTAAGTCTGCCAATTTGTGTACAACATCTAAAACATGTAACTACTCAATTTCCATTGGATAAAGAATCAAGCTCAGGATTGTCTTCTAAGTCGACTTAAAGACACTACTAAAAAAGGGGATATATGAATACTCCCAGCCCCAAAACACCTTCAATTACAGCACAAGCCCAACTCAAACGTAAACCACCCAACTCACTCGTGTCGCAGTCTCCAGTCTACCCAACTCACTCATATGTGCAGCCTCCAGCCAACATTCTTGCTGCCTCCACGTCACCTCTGTCTAAAACACCTCTAATATTGTCTATACATTTTCCTTTCTAAATTCTAAATACTCCCTCCGTTTCTTGATGTAAGGCGTATAGTTTTTTGAGAAAATTCCAAAATATAAGGTGTATTATGATTTTTAGACAATTTCACTACTCTAAAGATGAGTTAAATACTTCCACTGAGATATTTGACAGATTTTTTTTAATTTGTAGCTGTTAGTAACACCTCTCTCTCTCCGATTCTCTCCATGTGAAATGATTGCACCATGTATAAAATTCACATGTCTTAATATTCGTGCCAGAAAACTATACGCACTACATTCAGGAACGGAGGGAGTAGTACATATGTAAACTTCTTTTCAGAAAATGCACTATTCCTTTACCTGTAGCACATAACATGGGCAGTCACAACAGAATCACACGGATACATATGAGCTTAGGCTTTCAAGTTTCAACATTATGGATTTACAATGATTATTCATGGCCAAAGCAATATGATCGATAACATACTGCATCTTCCAGGTTTCATCGCAATTATTTCATATATTAGGAGGATATCATTGCAGCAGAAATAATAATGTACAGAACAAAAAATTAAAAGGATCAGGGAAATACCATAAGTTGGTAGGTATAAGCAAGACCAGAAAAGGCACTCAGAGTTTTTGTTGGAAAAGTGAGTGCTTTTTCGTAATATGATATTGCTTTTTGATATTTCCTGTTGAATAAATAAAATGTTAGTTGGCAAATGATATTTTGATAGGTCACAGTACCATTATCTTCACAGTTATACTAATCCGCACATAACAATATAAACTAAATAACGTTGCTGTAGTTATCCAAAAGAAACGCCTACAGGTGAGAATATGACAATATGCAAGGCACAAAATATATTGTATGTGTGGTATACTGGTATTAATTAAATCCGGATGTGGTTGGTACCTTCATTTGGCTCTATAAACAAACGATCCCATGAGAGTTTAGATATTCTGTAGACTCAGAGGTTTTACAGAGGAACTGCTGATGTGTCAACTAAATACAACACTCCGTTTCATATTCCCATGCTTTTTTTTGTTAGCTTGCATATAACGGCATTCATCATCGAGGCACTTTAATGAGATTGGTCTTGGCAAGTCTCTAGTCAGCTAGCATAAACAGATAAAAGCCAGCCAATTTATGAACTATAACATAACGTGCTACATGTTATGCAACTTGTTCACTTACTTCAGTTTCGCAGTGCGTGTCCAAGATTCACCAATGTTGGTTCCCACATTTCATTCAGGGAGGATGAGGTATGATCCAGTGTTAACTCAAACCACTGAACTGCATTTTGATACCTAAACATTAAACAAACAAGAATATCAATTCCCAACGAAAAAACAGAAAAATACCAAATATTACTATGATAACTTCCTATCCAATCCAATAAGATGAAATATCATAAGGTTGTTGAACGGAGAAGTGCATAATAGTTTGGAAAACAAACAAGGAAAACAAAAAATCGTACACAGATCATGTGGGTGGGTGAAGGCTGTCCCTACTTCAAACATGCTCCGCACATACGACTGCATGCTGAAGCAAGAGTTTTGTTCAAAATTTCAAGAACCTCCTAAAAGGCATATGTACATCATTAAGACTTCAACAACTTCCTATCTGGTGTTCTGGAGCCCTGCCTAACATGGAACTTTTGTTCAAAACTTGGGAGGCTATTCTTGGACCGAACCGTCTACAACTGAAGTGGAACATTTGATGGCTACATCATATACGGATAACAAAAGCTTTTAGAATAGATAACTTTTCTTACTCTTTCATATTATAAGCTACAACACCCAACTCATTGTATATAAGTGGATCAGATGGACAGATGGATTTCGCTTGCATGAAGAACTGCAGCACAGAAACAAATCTGGATCAATAAGAAATGTCAACGAAACTTTCTTTGTTAGAAATAAGCTTATATAAATAACTGCAAGCTGGCAGTGGTAGAAAATGGTGTCGTAAGTAAGAGTATCCGTTTGTCAACAACTACTAGAATTTTAGATATAGATTTAAAAATTAGGGTGTAAAATGAACAGAGATGCTGAAATGAAGTAATGATGAGCAGGAGCAAAAATCAGACATATACAGAATCCTTGATTTCCCAGTTCAGTATCCAGCTGATTAAAACTCAACTGGCTTAAAACGTTGGTCATGAACATCTATGTGAACTTTAAGTTTAGTAGCCAGCAACCAGCATGACAGATGCCTTGCAATTCTTTTTTACAGTACCAGCCTCGCTAGCTGCTTGGAATCTACATACCCCACATACAAAAACCAACTATACAAGATCCCAAATATGGTAGCTTCATTGTTTTTAAAGGGTAAGTGTATCATGTGGAAAACCAACTTGAGTGTAAATTTGTGGAAACCATGGATAACAAGAACGGTGAAGGAGCTTTCGGTAGTCATATAAAACTTCAAGTCATCGTCATATATAGAATATGAAAAATACACTGTGTGAGAAAAGGGTGAGCCAGTATTAAACTACTCATGCAAAAAAAAAAACTCCTTTATAGCTTTCAAATGTGATTGATTTTGATCTTGAAATATTACATAGAAACAGAATATGCCCTCTCTCATATCAATGTAAAAAGAAAAAAAAGAACTTCGGCACGTTTCCATGCACTTTATTTGGATTCCCACTGATATTTGCCACAGTTTAAATGCTCAATACTTAGTAGTACTAGATAAGTAAATGGTTCCTCTAGAAAATAATACTCACAGTTCCTCTAGAAATAGGAGTCAACAGTTTCAACATATATAGAAAATTATACTTGAACTGTTACCAAATGGAGCTTGATTGAACAAAAGGGGTCAAGATATGGTAAACAGCAAGTGAATCCAGCCTTTTTTTTTCGAGAAAGTGCAAAGGACCTTTGTGTTTCATTTCATTGAAAAGGCAGAGTTGTTTACATTCCTCCTACTCCCTCCGTTCCATAATATAAGATGTTTTAGTCCTTTTCCATATTCGTATTTGTACCACATGTATGTAGACATGTTTTAGTGTATGTGTTCACCCACTTTACATTCTTTTAGTCCGAATATCTAGACAACATGTGAAACATCTAAAACATCTTATATTGTGGAACGGAGGGAGTAGGAGGCAGGTTACAGGCAAACTAATGAGGTTTTAGTGTACATCCCATGTCGTTGGCATGATCACCCTAAGTCCGGCTACTCCAGCCCTTGCCCACATGGCAGCCTCGTCCTTAACCTTAGAGAGGAGTGAAGACATCGAGGGCCGAGCACCTTCGAAGATGCAATTGTTTCGATGCTTCCAAATCATCCAGGGAAGGAGGAGGGTAATGGAGGCGAGACCTTTCCGCAGCGGCTTGGGGGTGTTCTGTCGAGCGTGCTGCTACCAATCCAGCAGTGATGCCTCTTGTCTTGGAGCTCTGGCTATCATCCTAAGCCAAGCGAGGATTTCATGCCAGGCTTGGCGGGAGAAGGGTAATTCAAACAGGAGGTGGTGGATTGTTTCTGCATCTTGATCGCACAAAGGACAGCGTGGGTGATGTTGGAGACCGTGGTGCGCAAGGCGGTCGGCGGTCCAACACCGGTCTTGATGTGCTAGCCAGTGGAAGAACTTAACCTTTGGCGGCGCCCACACTTTCCAGATCATCTTCCAAGCATTACAGGCCACTGATCCATGAAAGGTGGACAGGTAGGAAGATTGCGCGGTGTAGGTACCATTTGCCGTCCACTTCCAAAGTAATTGATCAGGTTCCTCTGTGAGGACCGTTCCCTCTATCGCCTGCCATAGCCTCAAGTATTGTCCCACCTCATGTATGCCAAAGACACCATGGATGTCACGAGCCCAGCTATTGGCCTGGAGACCCTCGGCGACCGTCCTCTGCTTCCTCCTTCTCTTGGGGATGCAGGCATGAACCAATGGCGCGATCTCGCTGACGGAGCGTCCGCCGATCCAGCGGTCTTCCCAGAACAAGGCTGGTTGGCCGTTCCCAAGCGCCATAGAAGTGGAGGCAAAGAATAGGTCACGCTCTTTGGTTGAGAACTGGAGATCCAACCCTGTCCATGCTCGATGTTCATCTGTTCTGGAGAACAATATCCAGCGGAGTCTTAGCGACAATCCAGCGTGCTCCAGGTCGCGCACGCCCAAGCCGCCTAGTGACATGGGACGGCATACCCGTTGCCAATTAACGTGGCAGCGGCCTCCGTTGGCTTCAGCTCTGCCGGCCCAGAGGAAACCTCTCTGTATCTTCTCGAGTTGCTTGATTACTCGTTTGGGTGGGGCGAGTACCAGGAGCTGGTGGATGGGAATCGCAGCAAGGACGGACTTGACCAGTGCAAGGCGGCCCGGCGCGGTTCATGAGGTGTGCCTTCCAGGTGGGGAAGCCGGCTGCCGTTCGATCCACAAAGTGAATCCAGCCTAACCGTGGCTTGCTTCGATCTTAAGTCAAGCTAGTCGCAGTTTAGAGGAGAAAATGCAACGTTTCGTGAGCTGCGCGTAAATTCTGTAGCCTATTTATCTTAATTTTATATTAAGTATTTGAATGTTGATGATACTTTTGAAAATATTCCCACCATGAGCTACAATGAACACCACTCCTTCAAACAATAATAGGCAAAAGTCAAAAGGGAGTTGTACATGATGATTACTCCTTAACTGTCAGCATAGCCAATAATTCGCAACATTTGAAATATCTTTTTGGCCTAAATGTCTTTTTCAAACAATTATCAGCATTTAAACTCTACTGTATCAGTAATGAGGTTAATGGAAAAATATTAGGGCGCGCAAACGCTAGCTCTAGTTGTGTTTCTCTACTACAATAAAATATTTCAAACAAACTTAACCTACTAAGTGACCTCGAGTACCTGCTCTGCAAGTTTGAAATTATGCATTCGCACATATTGCATACCCATGTATAAAGTCGGGAGATGACATCTGAAATGGAAATTAACATAAAAGTAGTAAGATAGAAGCTATAAACCCGTGGTGTGTAGAGTATATTATTAAGCAAAATAAGAAATACTTATACCCCAAAACAAAAGGTATGAACTAATGTACAATTCTCATAATCATTATGTGGATAGTGTTGTGATCAACAAATATAGAAGAGCTTGTCACACATCGCATAAGAAATTGATGGATTTCAGAAGAAAAACAAAAAAAACACCCAAGAGATGGTTGAAAAGATGAGAAAAGTTCGGCACAATTTGGAGTTGAGTACTCAACATACAAGATAAACAGTGAATAATCAATAGTTGTACCCCCTCCGTTTCTCAAAATAAGGCGTGCATGTTTCCCAAAAGTTAACTCTGACAAAGAATTATTCCAACAATACATGATTTTGTTATACAAAAGTGATATCGTTAGATTCATATTCAAACTAAGTTTCAAATGGTACAATTTTTGTGGCACATAACTCACATTTTAATGACTGAATTTTTGGTCAAAGTTAAATTTTGGGAAACATAAGGACCCTGTTTTGAGAAACGAAACAGAGGGAGTATTAAGCCAAAGCCTGGAATAGTAAGCTGGCACAAAGTACTACAAATCTCATCTGAAGTAAAAGAATATTCTTCCATAGAGTACAGCAGAAAGACAGAAACTGGATTGGATCTTTAGAGAAGGAGTAACTTTTTTGGGCGTCTTAAGTGTAGTCGTGTATTATTAGAAGAAAACACCAAGAAGGCACCCAGTACGACACCACAAGCGTGGCTGCGACCAAAACTGAAACTATTGTACAAAAACCAGGACTGACAGCCTATCTAACAAAATAGCAAAAGAAAATGAAGAAGGTCAAAAACCACTTTAGATAAGCAGTAACTTTGGAATGTCAAGAACAAACAAGTAAAGGGAGTACTGACCCAGGAAATAGTCGAGCCGCTGTCCTAAATGCAGCCATTGCCTGGTCACCCTCCTCTTGAGCAGCATAAGCAATACCAGTACCAAACCAAGCAGGAGGAAATGTTCCATCTAACCCTGTAGCTTTGCTGATAGGAAACGTATTAGTGTAAAGTACATTTGCTAACTCTGAGGGAAAATTTGAATCCCAATTCATATAGTACATCATCTCAAGAAATTGGGAGCAGATGTGTATTCTTCTAATCAAGGAGAACAAGAAAAAAAAAGGTGCTTCTAACCATAAAAATAGCAATTAGTGCCAGGGTTTTTACACTAACTGCGGATTTTTCAAGGAGAAAAATGAAAGAATAATAAAGCTTCTAATTGAAGACTGGTGACAGTTTTACAGGCCAATATGCTTACCCAAAGTATCTTCTTGCTTGATCATACTTCTTAATACAGTAATAATAACACCCTACAGCAAACCAGGAAATGGCCCTACAGATGGTTCAGAAAGCAAATTAGAAATATGTGCTTCACAGATGGTTGACTGCAAACAACCAGTATAAATGTATAAGATCTTCCTTGTTGTTTAACATACTGTACAAAGATGCATAACATTGTATAATAATTTCATCATATCTCTCAAACTGTTCAATGCACAAATGAAAATAAAAACCAGGAAATAAACCTACAGATGGTTCAGAAGCAAATTAGAAATATGTGCTTCACAGATGGTTGACTGCAAACGACCAGTATAAATGTACAAGGTCTTCCTTGTTTTTTAACATACTGTACAAAGATGCATCCATTGTATAATAATGTCATCATATGATCATATCTCTCAAACTGTTCAATGCACAAATGAAATTAAGAGTCAAGAACTGCTGAGTATGTCTAATGGGATCATGTAGAACAATTTCTGAAATATAATTTATCGGTCAATTACCAAGGTAGGTACTAACTTTTGAGGATAGTCCTTCACTAAATTGCATGACAAAAGATAAAGATCATTGGAATGCCCAAGCTCCATTGCAGCAGCCAAATGCACTAATGTGCATTTTAAATGAAAAGGGTCTCTTTCAAGTAACCTGAGATAAAAAAATTATCATAAGAATGTAAAATCAACATTAATCAAGTAAACAAAATGAAACAGGAATGTTAACAACTTACACAGATGTGAGTTCAAAACATTTTTGGTATTCCCCACTCTGATGGTAGTATTCAGCTTTGCAAGCCAAAACGTCGATGTTGTTTTTCATCATTTGACCAGAATTTGAAGAAGAAATACTGCAAGCTTCACGTTCAAGTTCTTTGAATTTGGCTTCCACCACATACTCTTTTTCATGCTAAAAGGAAAAAATAATAAATAATAAAGATCTAAACATTTATTATATGTCCCTATGCGATACATAGAATGGTATGGTTATTCAGTGGGTACCTTCTTAACCAAACATGAGTAGAATGCTGACAGCCACCCATCTTCTTTCCCGAACTTCAGAGAGGATAATAACTCAGATTCTGATACACAGTGTAGCATCATACTTTAGTTTCAATAAGCTGAGAATTAAGAGGAAATTGCAGGTAAATTTTGTTCTTCTATAAATTAGTCAAGCGATGGCAGAAGAGTAGATACATGATAATCTATTTATTCTCCAACGATGCAGTTGACACTTAACAGACAGAAGAACAGATCGATTTTGTCAAGCTTATCTAGTTAATACATATCCAGTATTATCCAGTCCATACATAACTAAACGATTAGAGTGCTGAGCACACAGCCTTACCAATAGGAAAAATGATGCAAACAGTATTAAATAAATGCAGTCCATATATGAAAAGCAGTGCAAGACATAAAACTGACATTCACAATATAAGTGATATTCGAATGAATGCAGTTCTTATTTCAAAAGCAATGCAAGGCATAACACTAGCATGCACGATATAACCAAACTAAAGATAGACCCCATAACAAGAACAAAAGGCTCTTTTGAAGCTTACCTTCTTCGCACGTTAACATGTAATTATCAACAAGGCATTCAAGAGCCTGAAAAGTTTACAGAAAGACGGTAAGATCATGTAAAATGAGGATAACACAGGACACCAGATCTAGGGATCTAACCAGCTAAGAGTTGTTCCCACAGCATCAATACATTGGCAAATCTATTATTAGGAACATTGTAAAGATTTCAGTCGATAGTGGTTAATGGTGTTTTGTGAATGACATGAACTTGCACCTATTTTCAGCATTTGCTGGAAAGAGCAATAGCAGACGACGGTGTCACAGAGTTATTTTGTTATCATTTGCAACCACAATTAACAGGAATATACAACCAAGACTCACATCCACGATATTCTGAAAATCAGATCCGGGGGCATAAAAGGATAGGGTATTGGACTCCTGCATTTAATCTGTAATGCTAGAAAGCACATCGTACCTAAGCCCATAGTTCAATCAGCACATCATGCCCATAAGAAAGTTCAGACTACCCAACTAAAGAATAGACATGTCAAAGTAAATGTGAAACTCCATAAAATGTGCCAAAAATACAGGTTGACGGTGTGTACTGATATAATTTGGCATTCAAATAGGCTACAGGTATTTTCCTCATGCCATATTAATTATAAGAAATAATTCAATCAATCCGCAAGGCTAACAAACATCAGAATATCTTATCTTTATGGATTCAGATGATTAGTCTCACCTCATAACACAAGGGATCAACTTTAACTGCTGCCTTGTACCTGATATAACAGTAGAAGGAAGTCACTACACCTTCTTAACCAAATTACTAATTCAACTACAGAAAGAAAAAACTTGGAAGAAACTAATCGTCAATACCACTGAACACAGTAAGAGTGGTTATACTGTTTTGAAATATACAAACAATAGAATGGACGAAAAAATAAATGAAAGTTGCTGATTTCACCATTGCCGAGCAAGATCACGATTGTCCAGTGCTTCATATGCCTTGCCGCGTAAGAAACATATAGCTGATTTGATCTGGGAAAGTATGAGTCACAATGATAAGAAACCATAATAGAAATTAGTAAGAGAGAAACAGAAGAAAAATACGCACATTGATCTCGTGATCTTCAGCATCCTTATCAAAATAAATGTCACTGCTATCATCTTGGTCAAGAACATTGCCATGTTCATCAACTTTGGCATCCCCGAGCATCATCAAACACTGATGCCATTCTTTCAGCTCCTCCTGATCAAAGAAGAAAATGTGAACCATGCAGCATTACAGTTATAAAGGGCAAATCGTGTCGCTAAGTTAATAAACTAAAATGGTGAAAAATTAGAAACATCAAAAGCCTTTATACATTAGCCCATAGTGTATTGTATACAAATTATAAATTATTATACAATGTTATACTAGCTCCCTATGCGTATGCTTCAGAATTCCAGAATTAGGAGAAACAAATCAATTAGACAACTAATTGCATGGATGCCTTTTGATCCTTTCCCAATAGGGAATTCAACTACTGTTCTATGCTGCAGGGCGACAGATCAAATCAAGAGTCCAAAACACATAAAACAGATGTATTGACAGTTTGACATAAACAACAGTCGACTCAGTTCTCTTCTAGCAACCTACAGTGGAAAGCATGCAATCTGTTACAACCAAGCTCAAATCAAATAAGCTAGCCAGAACCGAATCGGACACCCAAAATGTTTGCTAGCTTACGATGAAACATTGTGAGCATATCCTGCTGATCATTTGGAGCACTGGCGGGGCATTTGATACAGGCCAAAAACAAAACAACCAGCTGTAGCCACTACAGGAGTAATATGTAACAAAATGCTCAATCCAATTCATACACCTCCAGAAAACAAACGAATTTTACCGAATGCTTGCAAATGTCCGGGAGCAACAGAACTACCTAAGCGCGCCTGATGAAATTTCAGGCCTAACGACCTATTGGTAGGAAGCCCGAGCGTGTGGCAATGTCCATCGGCACAAACAGGGGCGCACGCAACGCGTTCGACGAAATGCGAGAGAGGGGAAAAGGGGGGCGGGGAGTAGAGCTCACGAGGCACTTGGCGGCGAGGAACCTGAACCGGAGGTCGCGCAGGAGGCGGGAGTTGTTGAGCACGTGGAGCGCGCGGCGGTAGTGGCGGCCGAGGAAGAGCGCCTGCGCGAGCATGTAGACGTCGGCGGCGTCGCCCGTGGCCGCGGCCACCTTGTCAGCGAGGAAGATGGCGGACGTGTAGAGGTGCTTCCCGACGCTGTCCCGCACCACCCCGCGCAGCCTCTCCACCGCCTCCTCCCTCATGGCCCCGGCCTCGGCCTCGCCGTCTCTCCTCCTCCGCTTGGGGTTTGGTGCTGGGGCTGGGGCTGGCGACGCGGCTGCGGGGGAGGAGGGAGGGAAACCGAATTTCGTATCCAACATTCGAACTAGGGTTCGCAAGTGTGGTTCCTTAAAACAGAATGAAGAATTCGTCTCGGAAAAAAAATTAAGTGGGGAATTCTTACTTATTTCTTGAAGGTAAAAGAACGAAGAAATTGCCGCGGGCTTGCGTGAGATCTGATGAATGGATTCGTTCTGCAATATCATAATTCTGAAGGGCTCATCTGAGCAGAGAACGGAAAACCTATGTATGAAACGTTCTCTTCCTGATTTTAGGGAGTGAATGATCTGGCCTCTTGGGGCATCAAATTTTAACGGAATATCTATTCATAGGGCGCCCTGAAACTGGCAAAACGGTAGACGGAACGTCGGCCGTCGATAACCAAGCCAACGGCTCAGATCCGCGCGGAAATTGGCCGGAAATTGGCGAAAGTCTACGCCGTGGTCATGATTTCCCGAGAAGAAAGCGGCCCTGCGTAGCCAAATTGGATCGATCTACTTCCAGGTTGACCACATTAAATGCTAAATTCAAAAATTCAAAAAGTTATGTAGATCAAACCGTTTATCCGATTTACAATTCGTTTTCACCGTTAGACTCGTCGCGTCGAGATCTTCAAAACTAGATCCCATGTTGATATGTTCCGACGATATTTTTTTGTGACCCAAAAGTTACCAACCCCATAATAAGTAAGTTACCAGGCTTTAATACGTAAGTTACCAACCCTAAAAAAGTCAATGTGGAGGTTTTTTAGCATGCATGTAGAAAAAGACAAAACTGCTGACGTCATCCACATTAAATGAAAATTTTGAAAATTCAAAAAGTTATGTAGGTAAAACCGTTTATCCGATTTACAATCCGTTTTCACCGTTGAACTCGTCGCGTTGAGATCTTCGAAACTAGATCCCATATTGATATATTTTGACAATATTTTTTCATATCCAAAAGTTACCAACCTCATAACAAGTAAGTTACCAACCACATAACAGGTAAGTTACCAACCATGTAGTGAAGAAGTTACCAACCCAGTATCGATGATGTTACCATCCATATACATATGAAGTAACCCACCCACAATAATAAGGTTGCTCACCCAATAATAATGGAGTTACCCACCGTAAACTTATAGGGTTTCTCACTAAATAGTGACGGAGTTATCCACCTTACATTGATGGAGTTACCCATCCAATAGTGATAGAGTTACCACTCTAGACTGATGGAATTTCCACCGAGTATGCATGGATTTATCACTCAATAGTGATAGAGTTACCCACACTAAACTAATAAAGTTACCCACCTAATAGTGATAGAGTTAACCTCCCAGGTGATGGAGTTACCCACCCTAAACTTATAGAGTTACCACCAAATAGTGATGGAGTTACCCACCCTAAATTAGTAAAGTTACCCACCCAATAGTGATGGAGTTACCCATCCTAGCTTGATGAAGTTCCCACCCAGTATGCATGAAGTTACCCACCCTGTCCCGATTGAGTTACCCTCCCTGATCGATGGAGTTACCATCCGTTGTATAGTGTCGTATAAAATTAATTATTACATAGGGTGGTAACTTATATACCACAGCCTGGTAACTTACGTTGTTAGTGGTTGGTAACTTTCGGGTCAAAAAAATATCGTCGGAATATATCAATATGGGATCTAGTTTTGAAGATCTCGACGCGATTAGTCTAACGGTGAAAACAGATCATAAATCCGATAAACAGTTTAAGCTACAAAACATTTTGAAATTTCAAATTTCGCATTAAATACGGGATGATGTCAGCAGTTTCGTTATTTACTACATGCATGAGGATTTACTTGTCAAGCGCTCGCTTGGGGTCGCTGTTGCCAGGCTGGAATTGCTAAGCCGCGCGCGCACGGTGTGGACGGGCCGTCTATGGATTTGCCATCCATAGGGCGCCCTGGCTATAGTCGCGTCCAATTTTAAATATTCTTTCTGCGTCTCTAGCAGATTCCCCTATTTTTCACATTTTCCAAAATCTGTCAATATGGGATGTACCCATTTTAGAATCCCCGTACCATCCATGATCCATCATCAATTTATTTATTATTTCGAAATGCCCAAAACTAGGGGTCGAGTTGTCTTAGGGGAAGTCAAGTTTTGTTGAGCTTTGCTTTGGGCGATGAGTGATGCAGAATTTTGTTTGAGTCTTTATTGTCTTGTGTGTGTCCTTGGTGTTTTTGGGATTGTTGTCAAGTGCACTTAGAGCATCTCCAACTGCCGATCTGAAAGCTCCGCGCTGCCGCCGCCGCATCCCGATCTACCTGGCGCCCCCCCCCCCCCCCCCCCCACCGTGTCGAATCACTGCCGCCCGCCCAAGATCCGCCGCCGCCACCCCGGTAAATCGCGCCCCAACCCAACCATGTCGCCGCCGCCGCCCCGGTAAATCGCGTTCCCCAACCCTGCCGCCGCCCAAGCCCGGTGAAGGGGCACCCACGACGCGTCTGGCCACTGCCAGCGTCTCGGTGCGGCAAGGTGCCCTTGCCAGCACAGTCGCCCGCGCCCCACCACCCGACGTCTAGAAGGTATTGCCGCCGCCTCCTCAGTTCTTGCTTTTGTAATTTGCGATTGTTGGATTCGTTGCTAGATGAGTAAATGAGCCCGATTTTATATTTGTAGATGAGTTGGTCGTACAATTCATCCGATGAAGAATGGGATCTTCATGAAGAAGAGCGCCAACAAAATCATTAGTTCCATCTTATTTCTATGTTTGTTGTATTGTTGACAAACTATTTGTTGTGTTGCTGATTAAACATTTGTTGTGTTGTTAATTAAACATTTGGTGTATTGATGATGAACTATTTGTTTGTGTTGTAATAAAAAATTGAACTAGTTATTGTTGATTTATTTTGTGTGTGTTTGATCTTTGTTGTTCTATGTTTGTATATGTTTGTGTTTGTGCTGTCGCGCGCGCTATTTTTACAGTGCCTGGTGAAGCGCTGGCCACCGCGCGCGGTTCTTTAGCGCGTCTGGATTTCGCTTCACCTGCTACGCGCGCTAAAAGTGCAAAACTGGCGTTGTGTAATCGATTTAGCGTGCGCGATTATAGCGCGTATGTTGGAGATACTCTTAGCATTTTGAAATCTTGTGTTGATAGTGATGTGTCTCAAGTCAATTCTCACATTTTTTGACAAATGATTCATGTGATTGTTCAACACATTTGAGGCTAGTCCACTATGTATACAAGTTTCTTGACCGTGGGTATTGAGCAAGAACAAGATGCAAATGATCGAGCTAAACATTAAACTTAGAGGGCTTTATTGTAACTTATGTTTTGATTTTTTTTTTTTTGATAGAGTTGATTTTGGGTGTTATTGTTACTAACGGAATTGCTAATTTTCAGCTAGCACTCCATCGACTCCTACACTAGATTTGCATCACCATTCGTGCACATATAATTGTAAGTTGGGTTGGAACTGAGATTTTTTTTTCAATTAGAAGTAGGATTGTAACTAAGAAAAATGTTTCGGTCGTTGAATTTGTTTCATGATTCATGTTACTCACTATTTACAACATGGATTGCAACTGAGATTCGATGACACACTTGACACCCTATTAATAAAACTACACCGTTAGACATTCATGCAGGCTCTCAAGCAAAAATTGGTTAAAAAGGTAAATTATGCCAATTCATCTAAATAAATAAAGTGAGCCGATCTCTCGAACCTATGTGTTTTGTGATCCAGTCCTGTGGTGGACTATAGTTTCCCGATCAAGAGCACATTTGAATCCTATTTGGAAATACTAGGACGGCCAAATAATTTTATTTCCATGTAATGTCATGTGGAATTCTTAGCCAATAGCCATGTTTGTAATTCCACAAAACACCTATCACATCTCTAGCCACCAAGACAATTTGGCTTGCAAACGCGCATGCCTGCTTGCACGCCGTCACGCAGGCATCCGTCGGAAGTCGGAACTGACTCCGAAGTCGAGCGGCGCCGCTAGCTGCTACACGCGGCCAGGGACGGCGCTCATAGGCAGACCCGCCACGGCCTGATCGCCGCACCGCTGGAAATCAGCGAGGCGCCACGACGGCGGCAGCATTCCCTGTGGCGCCGTCGCCGCCACCGGACCCGTAACGGCCACGCCCAGGGCCTTGCCGTCGGCGACGTCGCCGCCGCCGCAGGAGAGGAGGCAACTGGCCATCCTGGAGCAGTCGTGGTGGCTGACCATGACGTAGGAGCCGTTCCGGTACAGCTTCATGACGTAGCACGCCTGGGCGTATGCATCGCGGGGTGCCGTGGCTGCCGCCGTCGGGCGCAGGGACGCGGCGGGCTCGGCGGGGCCGTCGGCGTCATAGCATATGAGGTGGCACCAGTCCCAGTAGATGGGGCAGTACCTGAGCAGCATCGGGTTGCGCCCGTCGCAGAGGTAGCAGATGTACGTCTCCTCGCTGGGCGGCGACACCGAGGAGGTGCCGCTGATGGCCGTCGCCGCGCTGGCGTCGCCCTCCATGGCAGTGGCCGCGAGGAGCAGGAGTGCGAGGAAGGAGGCTCGGAGGGGGAAAGCTGCCGAGAGAGGCATCGCGTGCGAGAGCGTGAGCAGGAGATGGTCAGATTGTGCGTGTCTCCAGCTTGTACAGAGTGATGTAGTCAAGCCATGGTTTTGGTGTGTAGTGGCAGAATGAATGCTTGCTCGTTCTTCGAAATTTTTGCTGTAGCTAGGAACGGTCCTGTATGCAGCCCTAGAAATTGGCTGTGTTCACGCGTGCCTCTCGCTTAATTAAGAGACACGTTTTAGTAGAGGATTACAGCATGTTTGGATCTTAGTTACTCCTCTCGACAAAAAAAAATCTCCTTGCTCGCCTTCATATACAACTTGGCCAAATTGTCTCGAATACAACGAGCTTTAAACACCAACAATTTTCTTAAACAGAGGCAAAAGATTTTCTTATAGGAGAAAAGAATCACTCGGTTAATTGAAAGAAAATCAGACGAAAACCGGTACAATAAGATCACATGCGGACTACTTCCAAAATATGAAACTCTAGGACTACGTCGACACTACAACCACAAACTCCTCACACATGGATCAATACCTCACGGACGAACCCGCCGAAAACACAAATCCAGACCAATCAACAAAGATACCGGACACAGCAACTCGAGAAGAGATATTCATCAAGCAGCCCCATGAGTATTCCAATCTCCCTGTTTTTTTGCGAAAAAGACTCTGGTATTAAAAAACATCAAACAGTACAAAACACCTCAACAATTGCTTTTGAATGATTTTTCCTTGCAAAAACCCACCTTGTTTTTTCTCCCGATTGCTCTCTCCTTCAAAAGGAAACCAATCGTCTTGCCGGATCAAGGGGTCAACAGCCTCCAAGCTAGCGAAAAAGTTGCAAACATTTTTTTGCCGAAGAGAGCTCAGAAAACAGGTGCCAAATCACCGGAAGCAACAACCTCATCGTCCATAGAAACCACATGCCCGATGGAACTCAGTGGAGTGAACTACAACGTCGTCCAGACCTTCATGCTCCACGAAAGGGAGCGTCTGAATGAGCTCCAATGGTGGTGGTGCGGGCGACAAAGGCATTGCCGAGGCCTCAAGTGATTCCACAATCAGAGGCACCATCACAAACAAGCATCCCATGCCCACCTTCAGATGCACCATCGAATGAGGATGAGGGAGATCCTCACACAAATCATGTAGCTTGGGCATGATCTGTATCACCGGAGCCATGACCCCATTGACATCCCTGTTCTCAGAGGCAACCGACACAACAGGCTGCAATGAATGGTAGGTCCTAACAGAGGAGAGAAACAACCAAAGAGGCATGCTTACCCATCATCCACTAGGACAATATGAAGCTCAGACGGAGTACAAACATTAGGCGCAACAGGGGCATGGTGGCTCCGACTCCTCGATCATGCGGATGAAGAGGGAATCATTGTCGGGGACGATGACGAAAGGAGGCATGCGCCTGAGCATTGCGGCAACCTTGGACCGGAGGCGAGCCGGGAGTAGTTTTCCTAGAGCAGCACTACGCGTTGTGACTGAATTAGCAACAATTGTTGCACCTGAGTGGCGCACGCATCAATGCCGAATGCTCGACTTCATGGAAACACTAGTATCTCACATTAAGCCAACTAGGAAGGGAAGGTCGGTATTCGAAGCTGGAAGAGTGGAAGCCATGTGGCGCAGGCTGCGCCTAGACCGGACGAGCTCCATGTTACGATTGTAGGCGCACAGTCGATCTACCGAGGACAAGCAATCACAGCACGATGACGACACCGAGATTTGTTAACGCAGTTCGGCCATGATTTGCCTACTCTGCGGGGCATGACTACGGGCGCTCCTCCCCATTGATACCGCTGCACCGGCCGCCTTGGTCGCCGGCACAAGCCGTCGGCTCCCCTTGCGCGCCTGCTGCTATCAAGTCGTCATAGGTTACAACGTGTGGTGCCCCCTTATTATATAGGAGGCCCAGGCTACAAGAGTTCGACTCCAACACTACTCGTACCCTATCCACACCTATTACAACTGCAAGTACAAATGTAACCCAACACGTACACAATATTTGACACAAAACACAACAAACTCTACCTTGGCGAATATTGTCCGCCACCTTGAGTTCGTCAATGCGTCAAACCTCCATGTACTCCAGACTTGGTTGTCTTCCATGAGCTTCGCTGCTACTCCCAGACTCCACGTGACTCCACCTGCAACTGTAGTCCCTTCTTCCCGTTCAACACCATCACACACCGACCAGTGGTCTGCGTAAAAATGCTTTCAACTTGAAGGAATTTCACCGTCGCCTTTTAGTCACCTTGAATCAAATTCACAGTCAACTCATCTTTTCCTGGATAGTCTTCTACATGTCCCACAGCTATAGCACTCCGCCCCCTCCTGTATCTAGTTACCCGCACTTTGCCATGTGCGCTGAACATCACAGAATATACGGCCATGTACCCTCCAAGCTTCCGACATTTCAGACTTTTCAACACTTTCTCAGATTCCCCATGGCTGACTCCTGTCTATCATCTGACGCGTCAATCTCCATAGACCCAGTCACCAACTTGAACCTGATACTCGCCAACACTGCTTCAGCACCCCTGTGACCACATGTATGACCGCCTGTGCCCTGGTCTGTCACCGTGTCCCGTGCTTACCACACACCTCGCCGCTATTACCGCGTCGAGCATCTGTAATCTTGGCCAAGATCTACCGGGTCGCTAACCCACACCACCTCAGGCCCACTACAGATAACCACCAGTCATCCCCGACCGATGCCGAGTTCCACGCATCTCTCCGAATCCTGAGCTCCAGTTCGAACCACGTGCTTCTCGCCTTCCCGCTGAATAGTCTTCGACTCTCCGCATGCTTACGCCGTAGCCCCTCCATCAGCCGAGTGGAATCTTTTGTCAGACTCCAGCTCCACCTTCAATATCACTCCTTGGTAGATGATCAATCCACCCCGCGCCCTACCGACTTCAAGTTCTCACGTGTACACCATCTTGAATCAACCCCGTGCCATCGTCATGTCGAAGCACGCATATCCATGCGCCACGTGTTGCCACGCCACAGAATTCGGACACCATCAGCCCTCACGCTCCCATGTCGTTGTCGCCGATCTTCACCGTCTTCTGTCCCGTCAGACTGTCCAGTCCAACCCAGCCGAATTTGTTCGACTGCAATCATGCTCCACCTTGCGCCTAGCTCACCCGCCAGATTGACGCTGCACTAACTGACGCCTTGTATATGCATGATCCTCCACGACAAATCTCAGACTCCTCCGAGCCTTATGCATGTCGTCCGTTCTTATCGCCCATCCATGCGTTTCAAGCCTCCTCATCAAACCGATCCAGAATAAACCTCTGTGCAAACTTGATCTGCACAATTTTCTCTTGTCAATGTTTGACTGTAGCTTCTCCGTGAACCACAGGAAAAATAGATCAAAATTTGATCGATCCAAAACTACTCCAGTGCACACGCATGGCCCTACACGCATGGCCAGGGGCGGTGCTGGGCCCCAGGCAACCTGGGCCATGGCCCGGGTCGCAGCGAAATTTCCTTCTTACCATATAGGAAAAAAAAAACTGGCCCGGGGCGCAGCCCAAGCCTGGCCCAGGTCTCCCGACTCCCGCTGGCCTTCTCTCCTCTGTTCGATGCCTCGCCACGGACTGACGGACACACCACACGCACGGTCCGCACGGACGCACCTGCAGAAGCGCCGCCACGGCGCCCTCCGTCGCCCAGCTCCGCCACTGCCGACGCCCCCTGCCGGCTGCCGCCGACGCCGGAAGGCGGCTTGCCGTGCCCGTGCGGCCGTGCCCCGCAGCTCCTCTTCTCGGGCCGAGGCTGCCCCGCACCGCATCTCCCCTTCTCCACCGAGATTCTAGGGTTCGTGTGCTCGCGTCGCTCCCCTGATCCCTCAATCGATTTCTCCTCGGCTCGGTGCTTCTAGGTAATTCAGTACCCTCCATTGCCTTAATTGATTTACAGTAGCATTTATTTAATAATTGGTTGACAATTTGACATTCGGTTCATATTTTAGGACTAAAGAAGTAAAGATGAAGAGATTTTATCCCTCTATCTCAAAACCGAACCAAGCTGAACAAGCTCCTCAACCTGAAGAAGCTCCTCAAGCCGGAGATGCTACCCAAGCCGAATCAGCCCCCCAAAGTGGACCTTCAACTTCAATCTCAACCGAAGAAAGTAACAACCATGCAGATCGTGTTGCCATTATCAATACTCGTCTCGGACTCGGTATGGATGTGATTGTTTCGGACCCTGTTCTTAGGACACCTATTGAGGATTTGGATCCTAACATTAGAGATGTTGCTAGAAGAGAGTATGTTAATTTGGGTCCATGCCAACCTCGCAGTCACAAATATAAGAGGTCGGCTTTTGGAAAAGCTGGTAGACTTAGAAGCTTTCATGATAGTTGGTTCGATAATCATGGTGATTGGTTGGAGTATAGTGTTGCCAAAGATGCTGCATTTTGTTTCTGTTGCTTTCTTTTTAAGCAACCTAGAGCACCCAATTTTGGCACTGGATCATTCACAAAGGTGGGCTTTAAAAATTGGAAAGAGGGTCCTGGTTTTCTTGATGTTCATGTTGGTAAACCTGATAGTGCTCATAATAAATCTAGACAATGTTATATGGCATACAAAAATCAAAGGCAATCTGTGACACATGTGATGGAGCGTGGTAGCATAAAGGATCAGCAAGAGTACAAAGCTCGGTTTATCATTATTTTAGGTGTTATCTGATTTCTTATGTTGCAAGCACTTGCTTTTCGTGGTCATGATGAGAGTTCGAGCTCAAAGAATAAGGGCAACTTTTTGGAGATGATGAGTTGGTACAAGAAAAAAGATCCAAATGCTAGGACTTTGCTTGATAGTGCCGGTGGGAATCATTTGATGACTTCTCATGAGATACAAGTGGAATTGTGTCGGGCTTGTGTGGAGGAGACCACCAAATCCATTGTGGCTGAAATTGGAGACAAGAAATTGTCTTTACTTGTTGATGAGTCTAGAGATGGATCTATAAAGGAGCAAATGGCTATGGTTTTGAGGTTAGTAGCTTTTGTTTATCGTTTTATTAGTTGCATGTTAGTTAATTGTTTCTTTACTAATGATTCTTTATCTTATGTAGGTTTGTTGACAAGCAAGGGTATGTGATTGAGAGATTTATTGGGATTAAGCATGTTCCTGACACGAGAGCAGCTTCATTAAAGGAAGCTTTGGATGGTATGTTTCTTAAACATGGCTTATCTATGTCTAAACTGAGAGGTCAAGGGTATGATGGAGCTTCTAACATGAGAGGGCAATTTCGTGGCTTGCAAAGGTTGATATTGGATGAAAATCCATATAAGAGAAAATGGTTGGGATACACTCTTGCAGGAGACACTTGAGTTTTGCATCGAATATAAGATTGTAGTGCCAAACATGGATGATACAAACTCGTTGAACTTGCTGAGATGTATGCTGATGACTTCTCCATATATGAGATTTCGTTTGTTCTTAGAAACCAACTTCAGACATTCATTGCTGATGTGAGAGATGATTCAGATTTTGTGAGCTGTCATGATCTTGGTATTCTTGCTGTGAAGATGGTTGTAGACACACTGTTTTTCCTTTGGTGTATCGTCTCATTGAGTTGGCGTTGATTTTACCGGTTGCAACGGCATCAGTGGAGAGAGCTTTCTCGGCCATGAACATTATCAAGACGGATTTGAGAAATAAAATGGGAGATGATTGGATGAATTATAACATGGTTTGTTATATTGAGCGAGATGTGTTCAATACTGTCAATGATGATGATATTTTATATCGTTTTCAAGCATACAAGTCACGCAAAGGAATTTTACCTCTTCGTTTTGGTAAGCTTTTCTATTGGTATCCATGATTCATTATTTTACTTATGCTTCTGCCTTTTCTTATGACACAATTCTTGTCGGTATTAGCTCATCTTCTTCTACCATTGATGAGGCCATGGGAGGCTCTGATGAAGTAAACAATTGAATCCGTACTATCTTATGTACGTCTCTACTAGTATCTTTAGAATTTTTCATCTTTTATGTACTTTCTTTGGACCATTAAGAATCGTAGTTTAAAACATGTGTTCATCTTTGCAATCATACCAAATTTCTATGCCATTGCAAGAGTTTTTTTTGGAAGTTTTTTCGAGCCAAGATTTTGGCCCGGGTCTTGCTCAATTCCTGGCTCCGCCACTGCGCATGGCCCTGGCAACCCTTTTTTCTTAAAAAAAATCTCACGCGCTGCTTCCAATCAATCTCTTACTAGTTGAATGCCCGTGCGTTGCAGCGGATGAGAAAATTTTCTTTACTGAACACACATGTAAAGATAATAATGTGTGTGAAAAATCACTTATTTGAGGATCATCAAGATTGGACTCCGCTAGAAGTGTATTTCGATAAAAAAATATAATTGGACGAATGGCAACCAAAACTAACAACAATTGTGCCCTCTAGTCTCCACAAAAACTAACTTGTTAATCGCTTCCTAAACCACCTACAAGAGTGTTGCGCTTTTCAGATCAAAGGTTATTGTGTTGCGTTGTAGCTAAACCTTTCTCATCTCCACTATGTCACAACCGTCAACTTCTTCCACTTCTCCCTTGGCCATCTCTGCCGCAAAGAACACCACCAATCTTCCACTGTATCTTCTTGGCTGACATAATCTGAACCAAAATTCATGAGCAAAAGGGAATTTAACCAGCAAGTAATATATATTCTCCTGGTGACATAGTGTGCATTGTGAGTTTGTGACAAACATTGCAGACCTCATCTCTGTTTCTCGATAATCATTTCCTCGCTTTCTAGCCGAAAGGAAAAATAAACATTTGGAAACATATATTAATAATTTAAACGAAACGGTTGGTTTTCTCATGTAAAATGAGAATTGTTTTCCTATAGATACATCCCAATTTACTCTCCATGGAGAAAAGCATTTATAACCGAGAGGAATGTTTCCATTTAAACTTTCCAAAATCTGGAGTTGGTCAACTTTACTATGTCTTTACAGTATTCAAATTTCATTGACCACCTGCATGAACACAATATAATATGCTGCTGAACTGGTAACTGATCAATGAAATAGAATGAATGATTTAAAACGATATCAATTAATAACGAAACTTGACTGAATAAATATCTAGTAGTGTGGCTCTGCTAATTGACCGAAGAGGATTTTTTGTGTACTTTTTTTAATCTTAAAACATATCTTTTTTCATTATCTAGCATCGTAACCTTGGAGATCAAGCAGCCTGATTAACTCATCTCACATAAATTGAGCAAACCATTTTCATCATCTAACATCCGAGCTGGTAGTATTAATAACCTATGATCTCTACTCATGTTGCTCCTCACCCCGTACCAAAGCAAAAAAAAAAGGAAAGAAAAAATACCTATCACAAAATGCATATATTTCAGTTCACAAACATTAATAGCAAGCCTTGATATGATATGGAAGTATTCAATTCCATTATACCACTTTTACAGTCTACCAGGTACATAGTACCAACGTTAGTTCTAATTTCTTAGGAATCATGTGATGAAAAGGATAGAAGAATGTTATGTTCTTGGAAAAGGATGGGTGCAAAGTGCAAACTATAGTCGAGGCACACTGTTACTGAATCATTAGAGTAGTCTTGGAAATACATAGCATTAGATAGAACAATGTTTAGATAAATAACAGAACTCAATATTTGACTTATACATGGATCTACTGTTCTGCATCAAAATGGATCTACTGTTCCGCACCAAAATAATTTTCAGAAAATATGAAATCAAAGAAAATAAATATATGGATCTACTGTTTTGCATCAAAGAGACTTTTAAAAATAATAGCACTGCTCTAAGAAATGTGATAAGCGGGGAAAATGATAGCATGTGCAGATCAAGCTTAATAAAAGAGAAGAGCTAAAGTATGTGTACCTGCAACGTAAGTGCGCCATATGAAATTGCACGAATCCCTGAGGTGGATAAGTCAATCAGATGAATTAATCATAAATACATTCAAAGATTGGCGCAACACAACAACGGAGATTATATTTCCAAGCATCCCTAGAGAACTCCAGCACGACAACTTGTGATTGATAATAGAGTGAAGAGACACCTCCACATACTAATAAACCTAGTTCCACCCATAAAAGCAATACACATGAGAACTTCTGTAGTCAATGCAGGATCATGTGACACATAAAAAATAGTATGACAACAAAAGCTAAAACATTATCCACTCTTAGTTCAGTATATATACACTGTAAAAAATCATATAAGTGTAACTCTTTCGTAAAAACTAATGTCAGATATCAGGACAGACTCAAGAGTGATGAAGCACTGTCAAATCAAGATAGAAGAAAATATTCCTAAAGCACCATGGAAGCACCATTAACATATTCTAAAGCACCATGGAAGCATGAATGAGAAAGAATGGTGCTAATGTATATCGGCAATCCAAATGATAAATCAACAATGCAAGGAGCAGATAAAAGGTTAACTTAAATGGGTGAATCTAAATGACAAATCAAAAAATTTACCACTTACTGGTGTCATTGGGTCTTGTAAGAAATGATATAGTACTTTGGCCGCTAGATCAAGTCCTCATAAGCTCAATACGTTGTGCAAAATTTAAAATTTATGCTGAAACATCTCTCCGTATATGCTCAGGCAGTCAAGCTTCCACTATATATCTGAATAAAGAATTGAATATTCCTACAGTATCATCACAGAGACAACATTAAGTTCCACTTATGCTGGGTCTTGTATGAAATAGTAGAGTACTTTGGCCGCCACATCAAGTTCTCAAAAGCTGAAGACGATATGCAAAATCTAAAATTTCAAAAAAAAAAATGAAGCAACTGGGTGATTCACATGCTTACCATTTGATGTCCTTGAGTAAAATAATAGTAATATATTGAAAGGATACATCCAGAAATCTTATCATGATCTTCCAAAATTTGGCATGATATTCGTAACTGAATCATACATGGAAAGCAAACTCCTGCCCAAAAATGTCGTCAATCAATTTTACTGAGAAACAGGACAACCCGCACAAGCAACAATGCCAAATGCCATGTCAGATTCAATTAGGAGGCACATTTCATATAAATTTCAAGCACTGTTTACAAAAACCACCAAACTTTGCTTGAGAAAGATATATCTTCTTGGTATAGTCTCTTACAAATACTGATTATGAGTTCTTTTTAGTTCGTCCTGAAATTTTAATAAGATATTAATATCTTATACTGAACATTCAGTAGAGAGAACTGGGTAATGAACTGCAGCCCACCTAACAGAAAAATACATAGACTATCAAGCATCTTCATTAGTAATAATACTACAGGACCAACACCTGAAAAATCGGGTTTCTAACCAACCTGATATTTCACTCTTGAGCAATTGAATAAAGGCAGCAGCCGCTCGAGATCGGAGGTAAGACAATAGTAGTAGTGGACTTTCCTTCGAGTATTCTTCGTGAGGAACGTCATCCATGCCACTACTTGCATGGGGCAGCCTTGATTCTGCGGCAGCGGTCGACACCACTTGCCTGCGCAATCAGGGCGCGACAACACCCGCGCCCCTCGTCAGTCTGCGATGGTCACCAGTCGAGCAAACATCTATCACCATAGAGATTTGGAAAATTGCAAAACAAAACTGTATATTATAACCCAGGTCAATGCATGATTAAAATATGAAAACGGAAAATGACAAATATGCAGCAAGAAGGTTTATAACCACAAGCTCCAGCTATCATAAGTATAATCATACTTGAAAACAGAGAAATTTAAATGCATGTAGCATGCATGGTTCTTGATCTTAAACGGTAGGCGCGAATAGGCACATACTACAGGACGTAATTCAGTTTGGCAGTGAGATATTCTTTCAACTATAGACTTAAGTGACTGATCATTACCAGAACTTTTCTCATATTAAGCCAGCGGAAGGCCATGGTTACCTCCTACTCCAGAAAATATATTTAGGATGGCCATTACTAAGTTCTCCGTTACTAATATATAATTTGATGTAACAGAACTCATGAAGCTAGCTGTAGAAAACCACAATACGGGGCAAAAATAAGAGAAAAATAATAATTGGTAATCAAAGTCAAAGGAGACGGGTAATATCCATGGAGAAATTAGAAACATACAAACTCACCTTTATGGGAATTTTGTTCCACGACATAGATAAAAGGGGCATGCACAGAAGTCTGACAACCTGCACACCAATGTTGACAATCTTCTCAGAAAATCCATGATGAGAAGTACGAATACACAATCTAAAATGGATCAAACCTTGCTGGCTCGCGTGTGCAGCGGCGTTGGGCAGTCCCGATCCGCTGCCATGAAAGACATCTGGAGAGAACCACCACTGGGTAGACTGGAATGCAGCGGCTACGGCCGGGGAGGAACCGGATCTCGCCAGGGAACCACCGATCCGGGGCCCAGACCGGCTCCAAGCGCCGTGAGAAAGAGAGGCACAAGGATGAGAGGTCACGCGGGCGTGCCGTGCTTGGCCTCGTCGGCCATGTTCGTCGTCGGGGAAGGTGACGGCCGAGGCGAGCGCGCGCGGCGCGAGCAACCGCGCTTGGTGGCGGCCGCACGCGGTCCTTGAGTGGGGGCGGGGTAGGAGAACAGTGGTGGCGGCGGAATCTCCGCTCGGAAAAATTCGGCAACCCGCATCCCGTCCCCTTCGTTACTAATATATTTAGGATGGTTACCTCCTACTCCAGAAAATATATTTAGGATGGCCATTACTAAGTTCTCCGTTACTAATATATAATTTGATGTAACAGAACTCATGAAGCTAGCTGTAGAAAACCACAATACGGGGCAAAAATAAGAGAAAAATAATAATTGGTAATCAAAGTCAAAGGAGACGGGTAATATCCATGGACAAATTAGAAACATACAAACTCACCTTTATGGGAATTTTGTTCCACGACATAGATAAAAGGGGCATGCCCAGAAGTCTGACAACCTGCACACCAATGTTGACAATCTTCTCAGAAAATCCATGATGAGAAGTACGAATACACAATCTAAAATGGATCAAACCTTGCTGGCTCGCGTGTGCAGCGGCGTTGGGCAGTCCCGATCCGCTGCCATGAAAGACATCTGGAGAGAACCACCACTGGGTAGACTGGAATGCAGCGGCTACGGCCGGGGAGGAACCGGATCTCGCCAGGGAACCACCGATCCGGGGCCCAGACCGGCTCCAAGCGCCGTGAGAAAGAGAGGCACAAGGATGAGAGGTCACGCGGGCGTGCCGTGCTTGGCCTCGTCGGCCATGTTCGTCGTCGGGGAAGGTGACGGCCGAGGCGAGCGCGCGCGGCGCGAGCAACCGCGCTTGGTGGCGGCCGCACGCGGTCCTTGAGTGGGGGCGGGGTAGGAGAACAGTGGTGGCGGCGGCCCTGCTAGGGCATCACCATGGGAGAGACCGGGAGCGAAGATGAGCGGCGGGGGCGTGGGTCGGGAAGGCGTTCTTTGTTTGGGGTAGTTTTCTTGCTGGGCCGGTATTGGGCTGCGCGGGGACGACAGACGGAAGGGCGATCGAGCAGACGCGCAATTAGCGATGGTCTGGAGGCAGACCATCGTCTGGAGGCTACGTACGGACTCCCATATTATAGTAGAGATACGTTAGTCTGCCGTACGTCATGCGTTTCGTCCTTCGTCGTTCTCCCTCGCATACGTTTCATCGCTTCGTCCCACCTCCACCTCGCGTGCGTTTCCTGATTCCTCGTACAATCTCCGCTCGGAAAAATTCGGCAACCCGCATCCCGTCCCCTTCGTGCCCTCTCCACTAGGATTCCACAAGCACTCCGCGCTGGGCGCCGCCGCCGGTAACAGCTCCATCCTCGCGTACGTCTCCTCCGGCGAGGTCCTCTTGCGGGAGGTCTCTCCATCGTCTATTTCCTCTCGCTCACTGTGCCCCTCTCCTCCTCATCAAGTGCATCTCACAGCTTCTCCTCCTCCAACGCCTCCTCACACCGGCCGCCGGGTCCGGCCGTCACCGCTTCCTCACACCAGCCGCTGGATTTGGCCGTCACCGCCTCCTTTCACCGGACGCCGGATCCGGCCGTCGCCGCCTCCACCACAGAGATCCGGCCGTCACCGCCCAGTCCTCCATCGCACGAAGATGGGACCAGCGGCTGGATCACGGGCTCAGGGTGGGAGGGCCGTCAGAGGTGAGAGAGTGCGTTGGGCCAGAGCCTCGCTAGCAGCATAGGGAACCGTCGGCGGGAGGCCTCCATCCGTGACAGACATGGTCTTTGCTGTGCAGGGAGAGGAGAGAGAAGGGACAGAGGCAGTGGACAGTACCCAACGATGGCTTCACATGTACTCCCTCCATTCCTAAATTCCATCCGTATCTAGACATGTTTTAGTGCAAGGTTTTAAACCTTGCACTAAAACATGTCTAGATACGGATGGAAAGAGAAATGCTAAAACATCTTATATTGTGGAACGGATGGAGTATCTTACTTCCACGCGCATGTTGCCGTACTGCTGCCAGTTTAGGGATGGTGGTAAAAAAATGTGTGATTAGCCTTCAGTTTAAGGTACACATATGTAATGTCTGCAGCCTAACTATGTTTTGGCTATGTATCACATTTTTCCATTGTCTGCAGATAAGCTATTTGATGAATCTCTGACGGGACTTTTGTTTTTGGAACCCAAATATAATGCTCCTTTGTCTATCCATGCAGAGTCCCTGATGGAATCAATGTCGCTCCACATGTTAATGTACAACCCTTTCTGAATTGATGTTGCTTCTTATTACGGTATATTTGCTAATCATTGATTCAACTTATGGGTTTCTTGGCCTGCAACTCTAGGTATATAAATATTGATTTTTTTTAACAAAGTAACATGTAGTATTATATGTTGTCAATATGTTTGTCTAGATTTGGATTAAGCAGAAACTAATGAGTTCTAATACTTATAATCGTTTCAGTTCACTTTGGCTAAATATTGCTCCTGTTTTAACTTAATACCTGTCTTGATAAAATATTTGCGTATGATTAAATGGGAGCAAGATCAAGTGTAATATTAACTGTTATTCTCCCTTATACCAGCACGTTGTTGGAGGAGGACTTTGTCATCCTTGCAAACCAGCCTGGTGAGGAGGAGCATATGCATAGGAAGTAGGTGGTTTTGGAAGGATCTTGGAGCGTGTTGCCTGATGAGCAGATTAAAATGGTAATCTTGCTGCACCTGACATTGTGATTCGGGAAAATCGTGCTGCACCTGACTTGCAATTTTTGCTTCCTATCATCGACATTAACCAACTGGTTGAGATAACAATCAGTTCCTTGTAGTAGGATTTATGCTAGAAAATTTACATGTCTGTGCGTCCTATGAGATGAGAAAAAGACTGGAAGGGAGGAATACTAGGCCATCTCAGCAATACTAAGTAATGTTGTAGTCAAAAGGTGGATAAATTTTACTAGAGTAGTTTGTTTGATTTAACCATGCTATAAGGTGGGGATGTAAATGGTTGAAATTTTTAATTCAGGAAAGGATCAGCAATGTGGTAGTACGAATTAGTTATTACTATTTGCTTTCGTTGATTACCTACGTTGCACCTGACTTGCAATTTTTGCTACCTATCATCGACATTAACCAACTGGTTGAATAAGAATCAGTTCCTTGCAGTAGGATTTATGCTAGAAAATTTACATGTCTGTGCGTCCTATGAGATGAGAAAAAGACTGGAAGGGACGAATACTAGGCCATCTCAGCAATACTAAGTAATGTTGTAGTCAAAAGGTGGATAAATTTTACTAGAGTAGTTTGTTTGATTTAACCATGCTATAAGGTGGGGATGTAAATGGTTGAAATTTTTACCGAATAGGAGGTTTGTAAGGGACAAACTCAAGACAGTTTATGCCACGCCTTTAACCCAGCATGTGCAGATGAGCTCCCGTTTTCGCTAACTGGAGTAGATTGATGTTTTCTGCCGCCAGGGAAAAGTACCGAACAAAGGAAGGCTGGGATAGGCTTCACAGGATCCTCAGTGTGTCTTTTGTAAGTTCTGCAAACAGATTGAATTTTATATATTGTGTGGATAGTGTATTGTTTATCGCAGCAATTCAACAGAATCATATACTTTTCATTCAGAATAATACTGAGTCTTCTAAACAGATAAAAGGTATTGGGTGATGTTGACTGCATATTTCCTACTGTACAACTCAACTTAGTTTATCCTTCTAAACTTGCTGCAAGATATAAAAAGTTACTATCATATACCATGGTGCTAGAGTTGAAGTTTTTCCTGTGGATGGCTGGTTCAGATATCTGTTTCCCCACTTGTGTTCATGCACTTGTTGTTCAATATTGAAGTCATGTAGCATTTTTATGGGCAAACATTCCAAGACATCGTCACTAGAACAGTGGTTTAATTTGTGGTGATATTATTTTTCTTGGAAGAGAATGGTGATATTATACTACTTACTTTCTTGCAATTTTTTCTTTCATATATGCACTCACATATCAAAATGATATGCCTTCTGGGAAATTGTGTTCAGCCCTGAGAATGCGAAGGCCACTGTTTGGATGTGCCCTCCAATTAGAGTTGGGACTAATTATTTTTTGGACTCTATCAACTGCGAGGTGTACGGTTGCGAGCAGGTGAAGCTAGACGCCGTCGGCAACAGTGCTGGTGACGTGAGGCAGCCAAGCGGGATTGACGTGACACGATGACGCTTGAATGGTGGTGAGAGCAGAGTCTGCGAGCGGTACTTCCAGTGAGTTTAAGAGGAGGTGGTCTTCATCTGTCTTAAATTGAATTAAACCCACGGGTCTGTAAATTGAAAGTTCGTGGAAATTGGGATGCTGGAGGAATATTACATGTTCGTGGAAGCCTTTGAACACTAAGCCGGTAAGATCCGGGGATTTTCATCCATTTCATGTAAATTATATTAGCTTTATCAGCCTTCATGTTTGCAAGCTGGTATTCTCCCGTCTTCAGGTAGCCCTTGGATTTTCTTAGCTGTGTTCTTTACAAGTTCAGAAGTTCCTTGCATGGAAGGTGTTATTTTGTGCCTACAGTTGGTAGATTCCATGGTCATAAATTCAAGAGAATCATGTGCTGAGTTCAGTACGTTTGGTACATTTTTTCCTTTACTGAACCAACATATGGATATTTTTGTAATATCTTTGTAACTTCTGTGTTGAAGGTGCAGATTAATCTTTAAGGTAAACCATCTGCCAAATATTAGCTTTATCAGCCTTCATGTTTACAAGCTGGTATTCTCCTGTCTTCAGGTAGCACTTGGATTTCTTTAGCGCTGTTCTTTACAAGTTCGGAAGTTCCTAGCATGGAAGTGTGTTGTTATTTTGTGACTACAGTTGGTAGATTCCATGGTCATAAATTCAATAGAATCATGTGCTGAGTTCAGTACGTTTGGTACATTTTTTCCTTTACTGAACCAACATATGGATATTTTTGTAATATCTTTGTACCTTCTGTGTTGAAGGTACAGATTAATCTTTAAGGTAAACCATCTGCCAAACATTCAAAACATATGGTAATACTTCATTGGTTTATGGGAAGTGCTTCCCTGTCTAAATTATTACGTGCATATAGCTTGAACATGCTACTAAACATCCATTGATCGTGGCAACAAACAGGGCCACGTGATAATGATTGTGTAAATTAGATATCTCTATCTCAGTCCTAATATTGGTAACAGTCTACTTCCAAATTAAAAAAATCACCGTATACCTAATATTGGTAACAGTCTACTCCCTTGTTCCAAATTAGTTGACATGGGTTAGTCCAAATACGAATGTATATAGATGTAAAACACATCTAGATACATACTCCCTCTAGATATACTTCTTACTGACTGATTATGGCTTCCCTGACTAGAGAAGGAAATGTCGGGAGGAAATAGAGATGATAGGACCACATGAATGCTGGAGATGAGTGCTTGTCGTATTCCCTCGAGGAAAGCAGAGGCTCTCGCGGAAAGATAAAATAAAATGAAAAGCACAGCCGCCTTTACCTAGAGCAAAGAAGCTCATATTATAGACAAACCCATGTCAACTAATTTAGACGGAGGGAGTAAGAGAGAACTAACATTGTTCTGCAAATGTTGTCAACCTCATGAAACATTACTACCTAATAACATCTCCCCCTAATAATACCACTACTATGTTTACAAGCGGTGCAATCTCTAGACACCTATTTACTTCATTTCAACGATTCATCACATTTCTTTTGACGGACAACAATTCATCACATGATTTCATTGACCTTATCATGTCACTTAAAAATGTATGTTTAATTCATTTACTCATATTTTTATCCGTAGCAACGCACGGGCATTTAACTAAACTAAAAAAATCATAATTATGATTATCGAATTTTTTACGCAAATAAAGTTCAAAATCTCGTAACAAAACTAAAATAATCATAATTATGATCATCGCATTTTTGAAAAGGCATAAATGTAATCAAAAGTTCGAGAGGGGGAGAAAGTTGATATGGAAACCTGATGTGCAAGGCGTTAGATTACATCGGGTCCCGTTGCAACGCACGGGCAATTAACTATCAATCAAAACATGCAGCATCCCGTCCAGCTTGCGTANGGGAAGTTATTATATTTTCTTTCTTGTGCCATGTGGAGAGAATCTCAATTCCTTCAGAATTGTACTGCATGAATTACCCAGTAAAAGTTCTTATGAGTCAAAATCTTACAAATCAAAGAATACAAACACAACTCCTTTGAATCTACGAGGCCCTTAATGATACAAGCATAGGCTTGTCATTCTTGTTTCTTGGTGTTGCTATTTTTTTTTCTGTAGTGACAGTATGGGCTCATCATTCTCTTCACATATGGTGATGTTTGGATATTAGTTGTGGGTTTGGGAGCCATGTTTGACATTTGGTTGGGCTGTGAATTTGGGACAGAGGATGTCGTGCATACATGACAAGAATGCCCCTTGACAATGAGATAGTTTTCACTTAGTCTGTGTGTACTTTTGTAATTCTAACATTATTACCCAACTTTTCCTACAAAACCCCGTATGAGGCTGCACGTCTCATGCCAAAATCTCCAATGGATTGAACTCATCGGAATCACTATTTCCATTCTTACCTCTCATCACCCATCACATAAAAAGCACCTTGGAGTTTGTATTCAGCCTGGACTTTACTTCTGGCTTCCGGGTCTGAAATTTCGTATGTTTTCGTTGTGGCCTTTTTGCAGGAACCGTTCCCAGTGGGAACACACATCCGTTCTAGGCCTGGGAGATCCAGGATTTTGAGCTGCGAAGAAAGCAACCGGGACATCCTGTCAACCTCGGCCAACAGTTGGACTCCTCCTAATGGTGGCAGCCACTCTTCAGGCTACCCGAAGGAGGCAGACCCAACCACAGCTTGAAAGCTGTAGCACTAACCACACCATCCATCCAACCTTTTGACAGTTGCAACCCCAGTTTCACACTACCATCCACTTCCGCATTTTTGCTTTCTTTGGTTCAGAGTATGTAGCTATTTACTTCAGTGCTGTGGGTTACTGGAGGCTCCCCAGAGGCTGCAAATTTTGTCGCTGAGGAGACACAAGGGGTTGGACGTAGTTGCTCCCAGTTTCTCCTGAGCCTATATGCGTATTAACTGAAGCCCACAGAGGGCGGAACTCACGGGGAGGGCTCCGAGATTTTGGACTGTAAGGTATAACTCAGTGTTGTACAGGGTTTCCTAGTAAGAATTCATGATTCAGGGGACAGCCAAACCTGAAAAACGTTTACTCTGTTGAATGAAAGGCAGGCTGTGCCCCACTGTGTCTTTTGAAACTGTTTTGGTGTTAATTTCTAGCGGCGTGTGCTGGGGAGCTCGATTTTGGTTCTGGAGTGTAGCGCCTGTGTGCTGGTACCGTAGCTCAAGTCTGTACATAAAGCATGGTACCATAATTTACTGCCCTTATTATATATGTTTTCTATTCTGGTGGTTTTCATCGTGTCCTGTTTTTTCTGACAAGTGGCATCGGAGCTCCATCAACCACATGATGGGCCACCGGTATCCCTTCATTTCAGAATCTCCATCAACCACATGATGGGCTATCGGTATCCCTTCAATTCACCGCCGGAATTTCTGAGTCAAATCCACCGGTATCTGAGCAGAGTAAAGACTTGGCAGTTCTCTGTCCAATTCTATTCTTGAGGGTGTTTTATTTGACCTGGTACATATGAGGTGAATCTCATGTCAATGTTACCAAACACTCACATTCTGAGAACAGAAACTAGGTGTTAGAAACTCCGGTATCACATTACGAGAAAAGAAAAAACTAGGCGTGTTAGAATCTCCGGTATCACATTCTGAGAACAGAAACTAGGCGTTGCAATCTCTGGTACCTTCAAACCCTTTTCACCCGGTACCTCCAAGATTCAGCATTCCCTCCCATTAATTCAAGTTTTGTACATCTCTGGTACCTTTGAGTTTAACCATTCGATATTACCAGGCTAGTTTTCCGTGTAATGG
Source organism: Puccinellia tenuiflora (assembly GCA_012064385.1). NCBI lineage: Eukaryota > Viridiplantae > Streptophyta > Magnoliopsida > Poales > Poaceae > Puccinellia > Puccinellia tenuiflora. The sequence continues at coordinate 54,794 of QRDG01000167.1, read as the reverse complement.
TCAAATTTCAGTTTTTTCCTATAATAAGTAGCCAGCTGCTCCAAGGAAAAAGCAAGTAATCCCAATCGTTTTCTTCGAGAGAAGATATGCTCCTACTTGTTCTACCTGTGATGTATCTCTCATACACCTAGATTTATGTCTCACAAAGGTAGAGTTAGGATACACCCTTGTAGGATAACGCCAACTATCCCAACCTCGGGATACACCCTCATGTTTATCCCTCATGTTTGCGATCTCTTTTCATTGCTCCTTTACATAACTTGCAATCTAATTTTCTGCAAGTTTATCTTTATAAAATTGCATGCTTAGGGTGCTCCTTTACACATACATATGCACTTTTTGCAACACAATTTTTTCTATTATTAAACAGATTTATAAAATGAACAAAATATTCATGATTTATTAAAAATAAAATATGTAAACAAATCAGTACCTGTATTGGTCCTCATTTCATGTGCCCCATGGAAAAGCACCATAGGCAGAGCTCCTTTACTAAGCTTTAAGTTTTTTCCTTGGTCTTTACATTTTTATTTATTTTTCATTAACCCTATGTTCATATTTTCATGTATTTCATCAATAATTTTTTATGTATTTTTAAGAGTGTCTGAAAATAAGCTTTGTTCGTCAGTGGATACACCTAATTTCAATAGAGATCTTTTGTTGTTATTATGATGAAAAAAGTCACGACTCTACCTAGTCTATCATCTTATCCGGAGTAAGGTGGATTTTCTATAGTAAACATTCCATATTAAATTGTTTAAAATATAGATATGTTCATACAATATGTTTTGGACAACAATACTTAACCTACAATATGATTTAGACTGCAATACTTAACCTAAATGTTTCCTTCCTTTTATTAGTCATGAAATAATTAAGTAAATTTACATGTTCACGCGACAACACCTGCATCTGGTTTCCTTATATTTTTTTAACTGAAGTTAGGAAGCACAACCACCAACGCTATAGTAGGTAGGTGACCTATAATTGGATGACGGGTCGACTTGTCTTCTCGACACGATATATGCTCAAACTGGACAAGATATAATAAGCTTTTAGGAATTTTGTCTCTCCATCGCGTCACTCCCTGCCAGGGGCTAACCCTAGCGCCGCTAAACTCCCCTTCCCTTGCCTTCTCCCCTTCCGCCGCTGTCGTCGGCTGCGGCCACGGTGGCGGCGGGCTCCGGCGGTGCGGCGGCGACCCGTGGAGGTGCTGGGGCACCATCTGCACGGAAGGCGCGCGCGGCGTCCAGGGCGGCGATCCCTAGATATGCGGCGGCGGGAGTAGCCTCCACAGCCTTCCGGCAATCGATGGTGGCGGCGGCTGCGGGTCTGGTGCCCGCCCAGACCCATCTTCGGCTTCAGCCGACGGTGCAAAGAGGGGGCAACGAGGGGCGGGGTGCTCTGTTGTTGGAGGTGCCCGATTTGGTGCGGCGGCGCGGGGTGGTGGTGCAGCATGGTCCCCTTCGCCACGACACTACTCGTCGGCTTGCGGGCGTGGCGGACAGGGCTGCCATCCATCTGCCGGCTTTCCGGTGGATTCGGCGGCCGGGATGGCCGGTAGCATGGGGGCTTGACCTGAATAAAGGTGGCGGTCATAGGGCTCCTCTTGCGACAAGACAAATCTACCTGTCGCCGGTCCTCCTCGATCTGGCTGGAGTGTCGAGTTCCGGAAGGCTCCGCCGACAAACTTCCATGGGCGTCTATGCCAGGAGATTGCTGGATCGGGTGGGATTCGGTCGTGCCCACGATTCTCCGTTAAGGAGGCATTGGCACGAAGCTCTACTATCTGTTGCCATCATGATGAAGTCAGAGGCGGAGAATGACATGAAGGCCGAGATCGGAGGACTAGGCATGGTGATTTGAGTCTTTGCGGCGATGAGGAAGTTGCTTGGAGTTTCGGGATTCGTAGTAGCAGTATGGAAGTGGGGGCGACAACACAAATGAAGTTCAAAGTCTTACCTTTCTGGGTGAAAATCCAAGGTCTGCCCTTAATTGACTGTGCCTAGCAATGACCTTGTTAAAGACATTGTTTTGAGGGAGAAAACTCAATCTGGCGACGATGGTGCATGTGCATCGTTTCATTTTGAAGGCGTCGCTTTTGGAGAACTTGGACATCAGGTGTTGTTTTGGTGGTGCTCATGCCGTTGCTGCAAGGATTGGAACTCTGTAGCGGGACTTTTCTTTTTTAACATTTTCTTCTTTTTCGGCTACGTGCATCCGTAATATCTTTAGGATAGTGTGTTGTTGCAAAGGCTGCGTGTAATTGGTATCTTTACGATATTAATATATTCCCTTTATTGAAAAATGCATATTGTCATTGATTCAGTGGGTAGAGCATAAGAAGTTGGTTATTGCGGCGTGCAACCAAGTGGCTAATTGGCCTTCTCCTCTTATTATGGGTGCTGGTTTATTCTTTTGGCTCGGCCCTATTTCATCTTAGTTTTTACTAGAAGGAGTGGGCGCGCGTTGCTGCGCCGCCTGGTGATCGCAATGTTGAATCTCTGCGTTTTTTCTTCAGTGCGTTAATAGAACAGGTTTTTATTTAGTTTTTTTTTGAACAGGAGAAGGTCCAAAAGTGCCTAGGAGCTTCCGTTACGCTCACCCGCTGCTCATCTCGCGTAAATGTAAATGTAAAGAGTGAATAAGCTGAAGGAGCCGTCGCGCGTTGCTGCGCCCGGTTGTCCTACCTGCGTTTAAGTCTTTGTGTAATGGGTACGTGGCTGGTGGCATTATTTTGCAGGGTGAAACTTCAGAGGGAATGCAGTCAAATATATCTATCTTTTATAACTGACAGAAAAAAATCTTTAGGGCAGATAGGTGGCTATGGTATTATTGTACATGACAATATATTCATTTCTAATATATTACTTACGTATTTATATAGAGAAACAGAAGTTGTACAGTGTAGACCGTGTAAAGTAAATATATCATCTACTATAAACGGAGGAAGAACGTGATATGTAGTTACAGTTGCAGTGTGAGCTTAATTGCACCAGTAGCTAATCCATACCTAACAATCTGAACTCCAACAAGTAGCCTATCATAGCAATATGAAGCAAATCAGTTTAAAGAATGAATCGAAACAGTTACCTTTTGGTTCTGAAATCCCTGACAAAACCCGCACTTATCTGCAGGCCTGTCAGCTCGTCTACATCCCGCGACAGATGATCCTGCAGAGGATCACCTCTACGCTGAGTCTCAATATCGGTTCCATCTTCACCAGAGAATTGCTTAACCCTGCACAATAATGCCCCCCGCAAAGTCCTGCTGTGCTGGAATTGCTTAACGGGTCCAAAGTGAAAACGTAAATGTGTTCATTACAAGGTTAAATTCTAGCATTTGCACGGCAGAACTAACAACATGCAGGAACAAGCCCATATGACAATTGAAAGTACACCTCCCTTGCAATTTTGAGTACAAAATTTGCACGTACCAATCTGGTTGCATGAACTTTGCGAAGGTAGAGCGCTCAACATTTGAAGCATTCTCACTACTGGGTGCCTGAAAGTAAAAATGGCAGTATTAGACATTCCAACCATTGGAAGTTGGGAACGCTAATTACCTTGTCCACTATAAAGCTAGGTGCTAATACACATTCAACTGGTAAGCTCGTTGACAGAATACCTGCACACAGTGTGGAGTAGCACATAGACGACCTCTTGATAGTATTTGAGTAGTTTCCCCAATTTGGTAAGCTAATTCATCCTCCCCAAATGTAACCTACAGTATACGAGGAAAAGCAGATAAGCTCACAGCTGTGAGGATGATGTTAACATGGTTTTAGTGCCACGATTTAGACAATGAATGTCAACATAGTTTCGGTGCGACTATTTATCTAGCGAGTTAATATTAAGATGGTTTTAGTGCAATTGTTTAACCAACAAGTGCCAACATAGTTTCTGTGCAACTATTTAGCTAGCGAGGAGTACAGCTGATCCTGGTACCAATGGTGCTATTTTCCAGTGCAGCAAACATCAGTATATCCTTTTTTACAGATGGTCTAATGTAAAGATGGCTGCATAATTTACATTATATAGCTTATTATCTATACTTGACGAGGAAGCTTCTGGGATTCACAGGAACTTGCCTTAACAACTCGGTTATCACGAGTCCGTATGTACAGCCCAGCATCAGTATCAAGACAGGGGATCTCCTCTGAATCTCTCATAAACAGGCCACATGTAAGTCCTGCAAGAAAGACCGAAACTATTAGCTTTGAGACAAAACCATAGCAAATGTAAGAGCTACATAATTGAAAAAAGAAAGATAAGATGTGATTAACCTGTTAAAGACCGATGGTCAGTATGCCATCCACACCACGATGAAACAGAACCACTTTCTTCTTTTTGTGCGCTGTCAGGCGTTGTCATATGAGGTAAGTTAATATCGATTGTTGTAACTAAAACACTGAAAAGCTTGGTTGAATATTGTAAGGGTGAGAAAGAATTTAAGCTTTGATTCAAGTGTAATATGCCTTTGCTTAAGTGATAGTCTAGTTTTCTAATGCTATTATTCTTGGTAGGCTATTTAGAGGAAGTACAGAACCACCAAAGCAAAATAAACCTGTCTAAATACTCTTAAACTCCAATGTTTCTGAAGGCTATAAGGGTACTATCTAGAGCGAATATTCTTCACGCAGCTGGATTACCTGAATTGTCTGGGGAAATAGTAGAGCAGACGTCCCTTGTGACACCTTGAACGAGAAATTGTCTACTCAAAATTTTCACCATCATATGTTCCCACTCCGTGCTGCATTACTGAAAAACAGACATATGTTGATTCATTTGGCTAATTGGTAAACCAAACTTCAAAACAAAAGCACAAGTAGAAAATCCAGAATTGATATGGAGGTCTCATTTTCCCAAAGATACTTGAGGACACCAATAAAGAAAACAGACGAAGCACACAAATTCTAGGAAATAAGCAAAAACAAGCCAGAAACAAACGCAAATCGAACCCACAGCATCAACCTGCGGAATCGGTCGAGAGCAGCAGCAGATGCACACAGGGGATAAGCTGGAGAGGAGAGGCGCAGCGAACTGTCAAAAGGCCACACTCCGCGAGGAGAGATGAGCAGCAGATGAGCGACGACGACGCCGCCGTGCAGGGGTTGCAGACGCAGGACGCACAGGCGGACGCCATGGCCGACGCACACCTCTTCGCGTCCTACGGCAGAGACGACCCGCACCAAATCCCCTAGAGAAGATGCCATAGCCGACGCGCACCAAATACACAGGCGGAAGCCATGGCCGACGCGCACCTCTTCGCGTCCTACGGCAGAGACGACCCGCACCAAATCCCCTAGAGAAGACGCCATAGCCGACGCGCACCAAATCCCCTCCGTGTCCTACGACAGAAACGACACGCACCAACGTCCTACGGCAGAAACGAACCGCAGCAAATCCCCTACAGAAGCCGCCATGGCCGACGCGCAGAAACGACACGCAGCAAATCGCGTCCTACGGCAGAAACGAAACGCAGCAAATTCCCTACAGAAGCCGCCGTGGCCGACGCGCACCGAATCCTCTCCGTGTCCTACGACAGAAACAACACTGCGAAACGGCCGTCGCCGGCGCATCCTAATCGAAGGCACAGACTGCAAGAAGGGGAAAGAGAATCAACCTGCAGACCGCCGACGCGAGCGCCGAAACGGCCGCCGCCGGCGCAGATCCAATCCGCCGAAGAGCCCCAAATCGACGGAACGGTGGTCGGAAGCTGCAAAAGAAAAGATAAAAACGACCTGTAAGAAGAGGAACACAAGGAAACACCGGAAGAAAAAAGCAGGGAGCAAACCCTAGGATCGAACAACAGCAGCAAAGCAACGGAGCAAGCAGCACAGTATCGCGGGATCGAGCTAAAGAAGGAAGGAGAAGACACACGCAAAAGGAGAAGACCCACGCGTGCAGCATGCGGAGACGGCAAGAACAGACACAGGCGCCTAGCACAACGAGACCGACAAGCGGGGTCCAGGAACACCACGGGCCACACGAACAAAATAAGTCGCTGATCAGTGGGCCCAAAGCGTGGGTGAACCACAGGCCTGGAAATCCAGGGAGCTTAGTTATAGGAGGGATTTTATTTTTTCTGGACTCTCATCGTTTATCGGACAACAATGTTTTCTTAGGTTTGCATATGCTTAGGGTGTGTTTGGTTTTATGATGAAGTGGAATGTAATGTCATGGTTCACTAGAATGGAACGGAATGGAATCATTACATTCTCATGTTTGGTTGGCACCGAATAGGTGGAATGGAATTGCCATGTTCCTTGTGTTAGCTCGGAATTGAAAACTAGTATGCACCGTCGTTTATTGCTAAAACGTTCCATTAATTGAATCTGAAACATTCAATTAATTAGAGAAAAGGCAGCCTGCCGGTCGTCCCCGTCATGGATGCACCTGCTAGTCCTACCCGCCGCCGCCTGTTGTCCTCAACGTTGCCCCTCCTGCTAGCCGTTGTCGCCGCTGCTCCTGCTGGCCGCCGCCGCCTCGGGTGGTCCTCGCCGCCGTCGCGGTTGCTGGCCGGAATCGCCGCCTAGCCTGCAGATCCTCGCCGCAGCCGCGCCTGCTGGCCGCCGTCCCCGTCGCCGCCGCCACTCCTGCTGGCCGCCGCAGCCTCGATTGGTCCTCGTCGCCGCCTAGCCTGTTTGCCGTCGTCGGCGCGCTGCCAGCTAGGAGAGACGAGAGAGGTGAGGGAGAGGAGAGACGAGAGGTTAGGATAAGCCTAATTCTTTTTTCATCGTGAGGGTTAGCAAGCGGTTCCACCCCATTCGACCGATTCGGAGGAACGAGTGCGTTCCGCATATGAGGGGTATATTCCTTTTTGGAGAATCACCTTGTTCCATTCCCCTCCCCAACCAAACACATGAATGGGTGCTAGGTGCAAAATGGTTTCGTTACATTCCACCTCGTTCTGAAACCAAACACACCCTTATTATGTGGAGGTTGGGCGTCAAACTCTATTGGTTTGTATGCATTGGCGCTACCTTTGAGGCAACAAATATGGATATTACTATTTTAAAAAGCAAACACCTCAAATCAAATTAGTTTTAAAATTAGGATACGTTCTTCTAAATAATTTACTTCCTCCTTAATCAGTCATGAACTAAGAAAGTAACTTTGCATATTCATGCGACAACATCTGCCTCCAGTCTTCCTAACTTTTGATCAATGCTACACTAGCTGGACGGCTGTTGGAATAGTCGACGCGACACGATATAGCTAGGACCAGATACATCTCCTGCAGTTGCAGCCTAGGAAATTCAAAGATTCCCATGACTCTGTCACTATCTTTATCATCTGCACGCTATACAATCAAGTTAGGTTATAATTAGTGTCACTGTTAGAGGGATATTTGTTCTTTTGCGGAAATCCATTTCGGGTAGTGGGTGCAGATGCACCCACTGCCCAAAAAACAAATTTCTAAATGTTAAAAAATTTAAAATAAATTTTTTACATATACTTCAAGACATTTTGTGCCAGCACAAAAAAAATTGTGCTGAAAAGACATTTTTTGTGAGCTGGGCAAAACGCACAGATCACAAAAAGTGTATTTTCACCGCAAAACTTTTTGTGCTAACACAAAATTTTCTAATGTATATCCAATTTTTTTTAATAATTTTTGACATTCTGAAAAGTTTTTAATTTTTTTTACATAATGGGTGCAGATGCACCCGTGACCCGAAATGCCGCCTCCGTTCTTTTGCTCCTACCTGCCTATTAATCAGGTTGTTTGATTAATATACTTGCATGGCTATTGTCTCGGAGTCGTTGTTGTGGCATTGACTAAGGGGGTGTTTGGTTAGGCTTTGGCTTTGGCTTTTGGCTTTGGCTTATAAGCCCAAAAAGCACCTAAATAGGTGCTTTTGGCTTTTGGCTTTTGGCTTATACCATAGTAAAACATAAGTCAAAAGCCAAAAGCTAAAAGCACCTATTTAGGTGCTTTTTAGGCTTATAAGCCAAAGCCAAAAGCCAAAGGCAAAGCCTAACCAAACACCCCCTAAGGGTGTGTTTGGTTCATTGGCTATGAAAAAGTGGTTGGGGGCACCCCTAACCACGTGGTTGGTGGTAACCATTTTTCATGTTTGGTTGTGTGTGTTGGCTAGCCATGTTTTCTGTTTGGTTGAAGTGATAAAAAGTGGTTAGGGGTGGCCATATTTGTGTTTATTTTGAGGGATTAGAAATGCTTAGAGTGATATGGTCAATTATTTTTAAGATGCTGAGGAAACCTCGTAATATATTTATAAAAGGGAAAAGTTTGTTTAAATATCTATACTATACAGTAATTTAGAGAGGGAAATTTCTTAATGTGTTGAGGTAAAATATCAGCATCTGAAATAACTTTGCTCAAATATTTAAAAGGAAAGAGTTAGTTCAAATATTTAAAAGTGAATATTTTGCTCAAATAATTACAAGGGAAACGTTTCTTCAAATATTCTTAATATATAATAGTAAAATGTTTTCAAATATTTAAAAGCGTAAAATTACTTATTATATTTAAAGGGAAATGTTTATTCCAATATTATTAATGTATAAATCAAGAAAAGTTGTTTAAATATTTAAAAGTGAATATTTTGTTCAAATAATTAAAATATAAAAGTTTCTTCAAATATTGTTAATATATATAAAAATGTGTTTTCAACTATTTTAGAAGCTATTTTAGAAGGGTAAATTTGTTATTATATTTATTTATTTAAAGGAAAAAGTTTATTCCAATATTTTTAATATATAAAAGGAAATTTATTCTAATATTTAAAAGGTAAATGTTTGGTTAATATTTAAAAGGGAAATCTGTCAACTTTTCTTAATATTTATATAATAAGGGAAAGTTTTTTCACATATATAAACGGGTAAAATGTCTTAATATATTTAATAATGAAAAGTTTTTCAAATATTAAAAAAGAGTAACTTTTCTATTTTTTGAGTACGATGAATATGTCGTAAAATGTTTCGCAGGTGATGGCAGGGACTCGCCCACGGGTGGTTGGCCTCACCACCACTTTTATAGTGGTTGAGCTCAACCACTTTTTTGAGGGAATATGATTAAAATTTGGCTACCCCCACACACCCGACACCACAAACCAAACATGGGCTAACCAATTAAAATGGCTACCCACAACCACTTGGTGGCTAGCCACCCAACCAAACACAACCTAACTGGTCTCGAGTATTTAGTTTGACGAGAGATATATATCTGTTGTTGATTCCCGCTGTTTTAGATAATCCGTTTGATTCTAATATTGTTGGAAGCTATATGTTGTGTACAAGGCGACCACCATATTTGATCTTGCGTACATGTCATCGATAGTCTGATTTTGACTTTCTAGAATCAAATTTTCAAGCCATGGATGATGGACCCCTATTTTATCTTGCTCCAGGTAGGGGGCCAATTAACTACACGCGTACCTTTGTATCTCATGGAATAAAGGAGCTACTACCTTTGTTCCAATATGTAAGACATTTTGGTAGACCGTTTCGACCTATCAAAACGTGTTACATACCAGAACAGAGATAGTAGCAAGGCAAGGGATGCAAGTTTTACAATGGTTGAAATTTTTGAGAACCGTCAATTCACCCCGATCTAACGGTTATAAAATAGGAGGTACCGGAGTAAAAGTACGCAAAAGTATCCAAAAGTACTTTATTTTTTTAGAGGGTAGATGGGTAATTTACATGTCGCTCTCCATCTATAGTTGGCTTGCTCCATTCACTTGAGGCGTTCGTCCTCGTCGAGTGACCCAACCCATGTGCCATCGCCGTGTAGAGACGCCCGCGGTCAGCAACTGTGAGAGGCACTGGCGATGATAAGCTGCTGTTGGGCAAGGTCTGATTTGTTGCCGCCGCCCGCCGCCGGAAGTCTCGGGCACAAGCGCATCTCCACTCCCGGCGAGCAACACAAGCGGCGCTCGGCCGGCAACACAATCGGCCATAAACATAGGCGTATTCCTGGATGTTGTATGCACAAAACTGAATGTGACCCGCAATAGAGTGATTGGCCACCTCAGTTGAAATCTTTGCCATTTTTATCTGTCTTACTTTCCCTATTGACAGTAGGCTGTTGGTAGAATACATTCAGTGTGTGTGCGTCCGGAGTCACTTATCAAATCAGCCATGTTGTGTTTTGTTAGTTGATGCATTTTCACTACCCATTTCCTCTATTTCACGGTTTGAATTAAATCCATGTAAGAAATTGTGAGGGTGGGTGGAAAAATTGGTCCCATGTTAGCCGGATTTGCCACCCGTGGTCACCGGAGTCGCTGCCAATGGCGTCTACCGTCTACGGTCTGCTCGCACGTGGGGCTGCCGAGCAGTGGAGCCTCACCGTCGGCCTGTGTAGGTCGTGGGCGAGCAGGGAATCGCCGCCAGGAGGAGGGCCGTGGTCTGCCGCTCCCTCCGGCCGCCGCTATGTCTTTGTCCTATGCCTCACGAACACGATGACTCGATCGAGTGATCGAGCGATTCGGCTAGGTCGTGTGGGGTTAGTTTTCGACCTCGGTTTGCAGCGTCATCGCCTCCAAATCCTCACGCAGGCGTTGTCGACTTCATGTCCTCGCGCCGGCGTAGGCAAGATGGTTCGGCGAGATCCTATTCTTGATTGATCGAGCTTCGACAAAGGTTTCTAAAAAAGCAATTGACAAAGGACCATATTATACTTGACTAACTAAACTTAATAATTTTGATTAAAATTTTAAATCAACGGCTACAAAAAAAATCTGCGGGGAGGCACCTGAAAGTACCCGTGGTACCTCCCCGATCACCCTAAAAGAGCTCCTCGTTTGATTATCATGAGTAATGGACTCCTCCCGCCACTCGGTTTACTCCTGTTACATACTCTCCCAAACACACGATCTTCTATTGTTTCTGTATGAATGATAATCTCTCAAACACGATCAAATAACTATCATCAAAATTTTATTAGCTGTGTCGGGATAATCTCATTTTGTTGCGCTGATTTAACATATTTTGCTGTTTGGTCCCATTGTAGTTGACATAGCCGAAGATAAAAACCGTGTCCAGGCTAATAAAAAACAAAGTGTACACCCAAACGTTGTTGTAAGTGTGGTGCAATTACTTTTGTTTACTTGGGAGTTCACTAAATATAAAAGTTGGTTTGACAAGTAGGATAATAACATTTCCACTTCTTCTTTTACACATGGAGGTGACCATTTCTCACTTGACTTGCATATATTTACTTTTCAGGTAACATTCATGGCCATGTGAAGGAGATCAAGTCATTCCTTTGTGGTAGTAGGGATCTCATTGTTTTTTTTAGAAAAAAGATTCAGACCAACTAATAACGCATATAGCCAAATTATTCCAATCGGATGAAAAAGAAAAATAACAAGAAAAAATGACACATCATGCCACTTGCCAACACAAAGCAAGAATAGTTGAGTCCCTTGTAACCCCTACACCGGGGACTACCAAGAGACCGTACACACGCTAACAACAACCACACATCGATGAGGTGTAGAGAAGCTTAGCCTTGACTCGACGCCTCCAAAGGGTAATATGACTCACATCATCATCGTCGTCAGATTCGACCACTAAGGCTAAATCCTTGATCCGTGCAACATGTATCGGTGCACCATAATAACACCTTCAAGAAGGGAATGCGGCTGAACGTCGTTGTGCCTGGATACACATAGACACAACTAGGTTTTCACATTGCATAGCCTATATAGAAACTGCACACTGAGTCCTTGAGAAAGCCATCACGAAATATGTTCAACCAGGGGACCACAACGTTGTGTCTTCCTTCGCCACCACTGCAGCTGATTACCACCACCACCAGTCCTCAGATCCATGTCGTGGATCACAACGTCTACCAAACAGCTACCACCAAAAGGTCGCTAATGTCGGCGAATGGGTAGCTCAAGGAATGAGCGAGGATAGAGGAGGGTCAGTTGGGGGCAAATGGGAGGCAATTTTCGTCTTCCCTTTTTGACTCGCCACTCCGATGACAAGAAGGGCGCGACACACAGGATCACAACGGCATTGGCCAAATTGAAGAACACCCGTAGGCAGGGGCGGAGCTAGAGAGTTGGGGATAGGGGTGCACGGTGGTGTCCCAAGTGCAAAAACTTCTTGTTTTATGGGTGCACACATGGTGAAAAAAAGTCAATATACAAAGAAAACAATTTTTTACCGGGGTCCTGTGCACCCCCATGGATACACCTAGATCCCCCTGCCCGTAGGGATGGGATCATATCGGAATGCTTGGCATTGTTTAATTATGCATCCCTTCTAAAAAGGCAATTTAATCTAATGTCGAAACTTACTATGTTCGACTAAATATATATATGGAAGGAAATATCAACATCCAGGGAGAGACATTTTGACTCCCGAGCTCACATGCTCCTGCTAAATTCAAACACATTTAAAACATAGTAAACCATTTCAAACAATTTTGAAAAAGCCCGGAGACATATATATATACAAGTTTTCAACACACTTGTTGGAATGAAATGGTATTTTTGTGCCTTGTGTGAAAAAAATCGGTGCTTTCAAAATTATATTTTTAGATCTCATTTGACCACTGTTTTTTTAATAAGGCAGTTTAGTCAAATGTCAAAACCGACTACGTTCGACCAAATATATATGTTGAAAAGAAATATCAACATCCACAATATTACACTCTAAAGGTATATTTTATGGTGGATCTAGCAATATTGAATTGGTATCGGAAGTATTATAATTCCGTCTATGAAATTTGTCGGAACATAGGAGGCGTTGCTATTTGACTAATTATACTCCCTCCGTCCCGAATAAGATGTCACGAATTTCTCCATACGTAAATGTATCTAGAAGCATTTCACGTCTACATCCGTATTTAAAAAAATATATGACATCCTTTTTAGGAAGGAGGTAGTATATATTTTGAAACATGAAGAGTAATTGAGTGTGAGTGTGCATAACATGGCTGTGCGAGACATGTACAACAACCTGTGACAACTAGTTTCCCAGCTCACATGGTGAATCACATATCGGGCATCTCTGCTGCTGAGTGCCTGAGTGTATCTTGTTTGAACAGGAGACTGTCTACCGAGAGAGAAGAAACTTGAAAAAGATAAAGTAGGAGGCACACACCCCAAATTCCCTAAAGGAGAGATCGACACGACACACAAACAGATCCTAAAGCAACAAAAGCGACTATGGATATATCGGCTGACTGACACAACGGATATGCATGCATGGTCGAGGGAGACACGGCATGCCACGTCTGACTATATGCAATAAGAGACCATTCTTTTCTGCGCCAACGCATACATGGCAGGAAAAGAAGGCAACCACAAAAGATTTGGTCATTTGGATAAGGATCGACGTAACGCTGAAAGATCAGACAAGAAATTGACCGGTGTAAGAAAAGAATACTCCATTTTTTAGTTTTTAGTTTTTTTTTTTTTTTTTTGCGAATGACTCCATATTTTAGTTTTTTTAGGATAAACTCCATATTTTAGTTACTAGCATGATCACGTACAGACAGTATCCCAGATTGTATTGTCCTTGATGTCAAAAGCATCTACTGAATCGGTGGATCGATTAGGATCAGCCGTGCAACATGGGTCCACCTCCGTCCGCATGCTTGCACAGGCACGCCTCCAGTAGTCCATATATGCACGAATATGTATATGCTGGTTAGTGGTTAACATATCCAAATCGAAATAATAATTATACTTATATGCTGATTTGGAATCCAGGTTCCCATTAGTGTCGGTACGGGCGATTAGAACGTATTGATGCTTTATCAAATCATGCTCCCATCCTTTTGACCATGGGATTGCCTAGGCCACCTTGTACCCATCGATTCAAGTTCGAACTTGGTTGGCTACAACGTGAGGGCTTTCATTAAATGGTTAAAAGGGTTTGGGAAAGACCCGTGGTGGGCAATTCTCCAATTCAAAGGTGGAATAACAAATTACGTGCAACACGTACACACCTTGTTGGTTGGGCTTGTCATACTTCAGGGTTACTTAAAAAAGAAAAGTAACGACTATCTTCGTGCATTGATGCTCTTGAGGAGTTAGTGGAAGTTCGCACCCTATCTACGCATGAAATTGAGCTAAAAAGCCAATTCAATGCACATATAGCGAAATTGTTGCGAGAAGAGGAGCTTAAATGGTACCAGCGTTCTAAGGCCCGGTTTATTCTTGAAGGAGACTTGAATACCAGATACTTCCGTATTGCCAATGGCAGACATGGAAAGAAACGTATTTATTCTCTAAGTCAGGATGAGGGTATTATCGAGGGGCATGAGCAACTCAAGTCGTACATTATAATTATTATAAACGCCTGTTTGGTGCTCCTGAGGAAGGCGACTTCTCTCTTGATGAGACCCAAACAGCCGACATACCCCAGGTGTCTGCCGAGGAAAATTGCTTACTTACTGCACCTTATTCAGAGGATGAAGTTAAGAAAGCTGTTTTCCAAATGGAACACAACAAAGCCCCTGGCCCTGATGGTTTCCCAGCTGAATTCTTTTCAGTCTTTTTGGGATGTTATCAAGAGCGACCTGATGGATTTGTTCAGCTGTCTCCATGACGGACAACTTGATTTATTCCGGCTCAACTTTGGTGAAATAATATTATTGCCTAAAATTAATGAGGCCGAAAGGATTCAACAATACAGACCAATCTGCCTCCTTAATGTTAGCTTTAAGATATTCACAAAAGTGGCTACGATCCGGTTGAACAATGTGGCCGACCATGTAGTTCGCCCCTCGCAGGCCGCTTTCATGAAAGGTCGTAACATCCTAGATGGAGTTGTTATCCTACATGAAACGGTCCACGAATTACACCGGAAGAAATTAAATGGGGTTATCTTGAAGATTGATTTTGAAAAAGCTTATGATAAGGTTAAGTGGTCCTTTCTTCAGCAAACTCTCAGAATGAAAGGTTTTTCTGATGAGTGGCGTGCGTTAATTCATAACTTTGTCTCGGGAGGAAGTGTTGCCAATGATGATATTGGTAAATACTTCCAGACCAAGAAAGGGCTTAGGCAAGGTGATCCTTTATCGCCCATACTATTTAACATAGTGGCGGATATGCTTGATGTCATGATTGAACGTGCAAAATCTAATGGCCAAATTGAGGGTGTCATTCCTCATCTTGTTGATGGCGGATTGTCAATTCTTCAATATGCCGACGATACGATTCTTTTTATGAAACATGACATTGAAAAGGCAAAGAACCTAAAGTTAATTCTTTCAGCATTCGAGCAACTTTCGGGTCTCAAAATAAACTTCCATAAAAGTGAATTGTTTTGTTTTGGCGAGTCTCAGGATGCTGCCTCCCTGTATGCCGAATTATTTGGCTGCGGACAAGGCCAGTTTCCTATTAAGTATTTGGGCATCCCAATTCATTATCGGAGGCATACAAATGCTGAATGGAAACCGGTGGAGGAAAGACTCCAAATTAGATTGAATAGCTAGAAAGGAAAATTATAATCCATAGGAGGAAGATTGGTTCTCATTAACTCAGTACTGACCAACATGGTACTGTATATGATATCCTTTTTCCAACTGCCGAAAGGAGTATTAAAGAAATTGGATTATTTCCATTCAAGATTCTTTTGGCAAGGGGATAATGAGAAAAAGAAGTACCGACTGACTAAATGGAGTGTGGTTTGCCGACCTAAAGACCATGGGGGACTCGGGATTCATGACCTAGAGGTCAAAAACAGAGCCCTACTTGGTAAATGGATTTTTAAGCTTCTTTCAGAAGAAGGGGTTTGGCAAACCTTACTTAGGAGAAAGTACGTTGGCTCACATGCGTTGTCCCAGGTCCAATGGAAACCTGGTGATTCACACTTTTGGGCTGGAATTATGGCTACGAAGAAATTCTTCTTCCCATATGGTTCTTTCCTTATTAAAAATGGATCGGAGATTAGGTTCTGGGAGGACAAATAGCTTGGTAATGCACCCCTCCGAGCACAATTTCTGGCCTTGTACACTATTGTGCGACATAAAAGTGATACACTTGATAAGGTGATGTAAACTTTCCCACCGAATGTGTCGTTTAGACGAAGTCTAATTGGTCCTAGGCAAGCATCTTGGAATGATTTGCTGCAGCGTCTAGCTTCTGTTCAGCTAATGCCGGGACCTGATATTTTTCGTTGTAATCTAAAGGAGAGTGAAATTTTCTCTGTGGATTCTATGTACACGGCTTTAATCCATCAAAGGGTTCCAGTCGATAATAATAGAAAATTTTGGAAGATGAAAATACCACTAAAAACTAAGGTCTTTGCGTGGTACCTCACGCGAGGTGTGATTCTTACCAAAGATAACCTTGCGAACCGGAATTGGCAAGGAAGTAAGACATGTGTCTTTTGTCACCATGATGAGACTATAAAACACCTCTTCTTCCAATGTAATTTTGCTAGGCTCTAACTTATATCCACCACGGAGCGTTGCGAATATTTTCGGTAATTGGCTCAATGATGTAGATGCTAGGTTTAAGCTTCTTATTAGGGTGGGAGCGATTATCGTTATCTGGTCGCTATGGGCTGTGTAGAAATGACAATGTTTTTAATAACAAAAAAGCTTCTCTTATGCAGGTCATTTTCCGTTGTTCGGCTACGATCCGAGCTTGGGCACCCTTACAGCGTGCGGAGCATCGGGAGTTATTCTCAGAGGTGGCTACTCGTTTGGAGTCTTCGGCGAGGGATCTATTCTCCCAGCATGGATGGCAACATAATCTGCGGATTTTCCCACCACTTTCATAGGTGTCTTCACGATTTCTTATTATGATATGTAATTCGCCTTTTTTTTTTCTCGTTTGTTGGTACGACTCGGATTGTCGGGGCTGTGTGCATCATAGTTATGCAGAAGTCGGGTGTAATGCTTAAAACTCTTTAAGTAATAAAGCTCCCTTTATCGAAAAAAACTTATATACACGGATATGAGTATGAATACGAGTTACGTCTGCATTAGCTTGGTACATATACGTATGTATTCTTATCTGGTCAAATACTCCATGGATACATAGTCAATGCATATCACAAGCTGCACATCGTTTAACCAAAACCATATGTACACGCAGGCATGCTTCAAACCCACAATTTACCATAGTTTAGCAGCCTGCGTATCGAATCTATACGCCAGTTGTGAAAGTCAGCAAACATATACTATCTTTATTCCAAATTATAATATTTTTTATTTTTTAAGTCATATGTATCTAGACACGTTTCAGTGTGTAGATTCACTCTTTTTATCCGTATATAGTCTATATTAAAACATTCAAAACATTTTATAATTAGGAAAGGAGGGAGTACAAGGTATGCACGCCAAACGAGTGAATGTATTTTACATGCTTACTTTGGCCTTTCTAAAGCTGTCAGTATATCTATACCTAATAATAAAAGCAATCAAGCTTCCGCGGTTTGGTTTGGTCCGTCATCCGAATTACCCCTCAAATTGTAAATAATTACCCACTCTGCCACCTATAAATTATTCTATGCCCAAGTTATTTTATGGAAAGAAACGGTTCGGTGGAAAATCCGTTCGACCCTCCTGGCCTCCTCCTTGCCTACGCCATCCCCTCCCTAGCACGCACATGCCATGGCTGCAGCGGTGCGCATATTCTACGATGCATGCGGCGTTGATGGCTCTTGCGCTCACTCTCTTTACCAGTTTTCATTGGTCGTCCTGCTTGACGACTCGCCGCGCACGGCGACGTCCACGACGGCACCCAGTACATTGCCGGACGCCGAGGCCGCGGAAGAGCACATAAACTACACCGGCGGTAATTTTTCTTGAGGCTAGGCGGCCTAGAGTGGCGATCACGACAGCCTTGGCGCCGGCGTCGGCGGGGGTCCGTGCGGGGATGATGGGGCCTGGACCGGTAGGATCGGCGGCCAGCCAAGAACACGTATCGCCGGGGGTACAGGGGATCAGGCGGCTGGAATCCCTGCACATAGGTGAAGCTCGCCGGCAGCTAAGCTGGTCCGGTCATGCGGAGGTACCAGATGATATTACCTTTCGTTCAAATACGTTTGGTTTACTATCAGTCTGATGGATTCTGAATTTCTGGTATCTAGATGAACTGGCATACAGTCAGTTATGTCCTCGCCGTCCGACCATGATTTTGGTCTCATGTTTATGAGTCTCAGACGCCAGCATGTTTCTTTTTTATTTATTTAGTTTAGAAAAGAAAAGGAAATCATGCGTTGGTACACAGGTGTGTAGTACTGCAACATGGAGTATGCACACATGTGCTTGTATGTGAGAATCACGAGCTGAAGAGGGAAATTAGAAGCAGATGCTCGCTGTCTGTTGTGTGAGTAGATGTAGCACCGTACGCTGAAGGTCTCGATTACGTGATCAATATGTTCAGTCACAGGAGGCTATGTATGCAGTCTCCAGCGTTTTCCTAATCATTTATATTCAACATCATATTTTTTCTGCTCCTGCACGTGCGTACCAGAAAATGCATCACAGCACCGCCCCCACAATGCCGGCATAAGGATACTTTTGAGTTTTTCCTCTTTAGTCCATAATGAGTGGAGTGTGGGGGGCTTTGTAAAAGATATGGTGTATTTAGTTGTCAATTTGAGAATTCTGCAAATTTCTTAAGAGCTAAAAGGGAAGATAGACCTCGGTTCATTAATTGCAGTCGTATGTTACTCGATGAGATGATATTTTGTATTTTAAGCAATCCCTCATTGCCGCGGTTCAACGACTGGTGTGTTGTGCGGTGGCCAAGCTCACCATACTGGAATTAAACACATTCGCACGCATTGCCATCTGGTGCACAACACGAACATCATAATCGATGGCGATGAGGATAAGCATAAGGGGAGACATAAGTGGGGTGTAGTGTTGAAATAGAGGGTGTGGAGCTAGGAGGGCTGTCTTGAGCCATGTTTATTGGAGTAGAGATGTGTATCGTTTTTTTGTTCCGTTGCAACGCACGGGCATGTTTACTATGATAGTTAAAATACAACTTTGATAAGTTCCTACAAAGGTAAAACTGTAAAATATAATACAATTATATTTGGCAAATTTTACAGTACCCTGGTACTCCATAAGTATAGGTGGGAGTACCACTTAAATCTGACCATCCGTGTAGAAGGGTAGTTTAGTCTTTCATGTTGATCTAATCTGATTGCCGATCAAAATTGTCTGTATCGATCTGGTGACAAAACAGCCCGGCGTTGCTGTTGACTACCAGCGGGCCACCGCCGCCGTCCTATTGAAGAGGTCATAGACGCTGTCGAGGCGCCGATGCCATCCATCCGAGTCACCGGTCGGGCGACTCACGTTTTGTTGATCTGTTTTCGCATGCACCGTGGTCTCGTCCACTCTCTGCCTCACAGGCGCATCTAAATCTCTTCTTCCCCCGTTGATTATGTCTGCATGGTGGCCGCCGGCTCTCCATTGCATGCGCCGCGGCCCGCGGCTGAGTGGATATCAAACACCATGATCTAGCAACTCTTAAGAAAAATGGTTTCCGATCCGATCAAAATATCAAATTAACAAACCGCGGCTTTCGTTATGGATGCCTTTTTTTCTTTTCTGTTATGTACTACACCTCTGACGTAAGATCAATTATTCGTTCCCAAACAGCAGGCTTCAGTGTGCGGTGTAGAATTGTATTGAATAATAATCGATAGCAATATTGTGCCAGTTACAAGAGGTATATATGAGGGGCATAGGCCACCGACCTAGCCTAACACAAACCGAATAGGACTCTAAAACACAATTACAACTTGTATTCTAACATCCCCGCAGTGTCAACGGTAGGCTCGACGACGTTGAGACTGAAACGAATGTCTTGAAACGGAGTAGTCGCCAGGCCTTTAGTAAAGATATCAGCGAACTGAGCAGAAGTAGGCACGTGTAGAACACGAACTTGACCGAGAGCCACCTTCTCTCGAACAAAATGAATGTCGATCTCAATATGCTTGGTGCGACGGTGTTGAACAGGATTCCCTGACATGTAGACAGCTGAAATATTATCACAGTAAATAATGGTAGCTTGCTCAATAGGACGGTGCAGCTCCGACAGCAACTGGCGCAGCCAAACCGTATCAGCAACCGCATGAGCCACATCACGGTACTCAGCTTCGGCTGACGAGCGAGAGAACGTAACCTGCCTTTTTGAAGACCAAGAAACCAAATTGTTACCAAGAAAAACACAAAATCCGGATGTGGACCGACGAGTATCTGGACAACCAGCCCCGTCTGCATCAGAGTAAGCTGTCAATGAGGTGGGAGAGGATTTGTTTATATGAATACCTAAATCTAATGTGCCTTTGAGATACCTAAGAATACGTTTGACATGGTTGAAGTGTGGAACACGAGTATCATGCATGTATAAACAAGCTTGTTGGACAAAAAAAGAAATTTCAGGATGAGTGAGAGTAAGATACTGGAGGGCGCCGATGAGACTACGATAAAGAGAAGGATCAAAAAAGGGATCACCATCGGCAGAAAGTTTGGAACCTATATCAGCAGGAGTACGAGACGGTTGAAAATCAAGCATACCAGCACGAGAAAGAAGATCTAGAGTGTACTGACATTGAGACAAGAAAAGACCAGAGGAGTCACGGATGATAGCAATACCTAAGAAGTGGTGAAGAAGACCTAAATCGGACATAGAGAATTCTTTGCGAAGAAGAGAGATAATA
This sequence comes from Puccinellia tenuiflora, assembly GCA_012064385.1. Classification (NCBI taxonomy): domain Eukaryota; kingdom Viridiplantae; phylum Streptophyta; class Magnoliopsida; order Poales; family Poaceae; genus Puccinellia; species Puccinellia tenuiflora. The sequence goes on along the minus strand of QRDG01000167.1, from coordinate 34,167 downwards.
TGATCTAAAAAGTGCTGTGAGGAAGCTGTGAGAATAATATCATCAACTGTAGCGTCCCGACCCCAGAACTATACAGTGAAGCATTGTGCAACCGGTCATGCTACATAATCGAGGGTTACTGGGTTTACCAATCCCAGGCCAAAACTCATTGGCAGGTGTGATCGGAATGGATCATCGGCTCACAACACCTCGATCATGTCATAAGCTCAGACATCGCTATCATGTATAGTAAAGAGACCGAGACTTGTGAAACAACTGGCACATTGCAGACTCTACGACATAAAGCATATAGCAACTCATATAAGAGAAGATACAAATATTACACATAAAAGGGATCACCGATCCATCAGTACATCAAGCGGAAGCGGGTAGTGTTGTCTAACAACAAGATGCAAATATATGGCCTAAGATGCCTACAAATAAAAGATCCCAGCCAGCCAGTTCCACGGTCCCAAGCTGCCACCTGGGAACCCCGGACTACTAGTCGACGTCCACGAAGAACCCACCTAGCTGCTCGGTGTCGTCCTCCTCTGAAACAAGTTATAAGGCAGCAAAGAGAGACTGAGTACGACGTACACGCAAGTTTAGTAGGGCGATATAGGCCCAATGATTGACGAAGGTTCTAAAGTTGTATATGTAGTTATTTTTGCATAAAGCTAATTTTATAAACAAGACATAAATGACACATGACACTGTCTACTCAGAATATTTTTCATAAAAGGGGTAAGAGGGTAACATTTCATCTTCGGTTCTCAACGAACCAACTTGTAACCAACACACTCATCTCCACCAAGGCTCCCCCTCGAATCACCCTCGAGTAAATGAACCTTTACCACACGTTGATTAATGCAACCTTTAGCTGCCATATCAATTAGGTTAAGTTCTCTATGATCTCGTATATCCGTTCCCAAGTCGTCCATAACCGCGGACACGGCTTTTCGAAAAGATTAAACCCTGTAGGGGTGTACTATTTTACCCATTGGTACCGTCCGGCTCACCTAATTGGCCCTCTTCCGGGGAAGGCCGGCGAGCGGGCGCGGTTAGACCTTTACAATGCATGAGGCTTACTCAAGGGCCATCAGTGTGCGGAAGGACAGGTTCAGCGCCTCCAACGCCCTGCCCCGCGGCCACATCCTAAACACCACAGTCCTCCTCGTTTCTTTTCCACCCACACAACTCACGCGTAAATGGAAATAGCAAACTAGAGGACCCTTGACAAGCCCCTCACAAATTATTTGGTCAGTAAGGCGCCCATACACCCACCAATGGCAGCACGCTCGATATTGAGTCTAGAGACAAGAACTCGCACCTAGGGGCAAGAGTGAGGCAAAACACCATCCCCGATGGCAACTCACCCAAGCCTTTTTCAACAAATTAATTAAGTAACCACGAGCAACCACCATGTCCGACATTCCATCAACGTCATCATCATGGAATTAAATCAACGGACAATAAAGCATTTTAACGAAGCATGGCTAAGCATTTCTAAGCATAAAACACAACAATTATATTCTTGTCTCCGGCCAACACCTCAAACCTAGGTTTCGTAGGTAGGGATACATGTATTGGTTCGGGGATAAACATGCATTCATAGGATCTTCTACATCTTGATCAAAAGAGACATTTGAATCGCATGCAATATTATGGTGGATAAAATAAGTTTATAAAACATTAGGATGCTAAATGCCAAGAAGGTTTGGTTATCTCTTGCCTTGCTGCCGGGGCATGTAGTACTGCTCGTCGGGGTAGGTAGCGTTAACCTCGACTCCGGAATCTATCGGTACCCAAAAATAACACAAAGAACAAATAAATCACACGAGGGAGAGGTGCAATGCACAATCACATGATGACATGACAAGTTGATGCATTGATATTATTATTTAATTTATTTAACAAATTAAATGGAGTTCCAAATAATTAGTGCAATTATTTGGACACAACTCCATATTTATCTTAGTGACCACATTACTTATAAATCAATACATTATTAGAGAAGTGGCTCAATATGCATGAACATGACATGAAGGGATAGGGTTTGTTCTTCCGATCATTTTGGTACCTCATTTGCAATTTTCGGAGCACCGATGAATAAATAGCGAATTAAATAATTAATTGGATTTAATTCTTTTAAACAATTTATGAAAAACATCAAATAAATATTTGTGATAAGTGCATGGTTTGATAGCATTTGACATGTTGATCACTTTGATATTTTATTCGTAATTTTTGGATAATTATTTAACGAATTATGATTTTCCCAAATTAGGTATTATTTATACCATTTTTAGGAATTTCTTAAATAACAGTAAGATTACAATTTCAAAAGACAAATACAATTATTCTGCCTTGTAGAGTTTAATTTTCTGAACATTTTGAAATTTGGTTTGTCAAATTTGGATCAAAATACAAATAGTTATCAATTATTTAAAATTCAATTTAATTTCCAAAAAGGAAAATCCAAAACAGACAGGCCGGCCTCACTGCCGGCCAGGCCGGGCCCGAGGCCGGGACGGTACCCAAAGCGGCCGGCCCACAGGTCGGCCCAGGCTGGCATGCAGGCCGGGGCACCACCCGAGCCGGCCGGCCTCCGGGTCGGCCCAAGGCCGGGACACGGTGACGACGCTGGCGTCATGTGGCGATGACCGTCGGCACGGCGGCGCGGGGAGCCGACGCCGGAGAGGGAGACGGGGAGGGGATAAGGTCCAACAGGCGTGCATCTTACCCTGGTGGTGGTGCCGTGGACGGCGAGGACGGAGGAGGCCGGAGGGCGGCAAGGCCGGGCTCGCATTTCGGCGGCCGACGGCGATGAGGTTGAGGACGCACGCGACGGCTCCGGGGCTACCTCTAGTGGCGGCAAGGCGGCTCCACTGCGGTCACCCGAGAGAGAAAAGGGGGCAGGAGGGGAGGAACGCGTGCGGGGAGAGAGAGAGAGACGCGGGGCAGGTGAGGTCGCCGGTGGCAGCTCCTTATCTGCGCGCGGCACAGGAAGGGGGGGCGGCGTCATGGGCGCGGCGTCGGCCGGCAGTGCAGTATGGCGCCAGGACGCCCTGCGCCACAGTGACGACAAGTTTATGAAAACCCCCTGCCTAACTTTTCAGTAATAGCAACCAGGTCCAACAGTCCCTTTATCAATTTAAAACAGGCACCAAACCCTTTTTATAAAATTCTGCAAAATTTTCAAAAACCTCCCCAGGACATGTAGAGACTCCACAAAAATTTGTTTTGCAATTTAAAATGTTTTGCTCCACGTTTTTTCATAGATTTGAATAAGGCAATTTTTAATAATTTCCAAAATGTATTAATTTGGAGTTCTTAAACATTTCCAAAAATAATTAAATTATCCATGGAGGCTCATATTATAACAATGAAGCACCCTATAATTTTATTTTGAAATTTTGGAAATTTTAACTTAGTTGCAAAAATAGAATTTGGATAGAACCAATTTTGGATTCTCAAATTTATGTCTTTGCTTGTCAATAATTGGATTTTGACAATTTGTTATAACAATTAAACTTAGAACTTCCTGAACAATTTGGAAGTTCAAATTAGCTTGGTTTGGCCATTTTGGGCAAAGCCTTTAGTTTGGAATTTTGGGAAGGGTTTGCTCCCTTTGTCTTAATTTTCAGGGGTTGCTTTATTTTAAAATTATCAATTTAAATATGTATGCCATGATGCAATGCAAAGCAAAAAGTGAAAATTTGGCCCATATTTTAGGGTGCAAAACTGGGGCTATTACAATTCTACCCCCCTTACAGGAATCTCGTCCCGAGATTCTAGAGTAGGAAGAGGGATGAGGGGAACACGATAGTACGCATCTTCCTCGTTGCAGAGATTGGGCTAACCAACATGACATGCCGAAAGGGCGGAAAGGATAGAAGGTGGCTTAAGGTGACAGACACAAGAAACCTAGTCCAAACCCATAAACCATTGGGGAAAACTAGGAACATCTTGACCGAACAAGGTCGAGCAGAGGATAGGGCAACTTCTGGACTCCACGCTTTTGACATACCAATGTTTCCATAAGATTAAAGCTCGGCCCTAACGTGACTGATGAATTCACACCCTGTCCGTGTGATTGGCAAAACTTCGGGTTCACCGCGGAAGGAAAGATATAGCACTGATACACCGTTAGATAGAGAGGTAAACCTCATAACGAGATATTGTCACGAGATGGATGGAGTAGAAGGATTGACCTATAGATATTTAGCAACTCTGTGGTGATGTTCTCCTTGAGTTTCTAGGTATCGCACTCCGGCTTCGGAATAACCTCCAATCGATCATCAAGTGAAGGTCGTACTTAACGATAGAGAAGGGCTATAAGGGGAAACTTCCTAGGGTAAGTTACACATGATCTCCAGGGATAGTGGTTAAGGTTAGAGATTTAAGAGATTTCTCCACTAGGCCTTCCGGAGAGGTGCGTGAACCACATCATCGGACTTGTCGGGGTTTTCAGTAGGACTAGGTCATACTCGTGATAAACACCAAGCATCATTTCTGCTTGAGGTTCCGAGTTGGTTAGGTGTACAGACAATTCAAGCTTGAAATATCCGAGGAAGGAGTTCGCTAAAGTTAACCGATATATAGGGTAACTAGATTCTCAAAATATAGCTTCACTGCCAAGCTCCAGAATGCGAGGTAGATTTGGAGTCCATTGGGTCACGATTACGAAGAGAAAAATTAACCAGCAAGTACTCCAAACAATGAAGCCCAACTGATTCATGATTGGGAAACACCGGTAAGCTGATGAGATTTGATAATTTCTTCTTATTTAGGAACGACTCGGTCAGGGCTTGGTGTGCACACATGGCTTAATCAGAGAACGGGAGGGTAACAATCTACCAGCACCATGATGCACGTATGCATCACCAATTTGTGATTTAACCCGAGGAGGCAAAGCAAACTTCACTTGGATCCATAGCTACAAACGTCACTAGTTGCGAGAGAGAACTTGCTTTTCAAGAAAAAGATGTGGTCTTGAGAGTTTCGACATGAATCTAACTCGTTGACCGAAGGTGCACCTGAACGAATGGGCTTGGCAACACAGACAACTCAGCCCGTTGATATGATTACCAATCAGGCTAAGAGTGCCACCAAAGTGTTTGGATTTCAAAACAATATCAATTACTAAGAATATCCGATTACCACAACGATAGGCATCCTCGACATTCTCGAGTCCGGGTAGCTCGGAGGTAGATGGATAAGGAAGGGTAAGAGCATCACTTCATCAAGTACGTCATGAGACTAAGCACGAATTCTCGATATAAAAGAGGGTGACACTCCAAGGTGGAACGGAACAAAAGCTAAACAAGCTCTTACTCCGCGAATCACAAAACTTTGACCTGGTTCGAGAAATGGACAAGGTACCGGAGTTTGTTTCTCCTGACATCCCGAAGGGGAATGCCTTGACAAATCACAAGAATTAACAGGCATCATAACACCCCAATACACGATAAAACTTGACTGTCAACAGACAGATAGAGGCCGGTCGACATATCTAGATTAAGGAACGGGCTAGCAACAATCTCAATATAATGCAGAAGCCCGTGTTAGCACTCTTCCGACAACTAGTGCCGGAAGGGTTTCAGGATACGGTGTTAGTGGAGGAATCACAAATATTGCTGGAAAACTCACTAAGAGCAATCCCGTCGTGATTTAGAGGGTTTCCTAACAGAAAGTCTAGCTAAATCTAGTGACAGAGACGAGCATTGTTGAGGAAAACAATTATGGCTGCAACCTCGAGCTTGAAGACTAACTTCAATTTTTGCCAGCCTGATGTAGGGTTTAACCATTAGCACCAGGGTTCAACGGAAAAGATCTTGGGTTAAAGATCAGCTTCATGCACCGGGACTCACAATAGCATAGTGCTCACAAGGGTGACAACCCCCATGAAACATTACACCAGAGCCCTAGCACAATCCGGGACCTTCGGTTCAAGATCTTGGGCTAAAGCAAAGGAATATCTTGATGAACCACCATACTTCCTTTCTTCATGTTTTAGATTTGGCAGACGAGTAGAGATAACTAGTAACTAAAGGTAGAAACCCAACCCCGAGATCCTAAAGATTTAGAATTTTGCAGACGATCAGAAACACCGTTAAATCAAATAGAGGTAAGATGGCACCGAGATCAGAGTGAATTGGGTAAGGAGTAAAAAGAATCCTAAGAAGGTTTTCACAACTCATTTTTAGGTTAAAAATAATTTTCAACTAGACTCGACATCGACCAATAGAACGGGTTTCCTACAGGCAGTCCTGCTCTGATACCAACTTCTAGCGCCCCGACCCCAGAACTATACAGTGAAGCGTTGTCCAACCGGTCATGCTACACAATCGAGGGTTACTGGGTTTACCAATCCCAGGCCAAAACTCATTGGCATGTGTGTTCAGAATGGATCATCGGCTCACAACACCTCGATCATGCCATAAGCTCAGACATCGCTATCATGTATAGTAAAGAGACCGAGACTTGTGGAACAACTGGCACATTGCAGACTCTACGACACAAAGCATATAGCAACTCATATAAGAGAAGATACAAAATTTACACACAAAAGGGATCACAGATCCATCAGTACATCAAGTGGAAGCGGGTAGTGTTGTTTAACAACAAGATGCAAATATATGGCCTAAGAGGCCTACAAATAAAAGATCCCAGCCAGCCTGTTCCACGGTCCCAAGCTGCCACCTGGGAATCCCGGACTACTAGTCGACGTCCATGAAGAACCCACCTAGCTGCTCGGTGTCGTCCTCCTCTGAAACAAGTTATAAGGCAGCAAAGAGAGACTGAGTACGACGTACTCGCAAGTTTAGTAGGGCGATCTAGGACCAATGATTGACGGAGGCTCTAAAGCTGTATATGTAGTTATTTTTGCATAAAGCTAATTTTTATAAACAAGACATAAATGACACATGGCACCGTCTACTCAGAATATTTTTCATAAAAGGGGTAAGAGGGTAACATTTCATCTTCGGTTCTCAACGAACCAACTTGTAACGAACACACTCATCTCCACGAAGGCACCCCCTCGAATCACCCTCGAGGAAATGAACCTTTACCACACGTTGATTAATACGACCTTTAGCTGCCATATCAATTAGGTTAAGGTTCTCTATGGTCTCGTATATCCGTTCCCAAGTCGTCCATAACCGCGGACACGGCTTTTCAAAAAGATTAAACCCTGCAGGGGTGTACTATTTTACCCATTGGTACCGTCCGGCTCACCTAGTTGGCCCTCTCCCGGGGAAGGCCGGTGAGTGGGCGCGGTTAGACCTTTACAATGCATGAGGCTTACTCAAGGGCCATCAGTGTGCGGAAGGACAGGTTCAGCGCCTCCAACGCCCTGCCCCGCGGCCACATCCTAAACACCACAATCCTCCTCGTTTCTTTTCCACCCACACAACTCACGCACAAATGGAAATAGCAAACTAGAGGACCCTTGACAAGCCCCTCACAAATTATTTGGTCAGTAAGGCGCCCATACACCCACCAATGGCAGCACGCTCGATCTTGAGTCTAGAGACAAGAACTCGCACCTAGGGGCAAGAGTGAGGCAAAACACCATCCCCGATGGCAACTCACCCAAGCCTTTTTCAGCAAATTAATTAAGTAACCACGAGCAACCACCATGTCCGACATTCCATCAACATCATCATCATGGAATTAAATCAACGGACAATAAAGCATTTTAACGAAGCATGGCTAAGCATTTCCAAGCATAAAACACAACAATTATATTCTTGTCTCCGGCCAACACCTCAAACCTAGGTTTCGTAGGTAGGGATACATGTATTGGTTCGGGGATAAACATGCATTCATAAGATCTACATCTTGATCAAAAGAGACATTTGAACCGCATCCAATATTATGGTGGATAAAATAAGTTTATAAAACATTACGATGTTAAATGCCAAGAAGGTTTGGTTATCTCTTGCCTTGCTGCCGGGGCGTGTAGTACTGCTCGTCGGGGTAGGTAGCGTTAACCTCGACTCCGGAATCTATCGGTACCCAAAAATAACACAAAGAACAAATAAATCACACGAGGGAGAGGTGCAATGCACAATCACATGATGACATGACAAGTTGATGCATTGATATTATTATTTAATTTATTTAACAAATTAAATGGAGTTCCAAATAATTAGTGCAATTATTTGGACACAACTCCATATTTATCTTAGTGACCACATTACTTATAAATCATTACATTATTAGAGAAGTGGCTCAATATGCATGAACATGACATGAAGGGATAGGGTTTGTTCTTCCGATCATTTTGGTACCTCATTTGTAATTTTCGGAGCACCGATGAATAAATAGCGAATTAAATAATTAATTGGATTTAATTCTTTTAACCAATTTATGAAAAACATCAAATAAATATTTGTGATCATGATGTGATAAGGGCATGGTTTGATAGCATTTTACATGCTGATCACTTTGATATTTTATTCGCAATTTTTGGATAATTATTTAACGAATTATGATTTTCCCAAATTAGGTATTATTTATACCATTTTTAGGAATTTCTTAAATAACAACAAGATTACAATTTCAAAAGACAAATACAATTATTCTATCTTGTAGATTTTAATTTTCTGAACATTTTGAAATTTGGTTTGTCAAATTTGGATCAAAATTCAAATAGTTATCAATTATTTAAAATTCAATTTAATTTCCAAAAAGGAAAATCCAAAACAGACAGGCCGGCCTCACTGCCGGCCAGGCCGGGCCTGAGGCCGGGACGGTACCCAAAGCGGCCGGCCCATAGGTCGGCCCAGGCTGGCGTGCAGGCCGGGGCACCACCCGAACCGGCCGGCCTCCGGGTCGGCCCAAGGCCGGGACACGGTGACGACGCTGGCGTCATGTGGCGATGACCGTCGGCACGGCGGCGCGGGGAGGCGACGCCGGAGAGGGGAGAAGGTCCAACGTGCATGCATCTTACCCTGGTGGTGGTGCCGTGGACGGCGAGGACGGAGGAGGCCGGAGGGCGGCAAGGCCGGGCTCGCATTTCGGCGGCCGACGGCGGGGAGGTTGAGGACGCAGGCGACGGCTCCGGGGTGTTCCGCGCCAATTATTTGCACGGGGTGGGGCGGCACGGCGAGGCAGAGCCAACGGCGGCGTTGGCTTGCCTCGGGGCGGCGGGGTTCGACGGAGAGCTCGACGGAGGCGCGTCGGGGTTGAGGAAGCTGACGAGGGGAACGGCGGTGTCGTCGGCGATTCGGTCGGCCCGGCGGAAATTCCTCGCACCAGGAAGTAGAGGGGAACGAGGCGCGTCCTTGGCCCCGCTCCAATTTGCTCGGGGCTACCTCTATTGGCGGCAAGGCGACGGCGGCACGGCGGCTCCACTGCGGTCACCCGAGAGAGAAAAAGAGGGCAGGAGGGGAGGAACACGTGCGGGGAGAGAGAGAGAGAGAGAGAGAGAGAGAGAGAGAGAGAGAGACGCGAGGCAGGTGAGGTCACCGGTGGCAGCTCCTTATCTGCGCGCGGCACAGGAAGGGGGGGGCGGCGTCATGGGCGCGGCGTCGGCCGGCAGTGCAGTATGGTGCCAGGACGCCCTGCGCCACAGTGACGACAAGTTTATGAAAAAACCCCTACCTAAATTTTCAGTAATAGCAACCACGTCCAACAGTCCCTTTATCAATTTAAAACAGGAACCAAACCCTTTTTATAAAATTCTGCAAAAATTACAAAAACCTCCCCAGGACATGTAGAGACTCCACAAAAATTTGTGTTGCAATTTAAAATGTTTTGCTCCACGTTTGTTCATAGATTTGAATAAGGCAATTTTTAATAATTTCCAAAATGTATTAATTTGGAGTTCTTAAACATTTCCAAAAATAATTAAATTATCCATGGAGGCTCATATTATAACAATGAAGCACCCCATAATTTTATTTTGAATTTTTGGAAATTTTAACTTAGTTGCAAAAATAGAATTTGGATAGAACCAATTTTGGATTCTCAAATTTATGTCTTTGCTTGTCAATAATTGGATTTTGACAATTTGTTATAACAATTAAACTTAGAACTTCCTGAACAATTTGGAAGTTCAAATTAGCTTGGCTTGGCCATTTTGGGCAAAGCCTTCAGTTTGGAATTTTGGGAAGGGTTTGCTCCCTTTGTTTTAATTTTAAGGGGTTGCTTTATTTTAAAATTATCAATTTAAATATGTATGCCATGATGCAATGCAAAGCAAAAAGTGAAAATATGGCCCATATTTTAGGGTGCCAAACTGGGGCTGTTTCATCAACATAGAGAAGAAGATAAGCGGTGTCGGTATTGTGATGAAAGGTGAAGATGGAAGTGTCCGAACGGGAAGGAGTGAAACCGATTGTTTTAGCATAAGTAGAAAAACGTTGAAACCAAGCCCGTGGTGCTTGTTTAAGACCATAAAGATATTTTGAAGAAGACAAACATGATTAGGATAGGAAGAATTTTTGAAGCCAAGAGGTTGTTGACAATAGACTGTTTCTTGAAGAGAACCATGAAGAAAAGCATTTTTGACATCGAGTTGATGAATAGGCCAAGAAGAAGATACGGCGATGCTAAGGACAGTACGAATAGTGCTGGGTTTGACAACTGGAGAGAAAGTCTCATCATAATCGATGTCATGTTGTTGAGAGTAACCACGGCATACCTATCGAGCTTTATAACATGCAAGACTTCCATCGGAATTAAATTTGTGGCGAAAAACCCATTTGCCCGAGACTATATTTGTGTTTGAAGGACGAGAAACTAATTGCCATGTGTTGTTTTGAATGAGAGCATCATATTCATCTTTCATGGCTGCGGCCCAATTAGGATCTAGGAGAGCTGATTTGTAAGATTTGGGAATAGAGGAAGAAGATATAGATGCGTTTAGATTTAGACGATCTTTAACGGGTAAACGAAAACCGGACTTGCCACGTGTGCGCATGGTATGATCGTTAGTAGGCACCGGAACGGGAATAGCATGAGGAGGAGGGATAGATGACAACGTGGTTGACGCGCCCGGCGCAGCGGAGGTAGTGGACGCGGGTGTTGGCGGCGGAGACGGCAACGGCGATGGCTGGAAGTCTGTCGCGGCAGAGTTTTCTGCGTGTTCCGCTGCCGCGGCAGAGGTGGCAACAGAGAGGGCACGGCAGGATCGGCTGCCGCGGCGGAGAATTCGGCCTTTTTTGCTGCCGCGGCAGGAGCGACGGCAGGATTTGGCTGGTAAAATAAGGGAAAAGTATTGCGACGAGGGGCATTAGTAGACGGCTTGGATGAGTTAGGATCTAGAGGTTGACGCTCGGAAAAAGGAAAAATATTTTTAGCAAAAGTTACATGACGAGACACATGAACACGACCCCTAACGAGATCTAGACAACGATATCCTTTGTGCTCGTCGAAAAAACCTAGATGGACACACGGGGTAGAACGAGGTGAAAGTTTGTTAGGAGAAGTAGAGTAGGAGTTAGGAAAACAAAGACAACCGAAGACATGAACATCGGAGTAGTTCGGATGAGAGAGAAATAAAGAGAAGTAGGGTGTGGTGTGAGGATTAACTTTAGATGGTCGAATATTAAGTAGATATGTGGCCGTGTGGAGGGCTTCAGCCCAGAACTTCGGAGGCATAGAAGATTGAATAAGAAGAGTGCGAGTGATGTCATTAAGAGTGCGAAGAGAACGCTCGGCCTTGCCGTTTTGAGGGGAGGTATAAGGACAGGAGAAACGCAAGAGAATTCCATATTGAAGAAAGAAATTTTGATTTTTAAAGTTGTCAAATTCACGACCATTATCGCATTGAATAAATCTTATAGGAAGGAAAAAGTGGACCGAGACATAACGCTGAAAGTTAAGAAATATATTGTGAACGTCGGATTTGTTGCGTAAAGGAAAGGTCCAAACATAATGTGTAAAATCATCAAGAATAACAAGATAATACTTAAAACCAGAGACACTTTCTATTGGTGATGTCCAAAGATCACAATGAAGTAATTCAAAAGGAAAAGTACTAGAGGATTGAGAGGAGCTAAAGGGGAGACGAACATGTTTGCCTAATTGACACGACTGACACATAGAGGAATTGTGAGAATCTCTATTATAAGGTATTGAAATTTCACTAAGGAGTGTAGATAACACATTATTATTGGGATGGCCGAGACGTTGGTGCCACAGATCAACAGAGGCCTCCATTGACGTTGGAGGGGCAGCGCCCGGAACACCATGGAGGGAATACAAATCACCGGAGCTAATGAATCGAGCGATCTCGGCCTTGGTCCGGTAATCCTTCACAGACAAACCAAATGGGTCAAATTAGACAGAAACATGATTATCATTGGTGAATTGGCGAACAGAAATTAGATTTTTAATTAGTGCAGGAGCTATAAGAACATCACGAAGAAGCAAAGGTTTGATTGGGGATTGGATTTGGGCTTGACCGACACAGTAAATAGGAATAGAGGATCCATCACCGAGAGTAATAGAGGGAAAAGGCGATGGTGTGCAAGAAGACAGCAAATTACTCGATGCAGACATATGACTAGAAGCACCAGAATCGAAAATCCAATCCGTACCTGAGTTCCCTTGTGCAGCAAAGTTGTTCATGGCTTGTAGAAAAGCGGCTTGGTCCCAGCTCGGAGTCGAAGTAGAGGCCGGTGTAGACATGGGAGCTGGCGGGTGTGGCGGCGTCGGCAGTAGGGCCGGCATCGACATAAAGAGAGAGCCACCATCATTGTACTGCGGCATATTGTACTGCGGCATGGAGGGGGCCGATGTAGCACCATATGATGCATAAGGAGGGGCATTGTAGATCGATGCCGCGTAGGCGGGGGCAGCGTGGTATGCGGCCATCGGCTGTCGTGGCGCGAGGACGGGAGTGCCGGTGTGAGGACGGGTACCGGGCTGTTAGCCACCAGTGTAGGCAGGCGGGGCACCATAGGGCGTCGGGGCGGACCAGGGCATAGGCTACGCCTGGACTAGCCCGGTCCACAAATTAGGAGAGGGGCATCCGGGAGGCGGCGGTGGTGCAGTCGGTGGAGCCGGAGCCGAGGGCGGAGGAGGAGCATGCGCCGTGCGAAATTGCGGCGGTTTAGGGTTTCGGCCCCTGTAGTTGGGACTTGGACGCCAGCCCGATGATTGAGGAGGAGCCATTGGTGGAGGTGGAGCTAAAGTGGAGGTAGAGGTGGAGGAGGCCGCGGCCGTGGCGACCTTGGCGGCGACGATGGCGGCGCGCCGCTCGAAGTAGCCGGGCGGCGGCGGCGGCGGGGTCGGCGGGTTGGCCATACCCTAGGATCGTAAGTCTGATACCATGTAGAATTGTATTGAATAATAATCGATAGCAATATTGTGCCGGTTACAAGAGGTATATATGAGGGGCATAGGCCACCGACCTAGCCTAACACAAACCGAATAGGACTCTAAAACACAATTACAACTTGTATTCTAACATGCGGCACTGGTCGACGACCACGCCCTGGTCGTCGTCGTTTGGACGGGAAGACACGACATGTCTGTGGCCTGGCCTGGCGACCATGCCGCAAAGGCCGCCTCCTGATGTCTATCTCTCCGGCACACTTTCGCCACTGCTGCCTATCCCCGCGGATGAAGGATTAGGGTTCTAGGAATAGTTAGCAGGGATCTAGTCGTTTTTGCCGGTATTCGTACAAATTTCCTTGTAGAGTCCAATTTTGGCGGCGACGATGGCGGCGCGCCGCTCGAAGTAGCCGGGCGGCGGCGGCGGCGGCGGGGTCGGCGGGTTGGCCATACCCTAGGATCGTAAGTCTGATACCATGTAGAATTATATTGAATAATAATCGATATCAATATTGTGCCGATTACAAGAGGTATATATGAGGGGCATAGGCCACCGACCTAGCCTAACACAAACCGAATAGGACTCTAAAACACAATTACAACTTGTATTCTAACATGCGGCACTGGTCGACGACCACGCCCTGGTCGTCGTCGTTTGGACGGGAAGATACAACATGTCTGTGGCCTGGCCTGGCGACCATGCCGCAAAGGCCGCCTCCTGACGTCTATCTCTCCGGCACACTTTCGCCACTGCTGCCTATCCCCGCGGATGAAGGATTAGGGTTCTAGGAATAGTTAGCAGGGATCAAGTCGTTTTTGTCGGTATCCTTACAAATTTCCTTGTAGAGTCCAATTTTACCCCTAAACCCGAGGTACTCCGTTGTTTTCTTAGTCGGTACTCTCATGTACCCACAGAGGAGTACTAGCTGATATCATCCATCGGATTGAAAGAAATGAAGTGTCCATGTTCATTTCGGGGTACAGTAAAAGTTCTCTATATTTTGTGAAAAAATGTTTTTTCAAGATGTGTTCACACATATGATTCCTTATTATCCAATCTAAATTTTTATAAATATATTGGTTAGTCATCATTTCAAAGTCTGAGCTCGCCTTTGTAAAAATGACAGTTTTGACACTAGAGTCTAGAGAGAGTATGTACTTACAAGTTACAAGTATGATACCACATGGATCCAATCCTATATTCATTTTTTTATGACGAAGTAACTGCGGTCTAGTATAGTACGTATTAGAGTTGGTGGCTGGAGTCGATTTAATTTTGCTGAAAAATAAACAACCGACTGAGCAGAACACGAGGGGCATATAAACTAAAAACAATCACTAGAATAGAAAAATCGGTTACACTACTAAGAGCAAGTCTAACAGACCCCCTAAATAGCCGGCGCCCTATATTTTTCCGGCGTGATACGGGGTGAGGGCCAAAAAGGCCGCCTACCAGGCCCCGTATCAGGCCTGGCCCGTATCGGAAAAATACAGGGCCCGTCAAACCGACCCCGCCGCCCCCTACAAATACAGGGTGCAGGTGCGAGTGGGGGTCCAAACCCCCACTCGCAAACCTAGCTCCGCCGTGCGCCGCCACCCTCTCCGGCGAGCAATTAGTGCACGCTCGCTCCACCATTTCCACTCGCGCCGCCATGAGCAGCTCGCGCCGCCATTCCCGTTCGCATGCCGGAGGATCGGGAGGCAGCGGTGGCGGGAGGCGCTCCCGCGAGCCGGAGGATGCGGAGGCGGCTTGGCGGCTGCAGTTCTCCCGCTCCGTCGGCGGGAAGCGCCGGGCCACCAAGAAGTACTGGGGCTGGGAGGGCGTCGCGGCGGTGCCGGCGAAGCTGGTGGACTACTCGCCAGGTGGCCGGTACTACCGCGCGCAGCCGCCCATGCCGCGCATGCCGGAGTCGTTCGCGCGGGAGTGGGCGCGGGAGCAAGCGGAGAAGGCCGCGTGGGAGGCGGCGCACGGAGGAGGAGCGTTCGGCCGCGCGCTCTTCGCGGGCGAGGGGAGCTCGAGCGGAGGAGGAGCGGTGCCGACCGGCGAGGAGGAGGAGGAGGAGGACCCCGACTTCTTGGAGGCCGTGGCCGCGTCCAAAGCGGACTACGCCGACAAGCAGGAGGCGGAGCGGCAGGACGAGGCGCACGCCATCGCCCTCGTGGAGGAGTTCAAGGCGCGGGAGGCGGCGCGCACCTTCGGCGGGGTGATCATCCTCGACGACTAGGCGGCAGCGGCGGCGGCAGGACATCGACTAGGCGGCAGCGGCGGCGGCAGTGTATAGTTCGTAGGCAGTGTATAGTTCATAGAAGTCGCGATCCGTAGTATGATCGCGCAATTTTGTATGCTGATGATGAACATCAATGAATGAAATGGTAGAATTTCTCCCGCATTTAATTAATTTTAAAAATATGGGGTGAATTACGAGGTCTGCTAAATGGAACTCTGAAATCGCAGCCAAAAATGTTCTACAGGGCCCTGTATTCGCTCGATACGGGGCGAGCGAATACAGGGTCTGTTAGACATGCTCTAAGGATGGGAGTCGGTTTTGCAGTAAACGGACTCAACCATATAAAATTTGTTTAACATTGTAAATGTAGTCACTACTCCGGGACTACCGGCCCACTTGCATAAGCACCTCCCAGAATCAAATTTGGTACCATCACAATACCCCTAACAATCCTCTCTCTTCAAGTATTGTCTAGACATCGATGGCGTCGGCTCATCTCCAACATCCGGGCACGCCACTGCTACCTCCCGATGAGCGGCACCGCTCCTCCCTGACGCACGCCTCCCTCGTCACTAGGTTGCACAAGCTCCTCTAGGAGGAGGTGATGTCGGCTCCACCCCACCTATCATGTTGTGTCGCCCTCCTCCCCGACGACCGTGCTCCTTCCGACAGCCACCACCTTTTCCATGCATCCACGATAAGCTGTGGCTCGGGAACTTCTCCATCCCTGCCTTTTCTCTCTTGTCTGCTCTATGTGGAATGACCTTTTGCGCCATCCCGAATGCGTAGCCGTGGAATTGATAAATGAAGTTTATTATCTACAAGGAAAACTATAGAATCTGCCTTTAGAAGTTTTGTTCCTCTGTTGAGTTGCTCTCAGTTTGAGAAACACGTCCGTGACCCTCTCCCTCCTAACCTAGCCGCCGCCTTCTAATCTCATCTCATCACCGCCGCCGGAACACCGCTGGGCAAAGCCTAAACGGTGGATGGTGGCGGTGGCGACGTCTTGGAGCAGACGCTGGAGGGTTTCATTGACGATAACGGGTCTCGGCGTCGTGGCGCTGCAGGGTTCCGGCAGCGGGTAGAAGTTCACTTAATCGCGGAGAAAGTACATAGAAGCAGTCATGAGAGTTGAGAGTATGTTTCATTTAGCTACAGCAACAATATCTTCTCTTTTTTCAAAGCGACGAATAGGCGACTGAAAGCTACTGTCGGCCACCAGGTTATTATTAGTACTAAGTCAGCACTGAGCGGTTTCTGTTACTCCTCGAAAAACAGTCATTCCCGTGGCGCTCCAATTGATCTACTGCACCTTTGACCATTATCGTGCTACTTGTTGAACCAAACGATTGGAGCATATAGCTTCGGCTGTGTAGTGTCAACAACTGCATGCGTCCCTGGTAGGGAAAATTTCAGAAATCCATTAATTTGTCGCAAGTCAAGTGTCAAGATGCTTTTGCGAATTTTACGAAATTTCAGTACTTCTCGCTAGTCCAGATGCTTCTGCGTGGAGCCAGCACACTTGGTCGTCTGTTTTGACAAATTAGTAGTTTCATTCTTTGGATGAACATTTGATTCTATTTGCTACTCCCTCCGATCAGATTTAGTTGTCGCCATGTGTGTACAAATTTCTACGGATGTAGCTTTTTTTTTCTGCGCCAACTAATTCAGATTAGAGGAAGTAGAAAATATAAGCATTTGCATGTAGACATGTAGTACTTATTTATTTCTTTATTATCTCGCACTCTACTTTAATGTAAATCGACATGTATTTTCAAAGATTCATCTCAATTAAATAAAAGAATACATACTAAGTAGTAACACTATATCTTTTTTTACTATTGCGCGGCTACTTAACGCAGGACGCAATGGAAGATCCGGAGCACTTCTACATCAATTAAAAAATTATTGTTTATAATCTACTCGCCGTTGTATGGGGTGTTGCGGTCGTGGTTGTAGAACATGCTAATTTTGTAAATACTCCGTTATACTCCCAAGTAAAAGAAATTACGGAAGATACAAATGAGTGAATAACGTCAGTACAAACTTACTCCATATAGCATATGAGTTAAGATTTGACAAACCGTGAGCAAATAAAAATAACGGATTTGCTAATCCTCGGACGCCTGATTTTTTCTTATGTCTCAGTTACGTACAAAAATGTGCATGAGTTGCACTTTTCTGGGAGAAATGTGTGCAATTGCACTTTTCTGACAGAAACGTGCAATTCGTTCTAGTTGTACTTTTTTTTGAACCGCAGTTGCACTTTTTCTGAGGTGATTGAGACTTAAGAAATTCTGGGAGAAATGTGCAATTGCACTTTTCTGCCAGAAAAGTGCAACTCGTTCGAGTTGCATTTTTTTTGAACTGCAGTTACACTTTTCTAGGTGATTGAGACTTAAGAAATTTTCAGTAAACTGAGACATAGGCAAACCCTAAAAATAAACCCTATGAAACGGTTGGTAATTAACCAAGTTTAGAAAAAAACATATGTCTCGGTTGTGACATGTGAGTATGATCCACGATTAATTTCTTTTGACGAATATTAGCATGCAACAATGAACACGATTAGTATGGTCTGACCTCTACCCAGCTCATCACCAAACTTTTCTTAATGAGTCTCCCCACCCCCAGCCGCCTCCAACCCCAACCAACCCTAAATCGCCGTCGCCCCCCCCCCCCCCCCCCCCCCCCCGCCGCCGCCGGAGGATGCCTCCGGGCAAACCTTGGTAGGCGGACGGCGGCGGCGAGATCCCTTTGCCTCGTAATGGTACTTTCGGCGGCGGCGGTGGAGGCTCGGCCCCGACGCGATGGGGATTCTCCGACACCTCCATGGCGGTGCACCTTGACGGCGCAGAGGCATGGCCTCCGGAGTGGTGGTGATCGGGGCCTTTCATCGCTGTTCTTCGTCCCCCCCCCCCCCCCCCCCCCACCGCTGACGGCGGACAACAGCGGCGTGGAGGACCCATAGCAGGTCATTGTAGCCCGCATATCCAAGATCCTTTTTGCCGCAACATTGTGTACCCGGTCTAGATCGCCACCGATCCATGGTGGACCACAGTCTCGCCGACGATCGTCCAAGTGCCTATGCGGCTGATATGATTGGGGAAGGCAGTCAGGCGCTCGCTCAGTTGGCCCTGGGATTTGGCCTCGGTTTTCACCAATTGGATGCTGGCGAGCTACATCCAGGGGGCCTCACAACGATGCCTATGGTGACGGAGGAGGTCCATTGGCAACTACAAAGTCCACTTCGCCGACACCATCCATTGGACAGTCAAAGGTGGGCTTGTAAGACAAATCAAATACTAGAGGGCTTTCGCTCGTTGAGTGAGCTCTACGACTTCTACGTGACAAGTATCAAGAGGGAGGGGGTGAATACATATGTGTGCCTAGGAACCAGTTTTGTGCAGCTTTAGCAGTAGTTCCTGCTAGGTTGTGGTGATTATCTGACTTCCTTTTTCGGTGCTCTTGGAGTTCCGTGTCACAATATCTGGGGTGAAAACCCTAGGCATGATCTTCGGTGGTTATATATGGCAATGGTGGCTCCTGAGTCATCTCCTTGTTGAAGGCGTTGTCTAGAGTTTGGACCTCCTCCACAGTGAAACCCTAGGATCTGACCATGTTGGTCAGCCCAAACGATGACAGTGTTTGTGCATTGTTTCCTTCATTAAGGCATCATTTTTGGAGAAGTTTTTTCCAGAGTCGAGGTGTCGTCCATGTTGGTGGTGTTGTTGCTGCTGTGAAGCTCTGTTTGTTTTGGTGGAGTTTTTTATTTCTCTTTGCTTTTTGGCTGTGTGCTTCCTAGCTATACGGAAACCAGGTACGGACTCTATAGATTATATCATCTCGATGTAACCTGGTTGAGTCTAATAAAAGTTCCCCTTATCGAAAAAGCAACATGTATGTAATGTGGTGGCACACCACATGTCCCGACTTCAAAACGTGTCCATGGGTGCACACACGTTAACCCATGCATTGACT
The DNA here is from genome assembly GCA_012064385.1 of Puccinellia tenuiflora. NCBI lineage: Eukaryota > Viridiplantae > Streptophyta > Magnoliopsida > Poales > Poaceae > Puccinellia > Puccinellia tenuiflora. Next base: position 14,683 of record QRDG01000167.1, on the reverse strand, counting down.
GATTGACCATCGTTTGGTCCTCACAATGCAATGTGTGTGTGTTTTTATTTTAAAACAGGGTATAAGTTTTGCCTTCAATATTAACTAAGAAGGAAAAATCATTGAAAAACCTAAGCTATCCGAAAGGAAAAATAGCAAAGTGTTGACAGTCAAATTTGGCTCATTGTCGGAGTTTCGGTCCTGGGATGCAAATGTATCGAAGCGGAAGAATGGACTGAAATGGTGCCACGACAACTCGGCAGCATCGGGTGCATGGGCAAGCCACGACAGAGAAAACGGTTGAGTGGTTGTCGTGGCAGCGGCGAGCGCATGGCGGAGAACCTCGTTCCTTTGGGATCGCGGCAGAGAAATAAATGAAAACACTGCCGCGGCAGCGGCTAACGGCAGCAGGTACACGGCAAGGACCCGGATCGGAGTCGCGGCATGAGAATGGGCAAGAACGCTGCCGTGGCAGCTTGGTAACAAGGAGAGCGACGAACAAGAAGGCGTGACGGCAATGCGGTGCAGCAGGGCAGCGGTGTGCGCCAAAACGACTCAAACATGAGCCGGATGACAACATACAGAGAATTGCACGATATCACCGTGAAGATGACCTCAAATGAAAAAGTAATGTGAATGAAAGTTGTGCGTATCGTCGAGACAAGCAACTTTGGTTTTTGAATCATCTCGATCCGAGATCATATGCAACTTGTGGAGCCAAAATACTACAGGTTGTCCTATCTTAGACACTGTCTACCCTTGGACGCGAGCTGCTCGTCCTACCCTAGACGCTGTCTACCCTGAGGAGCGAGCAGGTCGGGACGCCCTAAAATACGTCGGACTGCTTTGAACTTAATTTAAGGTGTCAAGACGGTGTCATATGGAAAAACTTATAAAATAAAAGTTCTTCGTTTTGTCGAGACGAACAACTTTGTCTTCTACGGGATTTCGATCAGAAGTCGTTTACTGTCTCGAAAACGACCCGCAAGGTGCAGTCAGTTTTCAGACCGAACAGTTTTGGAAGGTTCGAGTCAGCCATCCGAATTGGGCCCAAATTAGGGTTTTGGACGTGGATCCAAGCCCTTTCCTTGCACGGGAAGTCCAACCGCTCCTTATATACATGAGGGGTGACGGCCGATTGAACCAACACCAATCGAACAAATCAATCTACTACTTTTTCGTGTTCATCTACTTTTATCTCTCTCCCTTGTATCTTTCTTCTCGTTCTTCGTCGTTCTTCAAGATTGGAGGCTGCGAATCCACGAGGCTCTAGGGGCGGTCAGGCCGACCTAGAGCAGCCCATAGCCGCCGCGCCGCCCTGATGGGGTCCCTCTCGGGCGAGCGGGGTTTCGGGTCTACAAAAGCGCCCGCCGGATTGTCTTGCGTATCGCGCTTCCGGCGAGCCTCCCGCGGAGTGAGTTGTGGAGCATCTCCCTCGGCGCCGCGGGTACACGGGTGACGTGTTCGTGTGTCAACACAAAGAAAAGATTAGCCAATGATTTGCACTAGATGTTTTGCACCGATCAAGATCCAGTTGTTGCCCTTGTCTCTGATTATCCGCATAAGGACCAAAAGCATGGAAGATTTATTATTGAAGATCGTATCATTCCTTTCCTTTCATATCTCACCCCTTCAAGTAGGCCGTCTGGGCCTTGGAGATGGCATGCAAAGTCCAGAACCGTGGGAGCCCAAATTCTTCAGCAGGAGGGCCAGGAGGCTAGGGATGCGAAAGTTGGATTCATGGGATAGCATAAATCTGGTGGTCCCACTTATCCCAATTGTCCCACTTTCGCATCCTTATAGGAGGCCAACAGCCGTCCAAATCCTCCGGGGAATGTGTGTGAACAAGCGTTCGGTGATACACTATGGAGTACCACACACCCATGCACTTCATATGTTCACCTTTGACCGTCAGGAGGTTAGGGATGCGAAAGTGGGATTAGTGGGATAGCATAAATTTGGTGGTCCCACTTATCCCAATTGTTCCACTTTTGCATCCTTACAGAAGGCCGGCAACCGTCCAAATCCTTCGGGGAATGTGTGTGAAAGGGCGTTCGGTAATACACGATGGAGTACCACACACCCATGCACTTGATATGTTCACCTTTGACCGTCAGATCGAAAACAACTGAAACGACGATAATGTATCATTCATAGTGTGCATGTCGCCATTGGCCGGTGCCTATAGCCGCGTCGGCTGACCCGTTCCCGGGACGCCCCTTGAACTGTCATGCTATCACCATCGCCATATGTTTCCTTTCTAAGACGTCCAAAATTTGAGTTTGATTGACGGTATATAAACCAATAGTAGGTTATGTGTCACAACTGATACTATTCAGTTTATATTTAAATAATTTTTTATAGCATTGCTTTCAAGTTACATAACTCGCAAACTTTTTATTTGTGAATACTCAATTTGCTTTTGTCAAGTTCTATTTTTCAGGGAGTTATTGGTCAATTTTGACACCAAAAAATCGTGCACACCTTGCATTAAAAGAAATACTACTAATTATTTCAGGGAGTATAAACGATACACGATACCATAATTGCAAACTGGAGTAAAGTCTAAACAAATCTGCATACCCACTACTAATTATTTCTGGTCAAACAAATGGCGATGAAGAGCATTATAATCAACGAATAGTGATTGTTAGGAGGTCATGCATGGCAGCTCAAGTTCAACGGTCTGCTTCTAAAACCGACGCAGGAGCAGATCTGTTACGTGCCCCGGCCGGCCGGTCAAAGCTGCTACCTCTACCTGCCGTCGCGTCGCTACCTCTGGCGACATTGCTCTTGCTCCCATCCGTGCTTTTCGCCGGCCGTCGGTGATTCTACGACTTGCGAGGCAATACGGCGGTCCACTGAATCAAAGAGTCGTCATTGAATCGGGCGGCCTGCCGGCCTCCCGTTTGACCCTGGGACAGCAACGCCAGCTGATCGCCTCTGCACCACCAGTATAATGAGCGTTCCATCCTTCGAGAGTTCCAGGACGGGACTTCGTTATTTTCCGAACCTACGCCAGGCCAAAATGCCAAATTCAGCGATAGACACACACGCCGTCATATTCAACATTAATCAGCTAAAAATATAGTTTATCTACATACTACACAGATTTTATTAGGTACATTCCATGCTTATAGGACGGATCAAGTTAAATAACCACAAATAAAATGTGTTTGAAACCTCTAGACATGGAGTGATCAGTTGGATGGTGGCTATCCTATAAGTTTCAACTAATAACCAGAAATCATAAATGGAGGCCGAGCTCTAGGGAGCCCCTTATTTTTAAGAATTGAAAAATCATATTTTGAAATTTCAAAAAAAAAATCTGAAAATATCATGGATGTAGAAAATTGTGCATTCTATCAACATGGAGAATCACAACACATAATAATTCATATTCTGTGCTACATAAAAATGACAAAATCTGAAGATTTGGGAGAGTTGAAATTTTGCAATGTTCAATACTTTCAAATATCAGATTTGTTATATGGATGGTAAAAGAGTGATACAAAAGACTAAAAAGGAAATATAACTCCCATCAATAAGGATGACTAGATGCAACATGATGAAATAAAAACAAGGGTTAACTATTTCCATGACACAAACATTTCTCACTTTTGCCCTCTCCTCCAATCCAGCCTCACGAATGACCGGACGGAACCCAAACACTTTGACTGTTAGTTGGCTAAGTCTTGACAAGTGGGGCCGTTTAAAATTCCGACAGGTGGAACTGGCGTAGGGATATGTCGTCTCCCTCACATTTTGCATCGTCCCAATCCCGATCTGACCCCCATATATAGCCGCCACTGCCACGGTGCCCACCGCGCCCGCAACTGTCATTGCCGCCCCGACTACGACCATCGGTGGTGACGAAAGGTGGTGTTGCACCTCTGCCCATCTACCTAATGCGTGTAAATTATACGCATTTTTATCTATGTTTAAATTGTATATTTGTCATGAAAATGACACTATATCAACTGTACATCGCTACTAATCATTAATGTGCAAAATATTTTGCAAAACTCCTTGTGAATTATTTTATTTCAGTTATGGATGGAATTCTGGCGAATATATGGCATATATGGGAATAATCATCTGATAGGGGGCTGTCCAAATTAACGAAGGCCCAGAACCAGGCCAAACAAGACTTACCGACCACTGGTACGGTCACATGCATCCGTACTAGTGATTGTGCCAATGTCTGTTGGATCCCCACCATCAAACCAAGCAACTTTCACGAAGGGGCTCAGGTCCAATTCGCGACAAAGGCCCCTCGAAAACCTAGTTCCATCCGCTGCCACTATAAGAAGAAGAGGGGACAGCCACCAGAGAGAGATGCCATTCATTTTTCCTTCATGAAGTGCTACCACCATCATCGCTCCAACACTATCTCCACCACCATAGTCATATCTGTAGCCATACTCTACTTGCGATTTAGATCATATCGCGATTAGCAAAATTGTAAGAACTATCAATCATTCATCTTCAAGTACAATTCCATACAATATTTTTTATTGCTGATATGATCGTGACGTGTGAGTAGTTCACTCGGGCTGGGGGCAGATGCCTGGCCTCGTAGCATATGTGCAATCTAACCAATGGGGTATTAGTTTGAAGAATTCTTTATGATTTAAATATATGTCTCTTGTCAATGCCTGGCTTCCTTAGCCCTATCAATGCCTCACTCCTAGGATTTGTCAGGTACCCAAAACCCCGAAGAGTGATCAAGGTAGAGGCACGGGCAGAGGAGATGGAAGGGTATGCGTGAAACCCGGTGAGAGGAAGAGGAGTACAACAGATGAAAATAATTATTTGGAGAACAACAGTGATGTCCTTGAATTTAAGGCTTTTGTCTGTTTAATCTTAATGACTCAGGCAACCCCGCAATACGGAATGGGGCCGAGGTGGACAAATGAATCCATATGTGCTCGCGGTAGCGACGCTATGATGTCACAAGACACATTTCTCATATATCCATGTTATCATATGAATTATTTATCACTAACAGTTCTTCATCTTATCTTTGTTCTCCCATATATCTATGCACAGCGGCTGATGAAACCATACACCCTGGCCTATTTTTTTAGACTTTTTATAAATACCTTGCCAAGCACCTACTTCCTAGGTTCGATAAACCTAAGGTCTCTTAGGGAAAAAGCTACGTACTACATCCAAAATCCAAATCGAAGGTATCACTACCTTCCCCCCTACCTCATCAGTCATACACGCCCAATATAGTTGCCAATCCACTGATCCGTTGTGCACTCAATCCAGTGCTCCGCTGGGTAGGATCTCTTTCTTGTTTTTGCCCGCCCGACCCGAGCTGCCCCCCTCCCCCCATAGCCGCCACCACCATGGTGCCTACCACGTCCACCACGGTCCCCTACGCCCTGACTCCATCCACCAACGGCGACAAAAGGTGGCACTGCACCTCCACCACATTTGTATTCCCCTTTTACATCAGCCATCATACGTGCCCAACCCAACCTCTATTCCACTTCTCCGTCGGTCGACCATTCCTGCCCCAATCCACTGCTCTGACGACCGATCGTGAATTTAGCATCTCCGAAGTGGCCAATAAGCCATTTTTCCTTGCTATGCCATGTTGATACCTTCAATCTGGATTATCAGATTGTAGTATGAAGATTTTTTCCCAAGAAAACTAGGGTTTATCGAATCCGGGAAGTATTTGCTTGGCAAGGAAATAGTAACAAGTTCAAGAAAGTTTTAAAAAGTTTTTTTTACCGGACCAAACTTGTTTGTATGTGGTTTGTTTTATCAATGGGTTAAAATAGGCCAGGGCTTAAGGTTTAACCTGCAGCAGTGCATGTTATGTATGTGATAAATAAGATAAGATGAAGCTCAGTTAGTAATAAATAATTCATATGACACAAAGATATATATGAACAATGCGTCTAGGGGCACCAATCTCTCATAGTTCAGGGGCACAAAGGATTCATCTATCTACCTCGGCCCTATCCCTATTGCGGGGTTGCCTAAGTTATTAAGACTTAAAAGACAGAAGCAATAAGTTCCATGACGTCATTGTTGTTCTCCAGGGAATTGCTTTCAGCTATTGTAACACCTCGTACTGTCACCGAGTTTCTCGCATAGCCTTCCACGTTTACCTTCCCTTACCTATACCTTGATCTTGGCTATCTGACAAGTCCTAGGAGCGAGGCATTAACAAGAGATATACATATGCATCATATAGGAATGATACGTGGCAAACGTATCTATAATTTTTGAATGTTACATGCTTGTTTTATACCATTGTTATATGTTTCAACCATCTTTTTATATCATTTTAGCACATTTTATTGAACTAACCTATCGACAAGATGCCTAGTGGCAGTTCCTGTTTTTAGCTGTTTTTGCATTTCAGAAAATCTCTTAAGGAAAAATCCTCGAAACTGGACCATAATTTATGGAGAATTTTTATTCGACGAGACGGAGAGTCCAGAGGATGACCCAGGAGGCCACCTAGGGACCAGGGGTGACCCCCTGGCACGGTCCCAGGCGGGGTCGCGGCCACTGGCCGCCCTGGCCCTAGAGCCCCCTCTCGGCCTCCCTCTTCACCTATAAATTTCCCCTTGACCTAAAAGTTAAGGGACAGCCATTATTTTCTATGATATGTACCCGAAACCGTCATCATCTTGAAACCCTATTTCAGGAGGGTTCTGAAACTCTTCCCGGCACCCGGCCGGAGGGGAGATCGTCGTTAGAGGAGGCCTCTTCACCGCCATGGCTGCCTACATGGTGATATGTGAGTACTTCACCCTTGGACTATGGGTCCATAGCAGTAACTAGATGGTTGTCTCTCCTCCTTGTGCTTAAATGTTTATCACATTCGGGTCGTATTTACTAGTTAGATCATACAATAGGTAGATTCAATACTTACCTGGCTTGAATCTAAGAGTTCGATGATCGCATGATGTTGGATGATGTCATGCACTAGCCCAAACAAATGAAACCGCCTTTTCTGTTACTAGATGGATATAGCACACCGCGAGCCATTATCCCTGGCGAGGTATACATAGGAAGGTAAGAACAATAGTAGCTCCCAATTGTTTTTGTCACTATTGTGTTGCTTACTATAGGTCTACTCCATCTAACACACATGTCCCCCTCTCAGATCCTAGCATACTAGTTTGATCAGAACAGGTATACAAGAATGGGGTAATAATATGTATCTACAAAGACACCAAATAACACATACTAAAATTGCATCTCATGACTCATCTCATATTAAAAAATACACCATAGGGTAATACAAATATGACCATCATCATCTAGGGCAGCTCATATTGTTCTAAACATGATAGCACATAGAGAGAGAGAGAGTGATAGATAAATCGAGCTACTACCACAAAGGCACAAACTCATAGTCAACAGTTGGGACTACTCCCTTCTCATCATGGCAACGATGGCAAAGATATTGGCCGGGCGGTTTGGAGGTGCGAATAGAGGTGGTTTTGGCAGCATTTCCCCCGTCAATCATCATCGGCGGCGGAGCTTCTTTTGGCTATTTTGATGTTTTGATGGTGGCACAGCCCCCTCTGTTAATTCGTGAAAATAGAAGTTACATACCGGTTTTAGGCCGAAACTAAGAGGCACGCGGAAGATTGGAGGTGATCGGATGACCGAGGTGCTAGAAACCTCCCTTGATGTGTCAGGCTAGGGTGGACATGTCGAGGGGGCTATCTATTGCCTCGTGCCTCATCTGGACTCTGTATTTGTGTCAAAAGTTTCACCTTTCCAACATAATTACCTACTAAATTCCTAGTCTCGTTTGAGTTCCATAAGGTTCATGAATTCCAAAAATACAAAAAACAAAGTTTTTTCCTCTTGCCAGAGTTATAACTTAAATAAAGGGGATTTTGTATACAATGGTAATAAATAATTTTATGATGCAAATATATGATCAAATATTGATATAACAATCTATAAAGTTCATAGATAGGTTTCAGACTTACAATCGACCTCTTTACCACCCATGCAGATGACCATTTCCGCGGCACCAACGACATTTAGAAGCACCAATAACACTAGTGAGCATCGAGTGTGGCAGGGCGGCCAAAACCCTAGTTAGAGTTAGGGTTACGTACGGATGCTAGAGGGCACGAGGCTCGAATTGAAGAATGTAGAAGGGCAGAGCGCGACTAGGCAGATCGAATATGACCCTCGCTGACGCCAGGGGAAGATGAAGCACGGCGGCCACGACGAGAGACAAGGCGCTGGGGGGTCGCGAGAGTGAGCATAGCGGAGCGTCGGTGAGAGATAAACAGTTCAAGAGGAAATGGCTGATCAATGGTTCAGCTCGGGCTTAAGTTGGCATGTCTAGTGGTCCACAACCCAATTGGCCCAACAACCCTAATAAATCTTTTAAAAAGAAAACCTTAAAAATGGACCAGATAATAACAATAGTGTAAGTGTATCATCTATATTGATAGATTCTCCATTAGTTTATATGTTTATTTAGTCTACTAATGTAACATTTACCTAGTTTATGTGTACTATAGGTTTTTTTTAACTCCCATTATTTTGTTATTTAATCCTGAAAGATAGACAAACGTTATTTTCAAATATTTGAGTTTCATGAACCTAGCACCTTAAGTCAACAAGGAGCCAACATGGTGGGCATGGGACCTATGGCGAAGCCACCCCTGGACGCACCACATAGGCCAATGGTCCACTAGGGTGTCACCTCACGACGTCCATTTATGGTGGTCGTCTTCTTGCTCGAAAGAGAATGCACTATTATTTTTTGTTTTTCTAAGGTGATGGCGGACCTGGACGTCTTCTCCTACCCTAGGAGAGCGCATGTTAACTTGTCCTGCTGCCACCAGAAAGGAGGATCACTGATATCATCGACACAAATGCCTCCTCGATGTGGTGAGGAGCATCCCCATCACCGTGTCCACCAATAGCACCAACGCCATATCCATTATCAACTTCATCCTTGTCCAGTTTGTGTAGATTGGGGCCTTGGATAGTTTTTCTGATGTTGTTTGGATGCAAGTAATTGATATTGTGTTATCCTTTATCTGTAAAGTTATACTTAATATCGTGTTGTATTTCATGTACATGTGACCATTTCCATGTTTCCCTGTTGTGAGTAGTTCTTTGTGTTCTCGAGGGCATAGGATACCTGAGCCATGATTTCCATGTAGTATGTTATAAATATATGATCAAGTTTTATACATCAATTGTGGTTCTATTATGGTAACGAAAGATCTTCTATTATACTTTACTTCACCTGTATGGGTTCACTGGATTGCACCCTAGAGCAAAAGAAGAGATGCAGGAGGGCAGGAGTTGGCAGATTCCATGTCCTAAATGTTGGAATTGTAATAGGGGATTCGCGATTGGGGACCTAGCTACAAGGCAATGATTGTATATTTTTGTCTTAATTTCTCATGGATATGGACCGGGGATCAACCATTAGGGGCCTAATTCCTGGTGGATATGATTGCACCCAGTTTAGACTTCATCCAATAAAATAATATTTGACAATTTATTTAACATGTTATATATGGAATCTATGTTGCTATTAACATTAATGCGGACCTCGGGTACACTTGCGTCTTATAGTACAACCTTAGGTTTGTACTCTTGCAACTTAGATTATTGGGCCATCTCTGAATTATGATATTTTTATCATTACTTTACCATATTTTACTTGAAACCCCCAAAACAACGGCATTCGCAGTAACTTCACCAATTATGTTCACCAATATATTTAGCTCCTTGTGGGTTTGACATTCATTACTTAACGACGCGTGCTACAATCAATCCCTTGCACTTTTGGGTATCAAAGAGTAACAGAAGTAAACTTAGACAATCAGTGAAAATTAATTCCTACAAACACTTGGAACTTTCTTTGTTAAGACGTACTGCAAATTGAAACTATTCATGAAATTTTAATGCAAACTAAGAAAATTATTTTTCAACTTGGAGTAACCTCATAAAGATTATGATAAAACTGATATTATAAAACCAACAAGAATGAACCTGAAATTCAAATACACAAATAGTAGAAAATATATCATCCTAAAATTTTAACTTTACTAAATATAGAAAATAGATTTATTTACTCAGATTTCACTAAATTTATTTTATTCCTATTTTTCTTATGAATTTCCTGATTTACAACGTTGAACATGCCAACTTGGATACCACATCAGCAATATTGTGTTATCCAAGTATTAATGGTTAATATTTGGTTCTAGAGTTTAGGAATGATAAATAGTTTTGGTGTTCTAGAGGTCGAGAAATATATATTTTAATAAACATTTTTATACTAGAATGTCAAGCTAACTAAGAATGTTTTTCCATCAATTCTATTCTTAGTCTTACAAAATAGAAAAAACGTGAAGAAAAAACCAATGAAACACTTCAAATATTTTAAAAATAATTCAAAGTTTTGATGAAAATTGTGATTTGCTTATGAAAAATCATACATAAATTAATTATACAATTTTCTTCATTATTGTGGGGTGGGGAATATTATTTTGTGGTAATTTGAGGAATACCATGAGAAAATAATCAACAAGGAATAATTAAAAAATGAAATTTGAGAAACATATGTTGTTACGTTAAATATCATATAAAAACAAGAAATTATGTAATGTTATAATACATAATGTAATGGTTCTACTTTTTTCCTCAATTTTCCTGAATTTGATAATTTTCTCAACATTTTTTATTTGCAACATTCCCTTCGAATTTGTAGTTTTATTACTTCGTCAAATATGTCCATTAGCCTACAACCACATCCAAAATATTTTTACAGTAGCGTGACTGATGTCTAAATTTTACCGTTATCGATTGTAAAGTAAATAAATGTTTTGTGAAATATATTGATATTACGAACCAAGAGTTACTAGAAAACGTTTTATACTATGATGATGACTATCATCACGTTCAGACAAAAAAAAAAAAAGAGAGAGAGCCAAAGGTGCAAGAACTGGACTCTACGTCTCTGCCTAGGTAAGAGACTTCTCTTTTCTTCCTCAGTACTCGTAGTTAGATACTCATAAAGGCGTTCGGCACTTGAGCTCATCCCCTCCATCTCTCCGCGTTCTTATCAGTACGTTGTCCTTCCCTGGGCTCCAAAGTCCAGCGCCATAGCTATAGCTCGATCTGCATCCCCGGCGCGAAGAAAGAAAAGAAAGCGGAAGGCGGTGGAGAGATCGATAAACTAAAGTGGATCCCCGGCGGCATGGGAAGAGGCCCCTACCCGCCGACCAGGAGGAGGAACAGCTGCCACTGCCGCCGTCAGCAGCAAAGCACGAGCAGGAGGAGGAGGATGAGCAGTATCACCACCTCGCCGCCCACGCGCAGCAGCAGCAGCAAGGAGCTAGGAGTGGTGCCGGAAGCTCGGCCACAGGTTTGGCCGACCCGTCACCGGAGGCGTACGCGCAATACTACTTCTCGGCGCGCGCCGACCACGACGCCACCGCCATGGTCTCCGCTCTGTCCCACGTCATCCGCGCCTCTCCCGAGCAGCATCAAGCCTACTATTCCACCGGATCCGTCGCTGTCTCGGTGGAGCAGCAGCAGCAGCACACCGCAGCGGCCGCCGCCGCCGTTGAGGAGCAAGGTAACTAATGAATACTAGCTACTAGCATCGATCGATGTATCCAAACATAGTCTTCTTTTGTCCGTCTGCGCGTAGGATGGCGAGAGCATGGCACGCGCGGCTTCCGCTCAGTTTTCCTAACCGTTTGGAAGCTTCACACCAGCCAAACACATCATCCAGCTAAACTGCCTGTAAATCGTAACTATTTGTTTCCTTGTTTCTTTCATCCTAATCTATGCCTTAATATAATTAAGTGTTAAAATTAGTTAAAAATCTCACATGGTCAGTGTTTTTGCCTGTTTCATGCACGAAGATACGCTAACAACTATGTATGTGATCGATTCAACTCCTTAACTTATTCAATCGTGCACAAATATTTTATGAGAGGATACGTACGAGTATAAGCGTATTACGTTAGCCCTGACGAAATGCAGTTGAACTAATATAAAACTGAGGCCCCAATTAATTATCAGATAGTGCTAAACTAATTATTGCATTTGTGCACATGTACGTGACAGGGAGGAGGCGACACTACAGAGGGGTAAGGCAGCGGCCGTGGGGGAAGTGGGCGGCCGAGATCCGGGACCCCAAGAAGGCGGCGCGGGTGTGGCTCGGGACCTTCGACACGGCGGAGGATGCCGCCATCGCCTACGACGAGGCGGCGCTGCGCTTCAAGGGCACCAAGGCCAAGCTCAACTTCCCCGAGCGCGTCCAGGGGCGCACCGACCTCGGCTTCGTCGTCACGCGCGGCATCCCGGACAGATCACTGCAGCCGCAACACCGCTACCCCGCCGCCGTCGGGACACCGGCAATGCGGCCACCGCTGCACCAGCAGCAGCAGACCGTCGTGCCGTACCCTGACCTCATGCGGTACGCGCAGCTGCTGCAGAGCGCCGGCGCCGGGGGCGGCGTCAATGTACCGTTCGCCGCCATGTCCCCCTCGTCGTCATCGCACATAATCGACTTCTCAACGCAGCAGCTCATCCGAGCAGGCCCGACATCGCCCGCGGTGGCAATGTCGGGCTCGGGCACTGCCGCGCCGTCCACGTCATCGTCCACGACCACAGCGTCGTCGCCCAGTGCTGCATGGCCGTACAGTGAGGAGCACAAGAATAATACAGACTCGTGAGAACAATTCGACTATTCGAGTGATGCGTGCATACAATGTTGGCTTACAATTGTGACGATCGATCGCGAACATGTCTTAGCAGTAGAGATGAGGAAATGAGGAATGCGCACGCACGCATCATGCAATATAGGGGGTAAGTGTTGGTCATTTAATTTTACCCGTGAACATTAGTTGTTTCTCTGAGACTCTAGAGTTTGTTTTTCAAATCTCTTGTTTCGTTTATTTTTACTTTCATTGAACAATTTTTAACTAGCCAGGTAGGCTCGTACCTCGTCTAATTGCTTGCCTTTTCTCTATAGTTTTTTTACCAGGTGTATTGAACTAATTGTGAAATTAAATTATCCAAAGAAATAATAGAGAAACCACGGGTGACCTTTTTCTGAGAGGATTGGCACTTCCTTTTTTATACCTTATTTGGATTCGTGGAAATATGTTTATTTAGTTTTTTCTTCAAAAAGCAGTATAACCCCGACTGCCTCTACGTCAACATCTAGTTAGTTATATCTTTTGAAACAAGACGTCTAATTGATGAATATCAGATGACATTATGGACATTGTTTTTAGTCATGATATCAAATAAAATTAATACACCTCGAGAAAAAATAATATCTTGTCCAATTCTCTTACAGTTAATAGAAGATTTTGACTTTTTCTGCAAAATATTCGTTTATCTCTTGTTGCATTGAGCATTTGTTCCGCCAAATTGTGAGCTATATTCCCCTACGTTCTTGTCAATTCTAATTATATCGACGATGCGTGTGTGCCATAGTGTTATTGCAATCCTTTAACGCATGTATATCATTTTTCAAACTCTAAGCATATGCATGTACTTTCATAAGTAATAAAACCGAGAACCCGTAACAAGAATATAATCTCTAGAGTGGTAAGGTATTTTCCTCTCTCTTTTTTGTGCAAGGATCGATCGTGCATTCATGAGTACTACTCCTGAACCAAGATGGCTATCTGAAGTCATTGGTTTCTTAATTTAATCAGCAGATGCTAGCACTAACATGGATGCATGATGTCGATAATGACACGAACATGCGTCTGACACGTAGATATCTTCAGTTTGTACGTAGTCTGTCAATTATTATTTTTGAGTTTGTGATTTGGTACCCATGTGTCGAGATTTATTCGACCAACTTGTTACCGACATGACGTGATGATACGAACGTATGGAGGAATCTGGCATATCATCCCCATCCCGTGATTCTAGAAGAATTAGAATATAAGTAGATATTGTACCGATTAAATGCCAAACCATATGCGTGCATTCAACTATACATACTCTAACAAGAAACTGACAGTGCATATATAGAGAGAGTAAGTTTATTATTGTTTCAATATTGGCGTGTCAACACAACTGTTTATCTAGAGTATGTACTTGTACTCGTGTCCAGCTATGAAATGATAATCAATTATTTGTCCTAGTCTAACAAGGAACTGACAGTGCATATATCATACTCCTTCTTTTCCAAGATTAACATTAACCAATACTTCGTACATTGATTAATTCATTATTACTATTTTGGTTGACCGATTATTTATTGTTGTTATGGATAGCTAGCATGAATATGTTGTGGTGCTCATCTTTCCCTTTGCTTTCTGATCGGTGCAAGTATCAAAGTTTGACACGCGCGTTTCCCTTTACTGCTACTGCATGCCACCTTACCGGCAGCTTGCTGGAACATGAAAGGGGCCAGCTTTTGGGGTTAGGCATGAGTCATACATGTACGTATTATGATTAGAATATCAGATCGAACTCAACTTGTCATCAATTATACTACAAGCGAAGAAGAAGATATCTAGGAGCCGATGCTTTTTGGACGCACCATAGTACTCGTGCATGTGTTGCCATGATCGATCTTCCACGTATTCACTCTACTTGCCGAATGACGCCTAACTTTGCATGATCATGTCTTGTTTGGAGGTTAGAAAGCAACATAGATTAATAATGATCTAGCTTCTTGGTCACTATACATCGTGCC
>QRDG01000166.1:193150-266153 GCA_012064385.1 Puccinellia tenuiflora | reverse complement strand
TTTGAGGATACATTCTACATAAAACATAGGTTTCATCTACCAAATTAAACTATAGAAAGACTTCCGGTGTAGGTGATGGATGTCCCGACAATGTTAACAAAATTGACCGCATGTGGACGGCGCTCTGGCCTCGTGGTCGGCCTAATGTCCGACACCGGGAACATACTTGCTGACTCTTCCTGCCAGGTGACCGGCCCCCGGGGCGGTCTTGGTGACTCCCCTTGCGCTCCCCGTTTAGTGGTAGGGCTACTTAGCGGCGCCGCCAATTTTAACAAAATCGACTGCGCTCAGGTCTTTAGCGGCTGCTGCCGGTCCCTTCCTCGCGAGAGAGGAGGGAGCATCACGGTTGCGTTTGCGGCTCGCATGGGCCTCAGCAAGCGACTCGCGGGTCGCCCGCGCCAAGTTGACCGCTTCTTGCTTCCGGAGCTCGCGGCCGAGTTCGTTCTGCCGGACACGTTCGGCAAACGAGTCCAACGAGCGCACCACGGCCAGGTGCAGGTCCGGACCACCCTTCTCGTTCCCGTCTTCCTCCAAGTTGGTCCAGGAGAACTCCTCGTCCACCTCGACCACGGTGGCGGGAGCTGTGGCACTCGCGCTGGAGGGGGCGGTGGCACTCGCAGTGGGGGCAACGACGACCACCGCGACCCCCGCAGCTTACGCTTCCACCTCGTCGGAGTATGCCGCCTACATGGCCCTCCTCGCCTCCTCCGGCAGCCCTTCTGGCGACCGGTAGGACGGCATGCCGACCCACGCCGGGCTCGTGGCCATGCGCTGAGAGAAAGTGCCACGGTAGCGCCACTATGTGCTCCTGCACGCTTGCTCGATCTGGTCTAGGAGGTGCTGCGGCGGTGGTGCCGGTGGTGGATCCATCCAGCTGGCCGGGAGGTGTGGTCGCCGTAGCTGGGGGAGGATGTGTAGGGGGGGAGGGGGCACTAGGGTTTCTGAAGCTAGGGTTTGGCTCGCCGGCTGCAATATAAAGGCCTCTCCCGTTGCCTTAAAGACGGTAGTTGTCCGTTCGGTGAGGCAGACAGTCGGGCCAGGGGGCGTAACGGGTAGGACTCCGCGTGGCGTCCACACACGTCCGTGCCGACGTAAAACCGGCTTAAATTTGGATTAGATTTGAATACTCGCAGACGAAAAAACAGATGTTGGCCCGTTTACATCACCGCCTTGGAACGTAGTTTCCATCCAAACGGATAGAAACGGATTGGAGTTGCCTTATCCTCGCTGCTGCGTGAGCGTTATCATGGCGATCGATAGGTCGATGGATGTGGAGTGCCACCGTCCGTCCGTCCGGTCATCTCCGCCGCGCTCCGATCCAAAACAATCGAGTGCCCTCCCCTCCCTGCCTGTCGAGTTCGTAGGCGCCACTCTCTTTGCGAGGGCAAATGCATGCATGTACCTGTACGCAAGCGTGCATGCATGCCGGGTGTCCGTCCACCTGCCGCCGCCCCGTGCGTGCGTCAGCGTCACTCATCCCTCACATGCCTACTCTCTTCTCTTGGCGCCAAGAATCAGCATGAGGGCGCGCGTGAATCCGCTGACCGCTGCATGCGAGCACATGCAGCAGGATCATCGCAGACCATGCAGGTCAATGGTCGATTGTCTCGACTCAGAATCATGGGCGAACCGAGAAATATAAACGCTGCGCCTGCAGTTCTTGCCTCTGGATAAGAACATGTTGCTGTGAGCTCCATCGATCTGGACCGTCCGTGAATAGAGAAGGCAGCAGAGATTCAGACAGCTCGATCGTGTGCTCCGCCCGTGGTTCTGTACCACTCCCATGTCCATGTGGCTTCGCCCATGGGAGTACGTAAGAACGGTGTAGCAGGTAGCAGTACGTGCCACCCATGCATGTGCATCCCCGTTAATTAAGAAGCCAAGCAACGACCGTTCTAGTGGAAAAATTAAACTATACTCCTATGGCAGGCGTTTACTCTAGATCTATACATTGACGCTACGATCAACGTGTTGCTACTCGTATCTCCCCATGGAGATCGAGTAGTAGTAGGTGAGTATACTTTGTACCGTTCCATAATATAAGATGTTTGAGGTTTTTTTCATATTCACATTTGTACCACATGTATCTAGATATGTTTTAGTGTATATATTCACCCATTTTACATTCTTTTAGTCCGAATCTAGACAATATGTAAAACATCTTATATTGTGGAACGGAGGGAGTACTTAGTATGTTCTTCGAAGTTGGTGGGAATATATGTACATTTGACATTGGGAACAAATTTGATGACGCGTAACAGTTCTTCGAAGATCTGGAAGAGGCCAACGTTACTATCAAGGACGTGTTGTTTCCAAACCTAGCTCTCTCTCTCAGCTCACGGATAGAGGAGGAAGAAGAAGTGGACTCTGAAATTTTCTTGGCGCACGAACACCTGCCGCACTGACGGCTTCTCTATTCAGTCGGGCTCCAACTCGATGGTCTCAACAGGTTACAGAGGAGGGGTTCTTATACGCCTGCGCGCACACACACACACAAGCTACGCCGCGCACTAACGCGCCCACTCGCCACACTCTGCACACCCCAGCTCGCGCCCATGTCGCGCATGCACGCGATTAACGCGGCCAGTCCGTTGTGCCACTCCGTGGTCATCTCCCCGGCTAACTCGCTAACAACCCTAACACACGCACGCACGCACGCACCCGCACACACACGACATGGCTTAGTGCTAACAATCTCCCCCTAAGCCATGCCTAGTACAGCGCCGGCTCGTCCTCGACGTAGCCGCCACCGCTCCGACGCCGCGCCTCCGCTGCTCGACCTGGACGCGCACACGCCCGTTCCACCGTGCCGGACTCGACCTGGCACGCTCACGCCGGTCGCCACCCGCACCTCCACGGTCGTCGCTTCCATGGCCGTCACACCGCGCCGCTGCGACCTCCGCGGCCGTGCAGCACCTCCACGCCACCGAGCCGTGCCTCCGCGGCCTCCTCGCCGCGCCACCATGCAGCGCCCGTGCTCGCCGCACGCACGGCGTCACATCGCACTCGTATCGGACATACCGCGCGCCACGATCGCGCCTCGGATCGACGAGGCTCTGATACCAAATGTTGTTTCCAAACCTAGCTCTCTCTCTCAGCTCACGGACAGAGGAGGAAGAAGAAGTGGACTCTGAACTTTTTCATGGCGCACGAACACCTGCCGCACTGACGGCTTCTCTATTCAGTCGAGCTCCAACTCGATGGTCTCAGCAGGTTACAGGGGAGGAGTTCCTATACGCATGCGCGCACACACACGCAAGCCATGCCGCGCACTAACGCACCCACTCGCCACACTCTGCACACCCCAGCTCGCGCCCATGTCGCGCACGCACGCGATCAACGCGGCCAGTCCGTTGTGCCACTCCATGGTCATCTCCCCGGCTAACTCGCTAACAACCCTAACACACGCACGCACGCACACACCCGCACACACACGACATGGATTAGTGCTAACAGGAGAAGCCTCCACCAAGCCAGGGGCGGCCAGTTCCAGCCAGTAAAGGACTCCAAGACGGTGCACATCTGCCCTGACAATCTGTCCAAGAAGGTCATGCTCGCTAGGTGCGTCACTCTACGATGAGCTTGAGGCTTCGCTCATCGCCTCCCTCCACGGCAACATTGATATCTTCGCCTGGAAAGTGTCTTAGAAAAGTGTTGAGCGGCAGACATATCAACCTTTTTGTGTTGTCAAGGGCTTGAAGAAACCTTAAACCTCGACGAAACATCTCGTCGGCAGCATCCCACACATCATCAGCGTGCTCGAGCCCTAGAACTTGGGCGAGGACGTCTTTCGTCATTGAGTTGAGTGGATAACTCATGATCCGCTCATCCCGCGCAATCCAGGCTGCATATGCCGGATAGGTCATGTTGGTTTTCTCCTTTTGTTCGTCCTCAACCTTCAAGATTTTTGTAGGCGGCACATCAAAGCCGTCGAACAACTCCATTACCGAGTTTTGGAAGAGGATGTTCTATATGGACAGTTTCTCCAAGGGGAGGTCCCCAAAGGCTGCCACGATGTAGTCATCATGAAGAGGACACACCATGGGAGGATGGACGTAAGGTTTTGATGTTGGATATCGGTTTATGGGGTTGTAGATCCGATCTTGAGCTAGACCTAAACGGTAGAGGTAACTTTGATTATCATGTTAACTTGACAGGGTTTGGGTAAAATTCTAGAAAATAATTGGTGGCGAACATATACGAGTTTTTTAGTACATGCTATCAGTGGCAGAGGTGGACTAAGATACCTCATCGAAACAGGTTTTCGCTCCGCTTTATAAATAAAGCCCAACCTGCCAAACCGATACAAAGTGACGGAGAATCCCCATACAAGCAAGTCAAAAAAAAAACGACAAAAGAGATGGAGGCAAGTCACCAACTCGAAGCTGAAACCAAAACAGGAGATGCCACACCTAACGAGATGCGACCTAGACTACCGAACAAGAGCGAGACCACGCCGCCTTGGAAGACCACCGAGTCCCGATGGACTAACATTAACTTTGATGCCCTCTAAAACAGTGAACAATTATAATGGGCTAACCTGGTACAAAATTTCTTTCTATGTGGTAGGTAAGGATAAAAGAAATGTTGCACCCTGATGCGCATCAGAGTCGTCAGCCCAAACAGCTCCGCCCCTGTGTGTTATCTTTCAATGAAATGACATTTATTATGCTAGTGAAAAAAAATCAATGGTCGAACTAGGATTAAAAAAAAACACTCCCCAAGAGAGAGGTCATTACGGTATGTATACATGTTGTTTAACTGGAACACCAGAGTATATATAATAGAAAGAACTACGGAGTTTGAATACAGCGGAGGTGGCACCTTTGTGGCTAGCTCCCCGTTAAGAAACAAAGCAACGCTGTTCCGAGTGCTGGGAAAACTGAACGTACGGTAGAGGGCGATGGTCTAGAACTGTTGACGCTCCGTGACTATGTCAACGTCTTTTTTTAAGTTCTGCCTAGTCCATGCCAAACTGCCAATATACTAGTATCATCTTGCGTAGAGTAGTAGGTGGACGAGTGAGTATATACGACCTCCACGGAAGTTCTATGGCAAGCCGTATATTTGGTCAAATCACAAAGTACATTTACGTACATTGTGCAGTAGCGATGCGAATAATGAGAATAAACGTAAGTATAGCCTTACCAACTGAAACATGATTTATCGTTCAAAAGACGAAGGGGGTTTAGGTATCGAAGTCCTAGAACTAAAAAACTGATGTCTACTAAGCAAGTTGCTTAGTAAGCTTTTAACTGAGGAGGGAATTTGGTAGGAACTATTGCATAACAAGTACCTCTCCAACAAAACCCTAACCCTAGCTGAGGTTCAAGTGAAACCGACTGATTCTCCTTTTCGAAAAAGACTGATTAGCGTTAGGGATGATTTCTTTAATCGTGGAAAATTTGTTCTTGGGGATGGTAAGAATGTAAGGTTCTGGGAGGATATTTGTCTAGGTGATAAGTCGCTTCAAGTTCAATATCCCTCCCTTTATAACATCACGAATATATAGAAAGAATGTCTCCGTTCATGCCGTACTTTCTAATGCGCCTCCACTAAATATGAGCTTCAGAAGATCTCTGTCGGGAGACACTTGGGTAGCATGGTCCAACCTTTGTCTTCGCCTAATGGAGGTCTCTCTATCCCAGACACAAGACCGCTTTGTGTGGAATTTAACTGCTTCTGGAATTTTTACAGTCAAATCTATGTATGAGGACTTGATGAATGGACATACTAGATTTCTGCACACCTATTAATGGAAACTCAAGATTCCACTTAAGATAAAAAAATTATGTGGTTTCTTAATAATAAAGTTCTGCTTACTAAAAATAATCTTGCTAAATGACGTTGGCAAGGATGTACAAAATGTTCTTTCTGTGGCTCCGAGGAGACAGTGGAACATCTCTTTATTAGTTGCCCTTTCGCAAAAATTATTTGGACGATCGTTTACAGTACTTATAATATTACTCCTCCAACTAATATTACTAATATGTTTGGTAATTGGTTAAATGGAGTGGACAAAAAAACAAAGGCTCGTATTCATATTGGCGTTTCGGCTCTTTGTTGGTCTATCTGGAACTGTAGAAATTACCTTATCTTTAACAGAGACCGAAATTTTCATGTTATGCAGGTTATCAACATGGCGGTTCATTGGATCCAGCTTTGGGCCTTCTTGCTTCCGTTGGAGCAGCGGGATCTTATGGCTACTGGATGTTCACGGCTCCTGATGGTCGCTCAGGATATATTCAGTCGGGCTTCATGGCAGCATATTAATCGCATTAGGGATGCCTTGCTTTATGTTGCTTCATTTTCGATGGTTGATTTTTGTTTCAACCTTATGCGACCCATGATCTGTAAAACTTGATACTCTTGATACTTTGCAATAAATGGCTGTGTGCATCGCTTGATGCAGAGGCCGGGGTTTTATCCCCGTTTCGAAAAAAAACATTGTGCAGTAGCTTAGTTTTTGCTGCCACCAAGCTTGAACATGGTGAAGCGGAGTAAGTAATTCGATACTCTGCACTCCAAACTCTTCTTAATTAATATTTTGAGCAAAGATTTTGCATCCCATTTCAAAAACAAAATAAAAAATGGAGAAATGGAGTAAGTAATTCGATCATCGCCGTTGAGAACGTGCAATTGTGGGAGTAAGAAATTAGTTAGTACTCCCTCCGTTCTAAAATATCAGGGGGCGCTATTTCTGTGCTGGTCGCTGATGCTCGCCGTTGAGAACGTGGAATTGTGGGAGTAAGAAATTAGTTAGTGTCATGTATCCTGCACTAGCCAACTATCCCAAAAGTCCGAACTGATGGAAAGACTAGTGCAATACATATATACTGTAACACCCCCTCTCACGTGTGACTCGGGGAGGAAGAGGCCACACGTGCAACCGCAGCCGCCCCGACGGCGCCCAGGTCTCAGAGGTATGGCGCAACAGGCTCATACTTGGACACAAGGGGGCTACCCGCAATTTTTATTAAATTGCGCAAACCAGGACTCGAACTCGAGACCTGAGGCTCTGATACCATATCATGTTTCATGCACTAGCCAACTATCCCAAAAGTCCGAACTGATGGAAAGACTAGTGCAATACATATATACTGTAACAGTTAGTACTCCCTCCGTTCTAAAACATAAGAGGGGCGCTATTTTTTGCTGATCGTTGATGCTCAACGTTCACGGGTAATATATAATAAATTATAGAAAATGAGAATATGTAAATGGAACTGTTGGAATCGTCCTGCAAATTGTTTTCATTTTATATATTTGTATACTAATTTTATGTGATTAAAATTGTATGTCGTTGATCAGTGAAATTAAATAACGCCTTATATTTTAGAATAGACACGGAGTATACCTTTTATCCATATAAACGAAAGGAATCTTGTGTGATTCGACCTCTCTGGATCGTCACTCTGCTTTGAAATCTATCTACTGTAGCTGCTGCAAGTGCCCATCAGAGAGGCGGGCCTGTACGTAGAGTTTAGCTGTGCCAGCGTCTTAACGAAGCAAGCATATGCAGTCTAAGCAGATAGGCTTTGAGATTTTAAATACGCAGCACGCAGCTGTCAGCGGAACATGCAGAGGCCGGGCTTAATAAATTTTAAAATGATGGAACCACGACGGCCCACGTACCTACATATACATATACGTACTACTGGTACGAGCGGCTCGCTTTGAGCTAGTTTACGCTTACCAAGACAGCGATTTGACTTTGCGCGGCCATTAAAAGCTCCGCATGCAGCAGCAGCCTCGCAGAACGGGGACGAACAGCGCCAGCGGGCATCTTTTACACGGCCAAGCAAAGGTTTTGTGTACGGTGGGACGCACATGATCTGATACCTCCGCCCGGTTTCGCGTGGCTGGGGTACAAGGCGGAGTGACACATGATCTGCGTTCGTCTCCAACATCACTGTCGTCCGTAATCAATCCATATACTCAAAGTAATAAATGAGTGAATTCCACTATTTTACTTTCTAATTGATCTGTTACTGTATTAGTACATCATTGTTCGAGTCATAAATTGTTTATTGCTTTCATAGATTAAATTACTCATATATTCAACATTTTATCTCTCATTTAGTGGACAGTTATCGGAATGTTAGATCGATATGGCGGCAATAATGGGTAAAGCTTGACGGACTTCATCGAAGATCATGTACAAACGTAGCCAATGAACACGCATTAGAGAGACGTGGTTTAAAGTTGTTCTAAAGGGAATAGCCTGCACATTGTTCACTTGATGAGGTAATTGGTCTGAACTTGAAGTAATCTCCGTATACTACAAAGAAACAACGATATTCTTTGTAAACAAGTATATACGTACCATTTTTGTGTCAGCCGAATTCTGTTTTCTGAGACATACATATATGTACGTACAGGCCAGTCGGTCGGTCCGGGGGATAAAGATCATCCAGCTAAACAACAAGGCGAGAAGATAATCATCTAGCCCAGTTGCATGAACGAGCGCCGGGCTGGGGGATTGCTTTGCTTGCGGTGCGCGACGTCTTCGCATCGCATGTGACCTTTCCGGCTGTCTGGCCGCCTCCACGTTCGTGTTGGCGGCACGATCGGGCAGCAGTGCCCATGACCACGAGGAGAACATGGCACACCGTGCCGCTACTACCACTGCTCTGCGTAGCCAAAGCCGGTCCTAATGATGTCTATCGTAGCAATAACATCGGATCACTCGCCTGCCCGATTAGTATACGTCGCCTACGCCCCCAAGAATAATGCGCGCGACGCCTAGGTTGCACTAGCTAGCACTGCGCTAGCTGCTACCACTTTACGTGGTGGATCCACATGCGTACGCACAGCCCCGCGCGGCGCGTCACGTTCTTGTTAAGACTGCTAATCCTGGCAATTTCCTCCCCGCTAAGCGACGCGAATCTGGGGTGTTTTCTTTTTTGCTTCTTGGCGTTGGATCTCTCGCCAAATGCTGTGGCAAGAAGACGCATGCCTACCTACTCTGTGTTTTCTATCGACTCCTCGGTCGCAAAACCAGAGCTTTCAAAGGGATGATCACGCACGAATTTTCGTTTCAGAAAAGGTAAGAATGTAAGATACATTGATAGCTTGAGAAGAGAATCAATGGATATATATACGATTGATTATTCACTGATTCTCCCGGTCCTACGGCACCATATAACCATGTTACACGGGACCCCTGTCATTCAAAGGTGAACTGCAATGGGAGGAGGACCACAAAACAGAGCAGATCTCTGCACTTCCCCTCGATCAAAAAGCACTATGCCCAGCCGTTACCGGCCGGCCAACGCCGCTGGCTTCCATTTCGGCTTGCTCTTCTTGTTTCAGTTTTCTTCATAGTATGTTTTCTTGAATTAATGTTCAGGTAATAAAGTCGTTTCCCCTCGTCGCCAAAAAAAAAAAAAGGTGGAACAATGGTTTTCCTTCAAAATTCAGTGTGTCAATGCATATGGCGAGGGTGTTCAGGTATGGAGAAGTCGCTGTCACCTGTCAAGCAGTCAAGGAGGTTTTGCTGCTCGCCGACGACCAGTCACATATGGTATTCTACATCAACCGTATCGAAGCAATTAAGCAGTACGATGCCACAGGTTGAACTGAAATACCGGTTGACAAGGCTCTGAAGTGACGGTCCCAGATAATTTGTGTGCTGCTCCGCCGTGGCAAGTCGATGAGGTAGCATTAATTTTGCCTTCGAGCGTTATGCGCCAAAATATCTGACGCTCCAAAATATGCTGTCTACTTGAGACTGAGACCAAAGAAGCACTCCGTATATACAATAACTTTTTATAGAAATTATTATTAACAAAGTTATTTGTAAGGTCCTTTGGATTTAATTAGATCAGGTGACCAAGGTTAATAAATTTATATAGAATTCATTGTTATGACCTCAAGTTCATAGAGAAAACAAAACACATAGAATTAAAAAAAATCTCAGATCTGATTTATCTTTCAAAGAAAAGAAAAATCGCCTCAAAACAACAGCACCCTGCATGCTGAACAAGGAAGGAAGCAGAGCAAGAACCAAGAAGCCTCCGGCTCCCTGATCCAGTTGGGAGCCACAAAGTCCAAACCCAGTGGACCTCATAATTAGCTGCCCTTGCTTACACCCAGTGTCAGTGTGTCACACATGCAAAATGGATAGACCAAAGGAAAAAAAAAATCATACACACTCATCAACTAACACAGCGGAACAGACGTGAAAAAAAATATCCCAAAAAAAATCCAAAAGAGTCACATGACTAATGGGGGGCGGCATCACTGTTGTCATTTGCTGCCAATACCGCCCCCTTTATATTCCCGACCCCTCCCACCTCCCCCACCCCCACCTATCTCTCTTCTCCCCTCGCTCTCTCGCCGGACACGACACAGCGAGAGAGATTCAGATCGCAGGCAGCTGCTATCGCTCCGTGGATTCTGTTGCAATCCGCCGGGTTTCTCGTGAGAATCGTTATTGCGCGCGATTGCAATGGCGTCCACGTCCAGCTCGACGGCGGCAGTGGACGAGAGGGAGCGGAAGCGAAAGAGGACGGCAGCAGCCGGGGGAGACTCCGCGGCGTCGGCGGGGGCGGGTACGGAGGCGCAGCCGTCCAAGTGGCGGACGCGGCGGGAGCACGAGATCTACTCGTCGAAGCTCTTCGAGGCCCTCCGCCTCGTCCGCGGCGGCGGCGGGTCGTCGGCGGCCCCGGCGCGCGGCCTGGCCGTGCGGGAGGCGGCCGACCGCGCGCTCGCGGGCGCTCCCGCTGGAGCCGCGCCATCCTCGCCTCCCGCCGCCGGCGTCTCCAGGCCGCCCACCGCGCGCGCCTCCGCGCCCCGGCTTGCCCTCCTCCTTCGCGTAACCCCACTGCCGCGCCGTCTCCGTCGTCGGGGAAGGCCCCGGCGCTGGCCAAGAAGGCGAAGGTGCTCGGGCGGCTAGTGCCCGGGTGCCACAAGCTGCCGTTCCCGGCGCTCCTCACCGAGGCCTCCGACTACATCAAGGCGCTCGAGATGCAGGTGCGCGCCATGACGGCCCTCGCCGAGGTCCTGGCCAGCGTCTCCTCAACCGCAGCCTCCGCGTCGGCCTCCGGCAGCTCCTCCTCCTCGCCGGCGTGAGCCGAGCTCCCTGCATGATTCGTGTATTCATTGTAAATCTTCCTCCATTTAATTTTCTTCCTGGGATGGATTAGTTAGCCTCTCTTTCTCCCTAGTTTGTGCTGTTCTTTCCCCTCGAGTTAGTAGGTGTGGTGGTGGTGATGGTGATGATGGCATGCATTCTGGTGGTTTAGCCCGTGCTGTAATGCCACATTCCTTCGTTGGTTTTCTCCTCGGGATTCTTTCGTTCCCCGATAAGTAAATGCGTCGCTGCATCAGATGTTCGGAACAGTTCGTCGAGTTCCTTGTGTGTGTGTTGTTTCCTCCGCGCGGCGCGGCGCATGCCCTTCTTGCTTTCTGGCGATGGAGACTTAACCCCCCAGTACTCCAGTAGTGGAGAGTAATCTTCATCATCTCGTAATCATGCTTACCGCGTGATTCATTCAACAACAGAACACAAGCCTGAAAATGATGCCATCCGTTCACTGTCGGTAAACGACATGCTACTAATCAGTAGCAGAACTGCATTAGGAACAAAGCGAGGTGGTGGTAGCAGCAGAACTCCTCTCCATGGCTGCTGCTGCCTGCTTCGTGTTCCTGGAAAAGATAGAAATAGCCTGCCTGCAGGAATGGAACGGATGGAGGGCTGGATTTGTTTATTTCGAAACCGCGGGGGGGAGTAACATGGGAACGGGGAGGCGTGGCAACGTGGGGCGAATAAATGGCACGTGGCCGATCTGAGCGGCACGCCGGCGTGAGGGACCCACCCCACCCCAGTGCAGCGCAGCGCAGTCACGAAACCCGCATCGCAGTAAAAAAAAACATCTCTCCGGCTGCCGCAGTTCGGACTTCGGACAGAAGAGTCCGTGTCCGTTTTCACTCGCGTCGCCCTCACAGGTAGGCCCCACGCCGTTACAGGCTACTGCTGGGCGCTGGCCCCTCCCGCGGTACGGTGGGGATCGACCGCGCTACGCGACAGGAGGAGCGACACGCCGGTGCGCCGTCGCGGCGGAGGCAGCGCCGGTGAGCTCACTCACGGCCGGGGGTGGCTGGCTGCTGAGCTGGATCACAACGGAACTGGATCGGCGGGCCTGCGCTCCCAGAGCGGACGGCGTGGTGTCGCTCGGGCCGCCCGTCAGCGAGGGGATGGGCCTTTGCTGGTGCTGTGCGCCGGCCGGCCGGCCGGGACGAGGCGTCCACGTGGTCCGTACGTGTGGGCAGGGATGGGCGGTGTGATGTGGCGCGGCCATGATTGGTCCGTCGCCATCGGCGCTCAGGTGGGGGTGTGGGTGTGGCCGCTGCTGCTGCTACGCTAGGCTGGCTGTGCGTGTGTGCGTGCCACAGCAGGGCAGGGGCTACGTGACAAACCGTATGTATCATGCCTCTCATGTGCCGCCCTGTACATTTGTCCTTCCGCTCCATCCTGTATCAGGTATCCGAGTGATCTGTCTCGTCGTCCATCGCTCCTTCCAAGTACCTATGCATCAGATCCATATCTGGAACTGTATGGTACTTATTTTCAGAAATATTCATGCTCCTGAGTTCACATGCTCATGCTATTTGAAAAAATATAGTAAAATATTTTTTAAAAAAAAGAAGAAAATAGAGATAGACATATATACAAGTTGTGAACATTCTGCAGAGTTTTGAAACGAAATGACAATTTTGTGGTATGTACAAATAAAATAAAATAAAATTAGTGGTCAAAATGAGATTTAAAAATGCATTTTTTAAGCAGTCGTCAAAAATTCATTTCATTTCGAAACTTTGCAAGAATATTGACAATGTGTATATGCTTGTCTCTAAAAAATAACAGGAGCAGGTGAACTCGGGAGCCCAAACGCCTCTCACTGGTTTTTTTCTTTCTTTTTTATCTTTTGGTACCGGTAGTAGTAGTATTATGACTTCACCGTGCATCGATTTACTGGTACTGCCACTCCATACGTGTTTCAGTGTTTGAGATGACACATTTGAAGCTTGTGCCGCAAGCAGGGCACGACGGCATGCAACCTCGACTTCCTAGGGAGTGTTTGGTCAACCATTCTAGTCATCTAGGCAACATGGTTCTGATGAGCCTATCTCGACTGATAGAAGTTCTCTCCCATGATATGTCGTACATTTGTCCCTCGTTTGCATCAGTACTGGGCGCTTTGTCATGTTAGAAACAAACTCGCAATTGAAAAGAAAGTTTTTAGACACCAGGCTGACATCGTTTTCAAATCTATGTTATTCCTGCATATGTGGTCTCCCGCACTCAAGAAGAAGGATCAGGAGGGCGCTAGTTGGCTGATCGGCGAACTTAAGAAGATCCATATTGAGAGCCTCACCCCCCCCCCCCCCCCCCCCCCCACACACACACACCGCTTGATGAAGCTTGCTTTCCTCGCTGCTATTTCCTTAGTTTCTCTATCTAGTTTGGCTAACCTGTATGCCGCATCAGTTTTTCGTCTTTATTTGGCTAAGTTGTATGATGCAGCAGTTGTAATAACACTTTTTAAACCTCAAGGTTTTGTTAATTCAAAGCCAAGCAATAAAATGCCTTTTATCTAAAAAAAATAGCTTGGTTGCTTGCATTTTGTTGTTTCTACTTATTCCGTTGATTCTACTTATTTCGTGCGAGCATTGAGTGTTTGGTTATGTGCGGCTATGTATGCCGAGTTGTTCGGTTGCGAGTAAGTCTAGTCTGCTATCATTATTTGTATGTTTTGATACATTCGGAGACTGTCAAACACAAAGTGGAAACTGGTTGACTAACGATTGGCGAAACGACTAAGTAGTTGGTGAAATAACAAGCTATGCCCGGATGTCGCCTAGAGGGGGGGTGAATAGGCGATTAAAACCTTTTCTATTTAGGGGATTGATAATTGCGGAATAAAACTAGGTGTTTAAATTAACAAGCCAACAACCTAATATTCTAGGTTCACCTATGTGCACCAACAACTTATGCTAAGCAATTCAAGCAACAAGATGATAGCAAGATAAGAACTTCAAGCACGAAGGCTATCACAATGTAAATTGCATAAGTAAAACTCGGGTATAGAAATAACGGAGGCACGCGGAGACGAGGATGTATTCCCGAGTTCCTCCTTGTTAAGGGAGTACGTCTCGTTGGAGGGGTGTGAGCTCGCCATAAGAGGCCTACTCAAGATGCCACGAAGGCCTCACCCTATTCTCCGATGAACCGCACCCAAGGGTTTGGTTCACCTTCCACTATCGGAATCCTTCGAGGCGGATTCCGGAGCCCTTTTACAACTTTCTTGGGGCACACACCCACAACTCAATTGGGGGCTCCCAATATGTGCCGAAGCTTCACAACTCGAAGTCTTCGCGGCACCTCCAACCGTCTAGGGTACACAATGCACCCAAGAGGCACAAAGCTCTTGGGAACACAATGCACCCAAGAGTAACAAGCTTCTCAACCTTCAACTTCACGTATCACCGTGGAGAGAGCAACCCGATGCAACTAATGCAAAAGGCAAGAACACACTAAGTGGTCAAATCCTTCACTCTCAAATTCCAACCAAAGCAACTAATGCTATGGAGGGAATAAGAGAGGAAGAACAAAGGGGATGAACACAAAGCAACCCCAAAATCTAGATCCACAAGATTCCCTCACTTAGAGGGGATTTTGATTGGTGGAAAGGTAGATCTAGATCTCCTCTCTTGAAACCCTAAGTTTGGGCAAGAATCATTGGAGGGATAGAGAGGAATCAAGCTCACAAGATTAGCAACAATGGAGGAGAGAGGAAAACAAGTGAGCAAGAACCAGCAGCCAGGTTTTGGGGAGGGAGGAGGCTTTTTATAGCCTCCCCCAAAAACTAGCCGTTGGGGCCTTTTCAGGCCGGAGACTCCGGACCAAGTGACCGGAGACTCCGGTCTGGCCGGACCCGTGGAGGGCCGGAGATTCCGGTCATTGGGGCCAGAGACTCCGGCCGGGTCGGAGACTCCGGGCACCCTCCGGG
Organism: Puccinellia tenuiflora; assembly: GCA_012064385.1. NCBI lineage: Eukaryota > Viridiplantae > Streptophyta > Magnoliopsida > Poales > Poaceae > Puccinellia > Puccinellia tenuiflora. Next base: position 251,136 of record QRDG01000166.1, on the reverse strand, counting down.
GATGTTCCGGACACTCAACAGAGCCGCGCCACACAAAACGAAGCGGCAGAGAAAACACAGGGGCCGGAGATTCCGGGTCCCTTGGGCCGGAGACTCCGGGGGTCCGGAGACTCCGCCCCATCTCCGGGGAACCTCCGGACCGAGTCCAGAAGCGCACCACACAAACGATGTTCGGCAGCGAAAAACAGGGGCCGGAGACTCCGGGTCCTCTGGACCGGAGACTCCGGTGTGACCGGAGACTCCGGACCATCTCCGGGGTAGATCCACACAGAAAAGCATAACCCATAAATTTTGCAAATGAACTCCGTTTTTGATAATCTTGGACTCGTTGGAATCGTCACAATGAGCACAACAAGATTATGCAGAGAAACATCATAGTCCAACAAAATATTATAACACCAAATGGGAAAAGTATAAAAGCTCTTTTTCGCAAACCGAAAAACCGTTTCTTTTGCAATTGAAGTCCAAATGACATGAAACCAATTTTGTTGGAAAGAGGACGACAAAAGCAACCTTTGAAAATGACAAACTAGCAAAGGAGATTTTGCAAAGGGTTGGAAAGGTGAAACCTTCCACAAGGATGAACCGGCAAAATCTCCAATACCGAGGATGCAAAAGGAAGATGCATATGCAAACCGTTTTTGGTGATCTTAGCCTTGTCATAACTTGCACGACAAGCACCAAGACCACACCACGATAAGAGTCAAATAAGAACCAATGAAGATGATTGCATGGATGCAAAGGTTTGTGCTCTCTACGACGATACGATCACGATACTCGGTCGAGAGCCCCTCTTGATAGTACGGCTATCTATCCTATAACCCGGTCTCTCAACTAACATCATGAGACCGGTGAAATAAAAACCCTATCAAGATCATACCTTTGCCTTGCGCATTAAACCACTTGAGGTCGATGGAGACGATCTTCATCTCCTCAAGGCGAACCATCTTCTTGATTGCGCTTTGCTTGGTGAAGATTCACATGTGGCTCCCCCATACACCAAGATGGGAGAAGCACCTCTTCGGCATATCTTCACTTGGCCTTTATCTTGATGACGAACACCTTGGCCTTGATCAACAAATGATCTTCTTCCCTTAACCTCGACTCCAACACATGGAGACAAGCAAGCTAATGGACACCTACAAATATAGCTCAATGCAAATATTAGTCCATCGAGATTGTCATTAATTACCAAAACTATGCATGGGGGCAACCATGCACTTTCAATCTCCCCCATTTTGGTAATTGATGACAATCCCGTTTAAGAGGGTTTATATAAAGAATAAAGCAACCTTGCCTTGCGCATTAAAGGAAAATGCAACAAAAGCATTAAACCCAAATTCCCTTAAACCCTCTAAACTTCTCCCCCATTGGCATCGATTGCCGAAATGGGAAGAAAAATTTAGAGAGCCAATATAATATGAGTTCCTCTAACAAGGTGATGACAATCCCTTTTAACGAATAATTAGAGGAAATCAAACTATATTGAGGATCAAAAGATTGCAAAAAGGATTAAATCATTTTAACCATCTCCACAAAGGAGAAAAGCAATCAAAAAGATCCAAAGCAAGAGTTCCAAATAAAAATGGAGAAGCTCCCCAATGTTCATGCACAAAATGAAGAGTGCACAAATATGGTGTCCTCACTCCCCCCAAAGTCATCTAGAACACGCAACAAGTGCAAGAGTGCATAATGCAAAAGCAAATCATAGCACTTGCACCAAAGATGTGGTTGAGCCATAAGAAGATACCAATTTTCAAAAAAATCATCATAAGATAGGCCCAACCGAGATAAAAGGATCTTTTAGAGAAATATGTTCACAAGCTTAGGGATACCAATTGGAAACTAAAACCAATTGAAAATGCCAAAAGCTAGTGAGATCATTTAGCCAATAAAATTCAACATGCTCACCAAGGTAGGCATGAAGTCAAAGATCTTCAAGAAATACATGAGTGTGCAAAGATACCAATAAACAATAAGACAAGCACTCATGAGACAAATTTGGAGCCACCAAAGAATTATAGAAGAGAACAAGGTGGCTCAAAAAGAAATAGGATACCAACTAAAAGGTGACCTCTCTCATATGTATAGGTTTCTAATTGGACAAACCATTGAAGATATACATCCGCAAAGAAACATATACATATGAAATGGTTCGGGAAAAAAGAGAACAAGGTATCCAAAAGGAAGTCATAAATATACAAATGAGATTGTTGCTTAAAAGCATAGCACATAGCTCAAATTTATCTCATTGTATATAAATGAACTTCAAATATATCAAATGCATCACACATATCACTAAGGGAACAAGAGATAGTGAAGATGCTTTGAGATAGGCAACAAGTATCACAAACAAATAATATCAATTGAAGAATAGGTTTTTGCAAATTCATCACACATATCACAAAGATATATTAAGTGAAGGAAAAAGGCCAAAACCACAACAATTGCATATAAAAGCTTTCATGCCAAGAGGCAACCTACACAAGGTTGGTACTAGAAAAGTATGCATGGGATAGATACTTGTTACCGAGATGACATTGGTGATGTAGATGATGAGAGTTGGTTTGACATCAAAGCTTGACTCCGACAATCACACGGTGAGAACACTTTCCTTATGAATGAGGCAAGCATCCAATGCATCTCCATTGTACCTAAAACACAATTAGAGTACAAAATGGTTCCCAAACTCATTGGGTTCCATAGTAGTTAGATCAACTACAATATATAGGAAACACTCCACATAAATATGTGCATATAGATATGAAATTGAATTTCATGCACATCTTAGTCGATTTAGGATTCGGTGGAGTATCCCCTATATATTGGATCAAGAAAGATAAGCATGCTAAAATAATATAAATTAGTAACCGAGCATGCAAAGGCTTTATAGAACCAAAAGAGATACAATTTGGACGAAAACACAAAGTGAACCAAAAAGGTTGTCCAAATTATATCAAAATCCAAATCAACACATGAATTAGGAGAAATCAAATCAACCTATGATTGATTCCAAAACACATCAACACATGAAGTGTGATATCAAAAGGAATCAAATCAACACAACAAATGATCGATAAGACACCAATTGAAAATAAGATACCAATTAAAACAAAAAAATATCAACTAGGAGAAAAGATACCAAGAAGAGTGTGATACTTGACCGAAATCAAGTAAAGGAAAATAAGGCAAAAAGGTATCAAGACTCCCACAATAAATATTAATTGGAACAAATATCTATGGAGAAGATATTAAATTCCAATTAATACCAATTGAAGGTACCAACACAAGATGAAGAAACAAGTGCCAATTGAAAGGATCAAAAATTGATAGATAGGTTAGTGTTCTAAATAAAAGGAATGCTCCCCCCAAAATTCATGCATTATCTTTGAGATTTGCATTTGAATACAAAATGCATGCACAAGGGATCATTACTCTCCATATTTTATTTACAACACTAAACACTACCAATTGAAGAAAAGGATCCATTCAAAAGGCAAGGAAGGCAATAGATAGGGCAAATTAAAGCAAGAGCCAATGTGAAGATGATCTACAAAATCCACCACAATTACTAGAAACACCTGTCATGGACAAGGAGTATACGGAGACATTTCTCGGTGGTAAAAAGGAATGATGTTCAAGACCAACTCCACAACAAACAAATATATGGCAAGAGATAGGAGTTAAAGCACCATATTTTGAAAAAGGTTTGTTGGTAGTTTCAATTATTCGAACCAACCGGCTAAGCCACGGTTAAAATAAGATGAAACAAATGGTTTCTCGCCTAATATATGGAAATGCATGTTGGAGAAAAACCACTCCAAGCAAACACACCCAAACAAGAGCCAAAAGATAACCAAAGGAAATTGGAATTGTTCGAGCAAACATGCCACATAGGAAAGATAATTTACAATATCAAATCTTAGTGGCAAACCTCAAATGTTCACATTTTGTGGGATTGTAATATGCACATAGCTTATTACTCTCCCATAATGTGATAATTCATTTATGTTTAAACAAGAGGCACATAAAACCAACTAGAGAAATTAATGGACATTGTAGAATTTGAATTTCTCATGGATATGACATACCACATAGTAGCTAGATAATATTGAAATATCAATACTAGGTGGTGTGCCCCATGTCCACACATTTTTAGGTTTGTGAAGTGCACAAAGCTCATCACTCCCCAAAAATGGGATAGTCCATTAATATCTCAAAGAGCCAAATGAAAACCACACAAGATCCAATAAAGCTCAACACACAAATTACACATACATGATACACAACTATCATACACAACCTTGAATAACAAGACAAGTAGGAAAGGAGCATATCATATACAAACACATGCTAGGAACAAAACTAACACATGCAAGGGAGCAAGCAACTTTCAATGTATGTGAATTAAATACAAGTTACCGCAAGGAGGAAGCATTGGATATGAGATAGATATGTGATAATCCAATTGACTTGGCTTGAGAAATAAAACCATGAAGATCCCTTAACTCTTCAAAAATAGCCAAGTCACCAATGTCCTCCACTATCACCTATTGATCAAGTTGAAGCTTGTTGGTCCCCAACCAAGTTGGGTCCTAAGAGGTTAGTCACAATAGGCTTGGGAACCCAAATGGTTCTTTTCTTGCCACCACTTTGAGCTCCCACATACTTGGCAAACACATTGCCAACTCTATCCTTCCCAGGAGAATAAACATCATCAATTATGATAGGGTTGGATGGGGTATCGTTAGTGCATGAAGAAGCAAAATGACCTTTGCCACGGCAAAGGTAGCAACACCGACTCTTCTTCTTCTTAATAGGCTCCTCAACTTGAGGAGCAATAACTTGAGTCTTCTTAGGAGGTGGCCTTTGTTCAAATCGTGGTTGAGCACGAGATTGAACAAGAGGCCGCTTCCCTATTTGCTTCTCACTAAGAGGCTTCTTCTTCTTCATTGGGCAATCACGAACATGGTGCCCTTCTAGCTTGCACTTGAAGCAAGTGATCTTGGCCGGATTCTTGACTTGAACTTGGCCCTTCTTCTTGTTGTCAACCTTGGACTTGTTCTTGTTGTTGGAGTTGAATCCAAGTCCACTCTTGTCATTTGGGGATTGTTGCACACTCAACATGTTGTCAAGTGCACTCTTCTCCCCATGACGCTTTTCCAAGCCCTTCTTCAAAGAAGCGACTTGGGCCTTGAGGTCTTTTATTTCCTCTACATGGTTAGTGGCAACAAAAACACTAGAGGAAGTAGAAGCTTCATTGTTAGAACAACAAGGCAAAGAAAGTAATTCATCACATGATGTACCAATATTTTTAGTGGATGAACTACTAGGACTAACACATGGCAATATAGCATTTTTGGTTAAGGTTGTGCTATTATCCACATGAGGCTCACAAGATTTTACCTTGGTAGTGATTGCCTCATGAGCTAACTTTAGACTAGCATAGGATGCTAGAAGATCATCATTAGAGCTAGATAGCTTTTTATGACTTTCTTCTAACTCCCTATACTTGCTAGTTAGCAACTCAAGTTGAGACCTTAGCTCAAAATTCTCCTTCAAGGTAGATGCTTCATAAGAAATTGAGTTAGTAGCACAAGCATCATTTACATTAGGGATAGAAGAAGACAACTTGGCAAGCTCATCTTTTAATCTAGCATTTTCATTTTTCGTGACTTTATATTTAGCATGAGCATGGTCACGTTCTTTAACAATTTTAGCAATTATTTCATTATGAGACTCCTTGATAGATTCTAATTTCTCATCTAGAGAAGCACGAGTCTCATGCTATTCCTTAAGAGCATATTCTAACGATGTTTTCTCCATATCATCATCCCTTTCAATCTTACCCTTTTCTTCAAGGCTTGCTTCCAAAGCCTCAATAGTTTCCCCACGCTCAATAAGAGTGCTCATAATTTCAAAGAGGTTAGCTTGGGCACTTTTATTGGTAGGAAGGGCTTTAAGAATCATTAGACCTTTATTTTGAAGAAGGGCATTAATTTTTTCCATATCATCTTCTTCATCATTATTATCATTATCATTATTATCACCATTGTCATTACTAGAAGAAGATTTAGCCATAAGACAATGAGAGGTGGATGAAGAAGAATAATTAATTTTTGAACTACTCAAGTTCAAATCTTGTTCCACAATTAATTGGGTTTCCTATACATTAATATTCATGCAAGAGTTAGAGGGAACACAAGCATTTTTATCATTGGAACAAGATAAAGCAAGCATATCATCATTAGATTTGTTTAAGCAATTTTTGGATGGTATGCAAGGACTATCAACACTAGCATGTATGACATTTATAGTGCTAAAAGAGTTTAAGTCCAAAGATGAGGCATTACAACAAGATAGCGATAAAAGATCATCATAAAAGAGCTCACTATCAATATTGCAAAGCCTATCACTACTCACATCACATTAGTTTGTGGCTTACCACATTTTGGTGAAGTAGATGAAGACGAGAGATCGTCACGGCCGGAGGAGGAGGGAGAACAATCATCCTCAATAGAGTTGGACACTCCATATTTTTCTTGAAGCTTGGTCCATAATTCATGCGTATCCCGGGGAGGCATGATTGACTCAAAAACTACAACACTCACAAATTTGCAAAACTCATTAGAAGCTAGAGCATCTAGATATAAGTTTTTCTCATCCTCTAAAGTTTTACTTTCGTAATCCTTTGGAGGAGAAAAAACTATATCTAAGATACACTCAATATTGGGGTCCAAGACCCGTAAGTGATTAAGCATATGAGTTTTCCAAACATTAAAATTGTGCCATTAAATCTAAACAAGGAATTGTGCACTAAATCCCTAGACGACATCTTTACTCTCTAGGCGGTAAAGCAAACAAGAGAGACGAGGCTCTGATACCAATTGAAAGAACAAGCTATGCCCGGATGTCGCCTAGAGGGGGGGGGGGGGGTGAATAGGCGATTAAACTTTTTCTATTTAGGGCTTGATAATTGCGGAATAAAACTAGGTGTTTAAATTACAAGCCAACAACCTAATATTCTAGGTTCACCTATGTGCACCAACAACTTATTGCTAAGCAATTCAAGCAACAAGATGATAGCAAGATATGAACTTCAAGCACGAAGGCTATCACAATGTAAATTGCATAAGTAAAACTCGGGTATAGAAATAACTGAGGCACGCGGGAGACGAGGATGTATTCCCGAGTTCCTCCTTGTTAAGGGAGTACGTCTCGTTGGAGGGGTGTGAGCTCGCCACAAGAGGCCTACTCAAGATGCCACAAAGGCCTCACCCTATTCTCCGATGAACCGCACCCAAGGGTTTGGTTCACCTTCCACTATCGGAATCCTTCGAGGCGGATTCCGGAGCCCTTTTACAACTTCCTTGGGGCACACACCCACAACTCAATTGGGGGCTCCCAATACGTGCCGAAGCTTCACAACTCGAAGTCTTCGCGGCACCTCCAACCGTCTAGGGTACACAATGCACCCAAGAGGCACAAAGCTCTTGGGAACACAATGCACCCAAGAGTAACAAGCTTCTCAACCTTCAACTTCACGTATCACCGTGGAGAGAGCAACCCGATGCAACTAATGCAAAAGGCAAGAACACACAAAGTGGTCAAATCCTTCACTCTCAAATTCCAACCAAAGCAACTAATGCTTGGAGGGAATAAGAGAGGAAGAACAAAGGGGATGAACACAAAGCAACCCCAAAATCTAGATCCACAAGTTCCCTCACTTAGAGGGATTTTGATTGGTGGAATGGTAGATCTAGATCTCCTCTCTTGAACCCTAAGTTTGGGCAAGAATCATTGGAGGGATGAGAGAATCAAGCTCACAAGTTAGCAACAATGGAGGGAGAGAGGAAACAAGTGAGCAAGACCAGCGCCAGGTTTTGGGGAGGGAGGAGGCTTTTTATAGCCTCCCCCAAAAACTAGCCGTTGGGGCCTTTTCAGGCCGGAGACTCCGGACCAAGTGACCGGAGACTCCGGTCTGGGGACCGTGGAGGGCCGGAGATTCGGTCCAGGGCCGGAGACTNCAACCCACAATCTAGATCCACTAGGTTCCCCTCACTTAGGAGAAATTGATTGGGGTAGTGGAATGTCGATCTAGCTCCTCTCTTGAATCCCTAAGTTTGGGCAAGAATCATTGGAGGGATTGAGAGGAATCAAGCTCACAAGGTTAGCAACAATGGAGGAGAGAGGAAAGCAAGTGAGCAAGACCAGCAGCCAGGTTTTGGGGAGGGAGGAGGCTTTTTATAGCCTCCCCCCAAAAACTAGCCGTTGGAACCTGTCCAGGACGGAGACTCCGGTCAAAGTGGGCCGGAGACTCCGGCCTGGGCCGGACATTTCGGCCAAGCTCCGGGCACTTCGGGTTATCGGGGCAGGCCGGAGATTCCGGTCAAGAGGGTCGGAGACTCCGGCCAGGCCGGAGACTCCGGACACTCTCCGGGGAGGTTCCGGACCCCTATCCAGTACCGGACCACAAAGATGCAAAAGAGCTGAGAAAAACCTGGGACCGGAGATTTCGGGTCCCTTGGGCCAAAGACTCCGGTGGGCCGGAGACTCCGGTCCATCTCCAGGGTACCTCCGGACCCCAGTCCAGTAGCGCACCACAGCAAGTCCATTCGGCAGCGAAAAAACAGGAGACCGGAGATTCCGGTCTAGAGGGCCGGAGACTCCAGCCAGGCCAGAGATTCCGGACACACTCCGGGCCAGATCCAAAGTCCCATAACTTTTGCATATGAACTCCGTTTTCGATAATCTTGGACTCGTTGGAATCGTCACAATGAGCACAACAAGAATATGCAGAGAAACATCATGGTCCAACAAGATATCATAAAACCAAATGGGGAAAATTAAAAAATTCTTTTTCGCAAACCGAAAAACCGTTTCTTTTGCAATTGAAGTCCGAATGAAGTAAAACCAATTTTGTTGGAAAGAGGACGACAAAAGCAATCTTTGAAAATGGCAAACAAGCAATGGAGATTTTGCAAAGAAATGGAAGAGATAAACCTTCCGCACGGATAAACCGGCGAAATCTCCAATACCGAAACCGCAATAGAAGACGCATATGAAAACCGTTTTCGGTGACCTTGGCCTTGTCATGACGGGCACGACAAGCACCAAGACCACACCACGATAAGATCCAAATAAGAACCAATAAAAGATGATTGCAATGATGCAAAGGTTTGTTCTGTCTACGACAATACGGTCGAGAGCCCCTCTTGATAGTACGGCTATCTATCCTATAACCCGGTCTCTCAACTAACATCATGAAACCGGTAAAATAGAAAACCCTATCAAGATCATACCTTTGCCTTGCGCATTAATCCACTTGAGGTCGAAGAAGACGATCTTCATCTCCTCAAGACGCACCACCTTTATTGATTGCGCTTCGCTTGATGAAGATTCACATGTGGCTCCCCCATACACCAAGATGGGAGAAGCATCGCTTCGGCATACCTTCACTTGGCCTTTATCTTGATGACGAACACCTTGGCCTTGATCAACAAATGATCTTCTTCCCTTAACCTTGACTCCAACACATGGAGAACAAGCAAGACCTTGACTCCAACAAATGGAGACAAGCAAGCTAATGGACACCTACAAATATAGCTCAATGCAAATATTAGTCCATAGAGATTGTCATTAATTACCAAAACCACGCATGGGAGCAACCATGCACTTTCAATCTCCCCCATTTTGGTAATTGATGACAATCCCTTTTAAGAGGGTTTATATAATGAATAAAGCATCCTTGCAAGACAAACAAGCAAGGATGCAAAGCGCATTAGGGGCAAATGCAACAAAAGGATAAAACCCAAATTCCCTTAAACCCTCTAAACTTCTCCCCCATTGGCATTGATTGCCGAAATGGGAAGAAAAATTTAGAGAGCCAATATAATATGAGTTCCTTCATAAAGGTGATGACAATCCCTTTTAACGAAAAAATTAGAGGAAATCAAACTATATTGAGGATCAAAATATTGCAAAGAAATGAGTTCATTTTAAACATCTCCACAAAGGAGAAAAGCAGTCGAGAAGATCCAAAGCGAGAGTTCTAAATAAAAATGGAGAAGCTCCCCAATGTTCATGCACTAATGAGGAGTGCACAAATATGGCATCCTCGCTCCGCCAAAATCATCTAGAACCCGCAACAAGTGCAATAGTGCATAATGCAAAAGCAAATCATAGCACTTGCACCAAAGATGTGGTTGAGCCATAAGAAGATACCAATATTCAAAAATTCATCATAGGATAGGCCCAACCGAAATAAAGAGAAGATCTTTTAAAGAAATATGTTCACACGCTTAGGGATACCAATTGGAAACTAAAACCAATTGAAAATGCCAAAAGCTAGTGAGATCATTTAGCCAATAAAATTCAACATGCTCACCAAGGTAAGCATGAGGTCAAAGATCTTCAAGAAATGCATGAGTGTGCAAAGATACCAATAAACAATAAGACAAGCACTCATGAGACAAATTTGGAGCCACCAAAGAATTATAGATGAAACACAAGGTGGCCCAAAAATAAATAGGATACCGACTAAAAGATGACCTCTCTCATATGTATAGGTTTCTAATTAGACAAACCATAAAGATATACATCCGCAAAGAAACATATACATACGAAATGGTTCGGGAAAAGGAGAACAAGGTATCCAAAAGGAAGTCATAAATATACAAATGAGATTATTGCATAAAAGCATAGCACATAGCTCAAATTTATCTCATTGTATATAAATGAACTTCAAATATATCAAATGCATCACACATATCACTAAGGGAACAAGAGATAGTGGAGATGCTTTGACTTAGGCAACAAGTATCACAAGGAAATAATATCAATTGAAGAAAAGGTTTTTGCAAATTCATCACACATATCACAAAGATATATTAAGTGAAGAAAATAAGCCAAAACCACAACAATTGCACATAAAGGATTTCATGCCAAGAGGCAACCTACACAAGGTTGAATACTAGAAAAGTATGCATGGGATAGATACTTGTTACCGACATGACATTGGTGATGAAGATGATGATAGTTGGTTTGACATCAAAGCTTGACTCCGACAATCACACGGTGAGAACACCTTCCTTATGAATGAGGCAAGCATCCAATGCATCTCCATTGTACCTAAAATAAAATTAGAATACAAAATGGTTCCCAAACTCATTGGGTTCCATAGTAGTTAGATCAACTACAATATATAGGAAACACTCCACATAAATATGTGCATATGAAATTGAATTTCATGCACATCTTAGCCGATTTAGGATTCGGTGGAGTATCCCCTATATATTGGATCAAGAAAGATAAGCATGCTAAAATAATATAAATTAGTAACCGAGCATGCAAAGGCTTTCTAGAACCAAAAGAGATACAATTTGGACAAAAACACCAAGTCAACCAAGAAGAGAGCACACCAAAGTGTGACACACAAGGGTTGTCCAAATTATATCAAAATCCAAATCAACACATGATTAAGAAAAAAAATCAAATCAACACAGACTGATTCCAAAACACATCAACACATGAAGTGTGATATCAATAGGAATCAAATCAAAAAACACATGATTGAAAAGACACCAATTGAAAATAAGGTACCAATTAAAACAAAAAAATATCAACTAGGAGAAAAGATACCAAGAAGAGGGTGATACTTGACCGAAATCAAGTAAAGTAAAAATAAGGCAAAAGGTATCAAGACTCCCATAATAAATATTAATTAGAACAAATATCTATGGAGGAGATATTAAATTCCAATTAATACCAATTGAAGGTACCAAAATATAAGATAAAGAATCAAATGTCAATTGAAAGGATCAAAAATTGATAGATAGGTTAGGGTTCTAAATAAAAAGGAATGCTCCCCCAATATTTATGCATTATCTTTGATATTTGCATTTGAATAAAAAATGCATGCACAAGGGATCATTACTCTCCATATTTTATTTACAACACTAAACACTACCAATTGAAAAAAATAGGATCCTTGCAAGAGTCAAAGAGGGCAATAAATAGGGCAATTTAAAACAAGAGCCAATGTGAAGATGATCTACAAAATCCACCACAATTACTAGAATCACTTGTCATGGACAAGGAGTATATGGAGATATTTCTCGGTGGTATATAGGAATGATGTTCAAGACCAACTTCACAACAAACAAGCAATATGGCAAGAGATAAGAAATAAAACGTAAGAAATGAGAAATATGGCGTTTTATTTCGAAAAAGGTTTGTTGGTAGTTTCAACTATTCGAACCAACCGGCAAAGCCATGGTTAAAATAAGATGAAGCAAATGGTTTCTCACATAATATATGGAAATGGATATTAGAGAAAAACCACACCAAGCAAACTCACCCAAACAAGAACCAAAGGGTAACCACAAAGGAAAATTGGAACTTGTTTGAGCACACATGCCACATAGGAAAGATAATGTACAATATCAAATCTAAGTGGCAAACCTCAAATGTTCACCTTTTTATGGGATTGTAATATGCACATAGCTTATTACTCCCCCATAATGTGATAATTCATTTTTTTTAAAACAAGAGGCAAATAAAACCAACTAGAGAAATTAATGGACATTGTAGAATTTGAATTTCTCATGAATATGACATACCACATAGAAGCTAGATAATATGAAATATCAATACTAGGTGGTGTGTCTCATGTACACACATTTTTAGGTTTGTGAGGTGCACAAAGCACATCACTCCCCCAAAATGGGATAGTCCATTAATATCTCAATGAGCCAGATGAAATCCACACAAGATTTAATAAAGTTCAATGCACAAATTACACATACATGATATACAACTATCATACACAACCTTGAATAACAAGACAAGTAGGAAAGTAGCATATCATATACAAGCACATGCTAGGAACAAAACTAACACATGCAAAGGAGCTAGCAACTTTCAATGTATATATGAATTAAATATAAGTTACCGCAAGGAGGAAGCATTGGATATGAGATTGGTATGTGAAAATCCAATTGACTTGGCTTGAGAAATAAACCCATGATCCATTAATTCTTCAAAAATAGCCAAGTCACCAATGTCCTCCACTAACACCTATTGATCAAGTTGAAGCTTGTTGGCCCCCAACCAAGTTGGGTCCTAAGAGGTTAGTCACAATAGGCTTGGGAACCCAAATGGTGCTTTTCTTGACACCACTTTGAGCTCCCATAAATTTGGCAAACACATTGCCAACTCTATCCTTCCCAAGGGAATAAACATCATCAATTATGATAGGGTTGGATGAGGTACCGTTAGTGCATGATGAAGCAAAATGACCTTTGCCACAGCAAAGGTAGCAACACCGACTCTTCTTCTTCTTCATAGGCTCCTCAACTTGATGAGCATTGGCTTGAGTCTTCTTAGGAGGTGGCCTTTGTTCAACACGTGGTTGAGCACGAGGTTGAACAAGAGGCCGCTTCCCTAGTTGCTTCTCACTAAGAGGCTTCTTCTTCATTGGGAAATCCCGAACATGGTGCCCTTCAATCTTGCACTTGAAGCAAATGATCTTGGCCGGATTCTTGACTTGAACTTGGCCCTTCTTCTTCTTCTCAACCTTGGACTTGATCTTGTTGTTGGAGTTGAATCCAAGTCCACTCTTGTCATTAGGGGATTGTTGCACACTCAAAATGTTGTCAAGTGCACGTTTCCCTTCATGACGCTGTTCCAAGTCATTCTTCAAAGAAATGACTTGGGCCTTGAGGTCTTTTATTTCCTATACATGGTTAGTGGCAACAAATGCACTAGAGGAAGTAGAGGCTTCATTGTTATGACAACAAGGCAAAGCAAGTAATTCATCACATGATGTACCAATATTTTTAGTTGATGAACTACTAGGACTAGCACATGGCATTTTAGCATTTTTAGTTGAATTTGTGCTATTATCCACATGAGTCTCACAAGATGTTACCTTGGTAGTGATTGCCTCATGAGCTAACTTAAGACTAGCATAGGATGCTAGAAGATCATCATTAGAGCTAGATAGCTTTTCATGACTCTCTTCCAACACCCTATACTTGCTTGTTAGCAAGTCAAGTTGAGTCCTTAGCTCAACATTCTCCTTCAAAGTGGATGCTTCACAAGAAATAGAGTTAGTAGCACAAGCATCATTGACCTTAGGAATAGAAGAAGACAACTTGTCAAGCTCATTATTTAATCTAGCATTTTCCATTTTAAACACTTTATATTTTGCATGAGCATGATCACGTTCTTTAATGATTTTAGCAATTATTTCATTATGAGACTCCTCAATGTTTTCTAGTTTCTCCTCAAGAGAAGCACAAGTCTCATGCTCTTCCTCAAGAGCATCTTCTAACGATGCCTTTTCCATAGCATCATCTCTTTTGATCTTACCCTTTTCTTCAAGGCTTGCTTCCAAGGCCTCAATAGTCTCCCCGCGCTCAATTAGCGTTTCCATAATTTCAAATAGGATAGCTTGAGCATTTTTATTTTTAGGGAGGGCTTTAAGAATCATAAGACCTTTATTTTTAAGAAGGGCATTAACTTTTTCCATATAATCTTCTTCATCATTATTATCATTATCATTATTATCATTATCATTATTATCATTATCATTATTATTATCATCACTACTAGAAGATTTAGCCATAAGGCAATGAGTGATGGATGAAGAAGGACAATTAATTTTTGAACTACTCAAGTTCAAATCTTGTTCCACAATTAATTGGGTTTCCTCTACATTATTATTCATGCAAGAGTTAGAGGGAACACAAGCATTTTTATCATTGGAACAAGATAAAGCAACCATATCATCAATAGATTTATCTAAGCAATTTTTGGATGATATGCAAGGACTATCAACACTAGCATGTATGACATTTATAGTGCTATGTGTGTTTTGGTCCAAAGATGAGGCATTGCAACAAGATAGATATAAAAGATCATCAAAGAAGAGCTCACTATCAATATTGCAAAACCTATCACTACTCACCATCACATTAGTTTGTGGCTTACCACATTTTGGTGGAGTAGACAAAGACGAGAGCTCGACACGGCCGGAGGTGGAGGGAGAGCAATCATCCTCAATAGAGTTGGACACTCCATATTTTTCTTGTAGCTTGGTCCAAAGCTCATGAACATCCCGGAGAGGCATGATTGACTCGAAAACTACAATACTCACAAATTTGCAAAACTCATTAGAAGCTAGAGCATCTAGATATAAGTTTTTCTCATCCTCTAAAGTCGTACTTTCGTAATCCTTTGGAGGAGAAAAACCTATATCTAAGATACGCTCAATATTGGGGTCCAAGACCCGTAAGTGATTAAGCATATGAGTTTTCCAAACATTAAAATTTGTGCCATTAAATCTAAACAAGGAATTGTGCACTAAATCCCTAGACGACATCTTTACTCTCGAGGCGGTAAAGCCAAACAAGAGAGACGAGGCTCTGATACCAATTGAAAGAACAAGTTATGCCCGGATGTCGCCTAGAGGGGGGTGAATAGGCGATTAAAGCTTTTTCTATTTAGGGGCTTGATAATTGCGGAATAAAACTAGGTGTTTAAATTAACAAGCCAACAACCTAAAATTCTAGGTTTACCTAAAGTGCACCAACAACTTATGCTAAACAAGGCAAGCAACAAGGTGATAGCTAGATATAAACTTCAAGCACGAAGGCTATCACAATTTAAAGTGCATAAGTAAAAGCTCGGGTATAGAAATAATCGAGGCACGCGGAGACAAGGATTTATTCCCGAGTTCCTCCTTGTTAAGGGAGTACGTCTCGTTGGAGGGGTGTGAGCTCGCCACAAGAGGCCTACTCAATATGCCACAAAGGCCTCACCCTATTCTCCGATGAACCTCACCCAAGGGATTGGTTCACCTTCCACTATCAGAATCCTTCGAGGCGGATTCCGGAGCCCTTTTACAACTTGCTTGGGGCATACACCCACAACTCAATTGGGGGCTCCCAAAATGTGCCGAAGCTTCACAACCGAAGTGTAATGCCCCAAGATCGGTACTATGCAGATTTTAGCGTTCCAGCCAAATCCGCATAATAACGATCCTAAAGGATGCCCACCAGGCATAACGTGCACGTCGCAACACACATGTTATGCGGGTGGAATTGTGATAACATTACAACAGTTCTCGATGGAACCCACAAAAGAACATATATACAACAACGACTCACCGAGTCAAGAGCAAAAGATACAATAGAAAGATCCAAAATAACAACGGAAGCGGGTAGCGTCCGGCTACGGACAAGAAAAAAATTGGACTAAGAGTCCTGAAGATAAACGAAGGAACCATATCCCTGCCCAGGCCAAGCCGGAGGGATTCCCAAGCTAACGTCGTCAGACTTCAAACCTGTTGGCTGCATTGGAATAGCAGCCCCGAAGGGGTCAGTACTAGTAGAAGTACTGGCAAGTAATACTCGCAAGATATCAAAGCTGGAATTCCGGGAAGAGGGTTAGCGATTGAGGCGGCGGTAAGTAGCACTAGCAACTTATAGAGACACACTACAGCTTTCGTCTATCAGAGACAAGGTAAGAGAGCGCATAAGGAACTAGCTATACTACTCACCAAACAAACCCGCCCTGAAACGACTCCCTCGTATCCTCAGCCCACGAGGAAGAAGTCCGGGCACTCACACGGTGGACAAGTTTTATGGGTTATTATTCAAGTGATCTATCTTACTAGTCAAGTTATTATCATCATAAGGTGCAAGTTGTCTATGATCTTTTTAGCCAGCGCATTTCACCAAGTCGTCCATAACCGCGGACACGGCTTTTCGAAAAGATTTCACCTTGCAGGGATGCACCAATGAACCCACACGCACCGAAACTCTCGCTTAGAGGTGTACCGGTGGAGGTTTCGACGCAACGTTTCCCTTCTCTACAAACAAGTCCAGGGAGCCACCTAGCTAGTACTGATCCACCTTCAAAGTCCGACCGAAGCTCCGAGGTGGGCCTGGCCGATGCGAGGACGGCTTCGGGAAGGAACACTCATACGATTGCCCCTCCTTCCACACTCGATAAACGAACGTACCGCAAGATCTACGAAACACCCGAACTACTTGTGGCATCTAGACAGGTTTGAGGATCCGGGGAGGCCCATAGAACTCCCACATGTGGTTAGTGTGCTCAGTCTTGGATCAGCGGAAAAGAACTCGGGTCCTAGGCGACACTAGCAGAACAAATCACCACGATTGGCCTTCCGCCGGTGCCTTATCTTTAATTAAGTTATTCCCATCGCAACAGAAAGTAAAGATTACCATTTTAGTTGAGCCTAGCTACCATGTTAAGAACAAGACTAGACAAAGAGACAACAAGACTCAAGCAAAGCACCTAAGCATGCACTACGACTCGCAAGGCCAACAAGGTAAACAAACAACAGGTTAATAGGATGTGGGGGTGTGGCTATATCATGGCTGCAAGGTAAACATGCATATAGGATCGGACACAAGCATCGATATATATATATATATGGCTAGCAAGGAACAAAAGATAGGACGAGTAAGAAACAGAAGACAAGCAAAGATAGCAGGTGAGTATCACTTGCCTGCAATCTGGTAGAGGTAGCAGAACCTGTCGTTGC
This sequence comes from Puccinellia tenuiflora, assembly GCA_012064385.1. Lineage (NCBI taxonomy): Eukaryota > Viridiplantae > Streptophyta > Magnoliopsida > Poales > Poaceae > Puccinellia > Puccinellia tenuiflora. Next base: position 233,558 of record QRDG01000166.1, on the reverse strand, counting down.
TCACATCAACTCAACGTCCTATTCCCGAAGAAGCAACAAACACTGAAAAGCGCAAAGATGCATTTTACTACTACGGCAAAAGAAGCGGCTTGTTGATGATATGATGCATGACAAATTAAAGGTTGTCCAATTTTATTCCCTAACACATGGCAAATCATTTTAAATGGAATCGGTGCACAATATAGATGCATCGGACAAATCCCATAATTTAGTTGATTTAGTTCGACTAAATGGATAAAGGTGCGATGTTAATTAAGCATGCATGAGTTTATAAGATACACATATATGGTATATAGGGTTTAGGGTTCGGGTCACACATCGGAGTCGGGGGTCTTCGGATTGGGAGAGGAAGTAGTCGTCGTAGTTGAAGTAGTCGTTCATCCGGAGTTGGAGTAGTCGAGGTAGTCGATGTCAGGGAAGTAGTCATACTCGGTTCGTCGTCGTTGCGGACCTTGGTGTTCCGGGCTTCGGGGGTCGTCAGGGTTCCACGGCATCGAGGATCGGTCATCACGGACATGCACGAAGGCGGTCGGCACAAACGGACTCGAAGCGGAGAACTTGGCGGGCTCCGGTGTCGGGGAAGATCTTGTCGTATCCGTCTTCGGTCATCGGGCGAGGTTCACGGAGGCGTAGCACTTGGCGGGGCTTCGGCTTCACGGTGCTTCACGTCGGGGAACGGAACGCGGTAACGGGAACAACCGGGGAACTCGATCATGACGGGAACATCCGGGAACGGAAACGGGGACGCGGAAACGCATCGGGGAAAACGGGAAACGCCGGGGGGCGAACACGGAGATGGGAACGGGGAACGTCAACGGAGACGGGCACCGGACGTCACGGGGAGAGGAGGCAGCAGCAGCACGACACAACACGGAAACATGGCACATCGGAGACAGCAGCGCAGCCGCGGAGGCGACAGGGAGCTGCAGGGGCATGGCGTGGAGAGGCCGCTGGGCAGTCATGGCGGAGGCTATCCCTGGCGGTGGAGGAGGCGCAGGGGCGCGGGGCTCGGGGAGGCCAAGGCGTGCAGGAGTAGCTGGAGGGCGCGGGGAGGGTCGTAAGAGGGAGGTTGCAGGGAGAGATGTGGGAGGAAGAAGAGGGAGGTGCGGCCATGGGGGCCAGAGGAGGAGGAGAGAGGCGAGGTCGTTGCGGGCCGGAGGAGTTGGGGGGCGGAGGAGAACGGCCACGACCGGAGGAGGCCGACGCGGAGGTCGAGGTGGCACGGCCGGGCGCGGGCCGGCGGGAGGAGAGGAGGAAAGGCGGAAGGAGAGCTGGCCCGAGCAGCGGCTCACGGCGGCGGGGTCGAAGACGAGGCGGCGGGGGGAGGCTGGCGCGGGCAGAGCAGGGCTCGGCCGGGCACGAGTGGGAGGCGAGGAGCAGGACGGCCGAGGTGGATGGGAGGCCGGCGACGGGGCCGACCTTGGCGGGCGGAGGACGGCCGGCCGGGGCGTGGACGGCGGACCGGCGAGGAGGGCGGCCAGCTCGGGGCAGAGTGGTGACGGGAGGCCGGGGAGTGATACGTCTCCGACGTATCTGTAATTTCTTATGATCTATGCTTGTTTTCATACCATTTGCTACATGTTTTGTTTACATCTAATAACATTTTTATGCATTTTTGGAACTAACATATTAACAAGATGCCCCAGTGCCAGTTCCTGTTTTCTGTTGTTTTTCCGTTTCAGAAAATTACTTAAGGAAATATTCTCGGAATCGGACGGGACAAAAACCCAGGATCTTATAATTTCGTCACGCACACGGAGTCCAAAGGGGAGCCGAAGACGCACCAGAGGGCGACCACACCCTAGGGTGGCGCGGCCCACCTGTCTGCCGTGCCACCAGGTGGTGTGGCCCCCTCGGGCCTCCACCGACGCCTCCCTTTCGCCTATATAATCCCCCGACGAGAAAACCCTAAGTACCCGATCAAAATTCCAGAAAAACATCCGTCGCCGCCGCCGTCGTCAACCCTAGTTCGGGAGGGTTCTGAAGCTCTCCCCGGCACCCTGCCGGAGAGGGAGATCATCGCCGGAGGGCTCTACACCACCATGCCCGCCTCCGGACAGATGTGTGAGTAGTTCATCCTTGGACTACGGGTCCATGCAGTAGCTAGATGGTAGTCTTCTCCTCTTGTGCTATCATGTTTAGATCTTGTGAGCTGCCTATCATGATCAAGATCATCTTATTGTAATGCTACATGTTGTGTTTGCTGGGATCCGATGAATAGAGAAGTACCTTGTGATGTTGATTATTGATATTATCATGTCTATGTTATTTGTGATCTTGTATGCTTTCCGGTACTTGTAATTGCCTTGATCAAGTAGTTGCTTGTATCTCCAAGAGTGAGTATTTATGCTAGATAGTGGGTTCGGTCCCTGTGTGCCTTGGCTTGAGTGACAGAAACATATAAGGACGGGGGAGTGCCGTTGCTACTAGGGAGTAAACTTTATGCATAGTTCTTCATGCAATTGTCTGTTGCTTGCAACTTAATACTGGAGAGATTTTACGGTATGTTATCTCAAAGGTGGACTATTTAGGCATAGGTGTATGCTTGGAACAGCTATCTATGTATTTTGTCGTAATGCCCAAAGCATCTCATATAGACATCATCATCCTCTTTATTATGCAATGTTCATGCATTGTCATGCATTCTCTATTCTGTCAATTGCCCAGCTGTAATTTGTTACCCAGCATGTGTAGTATTTTATTTATGGAGAAGACACCACTAGTGAACTGTGGACCCCGGTCCATTCTTTTACATCTGCAATTAAATCAACTGCTCTACTGCTTTCATTTACTGCAAACAAGCTTCCTTCCACACATACATTTAATCCTCTGTATTCAGCAAGGCCGGTGAGATTGACAACCTCACTGCTTCGTTGGGGCAAAGTAGTTTGATTGTGTTCTGCAGGTTCCACTGTCTCCCCTGCAACAGCTCTTTTTCTGGCACCGTTGCTGTCAACACGCCAAGCACATTTTCTGGCGCCATTGCAGTTGTGGACAACCTTCTGAAGCATTCCTCACTCCTACTGGTTCGATAACCTTGGTTTCTAACTGAGGGAAAACTTGCTGCTGTGCTCCTCAAACCTTCCTCTTGGGGTGCCCAACGAAGCGTGATTGATTAACACCTCTCGCGCTATCAAGCTCTTTTTCTGGCGCCGTTGCCGGGGAGTAGAGAAGCTTCTGCAAGGGGAGTCTCTCAGTTCCAATCTCTTTACTTTGTTTTAGTCTTGCTTATTATTATTATTGCTTTGTCTTGTTTTGCTTTCTTATATCAAAAACACAAAAAAATTAGTGTAGAATTTATCTTGTTGCTTTCCTATATCAAAAACCCCAAAAAAATTAGTTACTTGTTTAATCTTGTTCAATTCGGTTTACCTTGTTTTTTTTTATCAAAAATGAGTACTGCTGAAAACACTAAGTTGTGTGACTTCACTAGTACTAATAATGATGATTTCATATGTACTCCTATTGCTCCACCTGCTGCTAAGACAGATTTTTATGAGATCAAACCTGCTTTGTTAAATCTTGTTATGAGAGAGCAATTTTCTGGTGCTAGTACTGATGATGCTGCTGCTCACCTTAATAATTTTGTTGAACTTTGTGAGATGCAAAAGTATAAGGATATGGATGGAGATATTATAAAACTGAAATTGTTTCCTTTCTCTTTGAGAGGGAGAGCTAAAGAATGGTTGTTATCTTTGCCTAGAAATAGTATTGATTCATGGACTAAATGCAAAGATGCTTTCATTGGAAAATATTATCCTCCTGCTAAAATTATATCTTTGAGAAGTAGCATCATGAACTTTAAACAAATGGATAATGAACACGTTGCTCAAGCTTGGGAAAGAATGAAATCTTTGATAAAGAATTGTCCCACCCATGGACTGACTGCTTGGATGATCATCCAAACCTTTTATGCAGGATTGAATTTTTCTTCAAGAAACCTATTGGATTCAGCTGCTGGAGGAACCTTTATGTCCATCACTTTGGGTGCAGCAACAAAGCTCCTTGATGATATGATGGTAAACTACTCTGAATGGCACACTGAAAGGGCACCACAAGCTTCTTTGGTTGCCCAAGAAGAGCATGTTGGTGTGAACTTCATTAAAGATAACAATTTCAACAACAATGCCTATAGGAACAATTTTGGTAACAACAACTATAAACCATATCCTCCTAATAACAATTATGGTTATGGTAACTCTTATGGTAATTCTTACAACAATAATAAGAGTGTTTCCTCTGATCTTGAAGCTATGTTAAAAGAGTTTATCAACACACAAACCGCTTTTAACAAAACTGTTGAGCAAAAGTTGGGTAAAATCGATGTTCTTGCTTCTAAAGTTGAAAGCCTTGCTCTTGATGTAGATCTTTTAAAATTAAAAGTTATGCCTAACAATGATAAAGAGAGCAAGCCCTTTGCTAAAATCAATACCATCCAAGTTAGAATTGATGACAATGTTAGAATGTTGGCTGAACTACATGCTAGGTGGGAAAGAGAAAGAGAAGCCACTAAAAAGAACAATATGGTTAAAGTTTACACCATCACCACCACTAGTAATGTTCAGGTTGCACATGATAACAAGTCTATTAATGATAATGGTAAAGTTATCAATGTTGGCAATGTTTCCACTTCTCATGAAAAACGCTTAAAACTGACAAAAGATACCAAGACTGCTAGTGATAAAGGAGCTGAAATTTTTCGAACTATGGGAGATCCTTCTTCCATTACTTTTGATGATAATGATTTTGATTTTGATAATTGCAATATCTCTGAAGTCATAATGTTCTTGCAAAAGCTAGCTAAGATTCCTAATGCTAGTGGTATAAGAATGGCTTTTACAAAACATATTACCAATGCTCTCATGAAAATTAGGGAAGAAAAGTTAAAACTTGAAGCTTCTATCCCTAAGAGATTAGAAGATGGTTGGGAACCCATCATTAAACTGAAAGTAAATGACTTTGATTGTAATGCTCTATGTGACCTTGGTGCAAGTGTTTCTATTATGCCTAAGAAATTCTATGATATGCTTAACTTGCCACCATTGGAGAGCTGTTGTTTGAACATTCATCTTGCTGATAATTCTACAAAAACACCTTTGGGAAGGCTTGATGATATTCATGTTATGGTTAATAATAACCTTGTTCCCATTGATTTTATTGTCTTGTATATTGAGTGCAAAGCTTCTTGTCCTATTATTTTGGGAAGACCTTTTCTTCGAACTATTGGTGTTGTTATTGATATGAAAGAGGGCAACATTAGATATCAATTCCCTCTTAATAAAGGTATGGAACACTTCCCTAGGAAGAGAATGAAGTCACCTTTTGACTCTATTGTTAGAGCAAATTATCGTTTTGATGCTTCTTCTCTTGGAAATACTTGATGTTCACTTTCTGCGCCTAGCTGAAAGGCGTTAAAGAAAAGCGCTTATGGGAGACAACCCATCATTTTTTTTCAGTATCTTTTCTTTTATTTGAGTCAAGAAGTTTGTTTACTTCTGTAGCACCTTCTTTTTATCTTTATTTTCTTGCAATGTTGTGCCAAGTAAGGTCTCTAGTAGAAAGTTTTTGCTATATTTGAATTTCTGCACAGGAAACAGATTTCTGTCTGTCACCGTTAAATTCGTCATTTATTCCAGAAGCGACGAAATGCTTTGAGATTTTGTGTTCTGAATCTTCATATATGTATGAAACTTTTTCTAGTTCAGTGATTTTCGATTTGAGCAACTCTAGTGCCTCGAAAAAATTCGTCTTTACAGACTGTTCAGATTTTGACAGATTCTGCCTTTTATTGTGCATTGCTTCCTTTGCGATGTTTATTTGGATCTTTTTGATTCTTTGAGCATCAGTGGCTGTAGCTAATGTTATAATGCATTAAGGTGTGCTTGTGTCACAGTAGAACTTGTGAATTTTTGGTTTATGCACTAATCCTCTAATGAGAATTACTTTGAGTTTGATGTGGTGGAAGTTTTCAAGTAAGCAAAAGGGACGATATGATGAGATCAAGAAGAGTGAAAAACCTAAGCTTGGGGATGCCCCGGTGAGTCATCCCCAGCAAATTCAAGAAGACTCAAGCATCTAAGCCTGGGGATGCCCAAGGCATCCCCTTCTTCATCGACAAAACTATCAGGTCATATCTAGTGATACTATATTTTTATTCCACTACATCTTATGTATTTTGCTTGGAGCGTCTGTTTTTATTTTGAGTGTGTGTTTTAGTTTGATTAAATAAGTTGGATCCTAGCATTCTTGTGTGGGAGAGAGACACGCTCCGCTTTTTCATATGAATACTCTTGTGCTTCGCTTATATTTGTTGAGTATTCTTAGTTACTGTCTGTTTTCTAGTAAGCTCTCGCTTTTAGCATGTTATCTTGTTTAGGGCTGCTAGTTCTTTGTGTTAAGCTCTCTTGTGTTTCACTCTTATTTGTTAGAGAGTTGTTTTAGTTGCTTGGTTGATTTGTTAGATTGGAAAATGCTATGCTTGTGATAGTGGTATGAAATAGAGAAAAGCTGCATAGTCTTGTTGACCATTGTGTAGATAACTTGCTCCTCTTCAATTGTTTTGAGGTATTAAAATAACTAATGGTTAAAATATGTTGGTTAATGTTGTTAAGAGCTGATTAGTGAAGATGTGTTAGTAGAGCGTGGAGCCGTACTTTTCTGAACTAAAAACAACATAAGTCAATAGTGCTTTAGTGTCGTGATTTCCTCTTAGTTGAAAAGAAGTTTCTAATGGTATAGTTACTGCAACGGTCGGGAAAGCCAACGGGGCACTTGTGTCGCCGCCACGATCCCTCTCGGGGTGTCTCTAACCATTTGTGAGACTTTGATACTGTTAGTTGTTTGCAATATACGACATGCTATGTAAGTTTTTGGTTTTTGGCACTTTCACCTCCATATTTTGCTAGCCTCTTCGGTGCTTTGAATTGCCCTTTTTCACATTGAGATTGGTGCATACTTCGCAAGTACATCCAACCCGTGGGAGATCTTCATCTTGTTCTCCTACACATAAGCCAACTATCTTCCTCAAAACAGCCACCATATCTACCTATCACAGCATTTCCATAGCTGTTCCGAGATACATTGCCATGCAACATCCATCATTTACATTACATGACTTTATGTCATTTTTACTTCATTGCCATATAGTATTGCTTGACCATTTGAGTTAGTGTGATGTGTGGTTTTCCACATGTGTTACATCTTTTCCACACTACGCTCGGTCTTGCATATCCACCATACACCATGTATTAGTCTTTGAGTTTTGAGTACACCAAAAAGTGTGATGATCATCTTGTAAAATAGAGTGTTGCCTCTACCTGCGAGCATATTGAAAAGAGTCCAAAGTGGCCAATCAAAAGAGTCCAAAAGAGACCAATGAGAGAAAAATATAAAAGAGACACAAAGGCCTCAAAAAGCAAAAAGCAAAAAAAAAAAAGAAAAAGAAAAAGAATATAAAATGAGAGAGGGGGCAACACTACTATCCTTTTATTCCACACTTGTGCTAGTAGCACCTACATCATTGTAGTGAGTTTTCATGCTTCATTAGTATAACTATGTGGGGACCAAACGTTATAGAACTTGGCTTGTATATTCCAACGACGAGCCTCCTCAAGTGAGCTCTAGGTCTTCATGAGCAAGCAAGTTGGATGCACCCCCACTAGTTCCATTGGAGAGCTTCCATTCAGTGTCTACTACGGGACTTCCTCTTGTCTTGTGGTTACCTCTTCCACTGTTTGAGCCTTTCTTTTTGGCCTTCCAAACCTCCATCATTATTCTCTTTGCCATAACATCATGGTGCCAAGCCTTCTTCTTGCTTGTATTAGTTGAGTGGACTTCATAACAGTTGATAAGTTAAGTGGATGGATTAAGGACACTTGACTTGAGCTTGGCTATTTCTATTATTAACTGAATTTGATGCTTTGAAGATTGATTGACATTTTACATTGGAGACACAATTTACTATTCTTCTTTCTAAACCTTATGTATGGTTCCTAGTCTCCAACACCCTAATTCATGAAAAGTTCTAGCTTCTTTTAGCTAGCATTTGTTAATCATTGTTTGCTTAATGTCAACTATAGACAATTGTTTTGGATCACCTTATTCACATCATGTGTTTTGCATTACTATGTTGATCTAGATTGTGAGTTTGCATGTCTCCTAAGAAATTATTTGTTATCGTTCTACCTACTCGAGGACGAGTAGAACTAAGCTTGGGGATGCTGATACGTCTCCGACGTATCTATAATTTCTTATGATCCATGCTTGTTTTCATACCATTTGCTACATGTTTTGTTTACATCTAATAGCATTTTTATGCATTTTTGGAACTAACATATTAACAAGATGCCCCAGTGCCAGTTCCTGTTTTCTGCTGTTTTTCCGTTTCAGAAAAGTACTTAAGGAAATATTCTCGGAATCGGACGGGACAAAAACCCAGGATCTTATAATTTCGTCACGCACACGGAGTCCAAAGGGGAGCCGAAGACGCACCAGAGGGCGACCACACCCTAGGGTGGCGTGGCCCACCTGTCTGCCGCGCCACCAGGTGGTGTGGCCCCCTCGGGCCTCCACCGACGCCGCCCTTTTGCCTATATAATCCCCCCGACGAGAAAACCCTAAGTACCCGATCAAAATTCCAGAAAAACATCCGTCGCCGCCGCCGTCGTCAACCCTAGTTCGGGAGGGTTCTGAAGCTCTCCCCGGCACCCTGCCGGAGAGGGAGATCATCGCCGGAGGGCTCTACACCACCATGCCCGCCTCCGGACAGATGTGTGAGTAGTTCATCCTTGGACTACGGGTCCATGCAGTAGCTAGATGATAGTCTTCTCCTCTTGTGCTATCATGTTTAGATCTTGTGAGCTGCCTATCATGATCAAGATCATCTTATTGTAATGCTACATGTTGTGTTTGCTGGGATCCGATGAATAGAGAAGTACCTTGTGATGTTGATTATTGATATTATCATGTTTATGTTATTTGTGATCTTACATGCTTTTCGGTACTTGTAATTGCCTTGATCAAGTAGTTTCTTGTATCTCCAAGAGGGAGTATTTATGCTAGATAGTGGGTTCGGTCCCTGTGTGCCTTGGCTTGAGTGACAGAAACATATAAGGACGGGGGAGTGCCGTTGCTACTAGGGAGTAAACTTTATGCACAGTTCTTCATGCAATTGTCTGTTGCTTTCAACTTAATACTGGAGAGATTTTACGGTATGTTATCTCAAAGGTGGACTATTTAGGCATAGGTGTATGCTTGGAACAGCTATCTATGTATTTTATCGTAATGCCCAAAGCATCTCATATAGACATCATCATCCTCTGTATTATGCAATGTTCATGCATTGTCATGCATTCTCTATTCTGTCAATTGCCCAGCTGTAATTTGTTACCCAGCATGTGTAGTATTTTATTTATGGAGAAGACACCACTAGTGAACTGTGGACCCCGGTCCATTCTTTTACATCTGCAATTAAATCAACTGCTCTACTGCTTTCATTTACTTCAAACAAGATTCCTTCCATACATACATTTAATCCTTTGTATTCAGCAAGGCCGGTGAGATTGACAACCTCACTGCTTCGTTGGGGCAAAGTAGTTTGATTGTGTTCTGCAGGTTCCACTGTCTCCCCTGCAACAGCTCTTTTTCTGGCACCGTTGCTGTCAACACGCCAAGCACATTTTCTGGCGCCATTGCAGTTGTGGACAACCTTCTGAAGCATTCCTCACTCCTACTGGTTCGATAACCTTGGTTTCTAACTGAGGGAAAACTTGCTGCTGTGCTCCTCAAACCTTCCTCTTGGGGTGCCCAATGAGGCGTGATTGATTAACACCTCTCGCGCTATCAGGGAGGAGCTCGACGGGGAGCTTGTGCGGGAGGAGCGGGTGGAGGAAGGTGAGGCTGCGTGCTAGTGGTGAGGGAAAGGTCACGAGAAAGAAAGAAGAAAGAGAGAGGAGAGGAAAGAGAGAGGAGAGGAAAGAGAGGATAAGGGAGAGAGGAAAAGGACCAAAATAAAAAGGAAAAGGACCAGTTCGAGAGGTGGGAGGGCCCGATCGCGAAAACGCAAACAGGGAAGAGGGTGGCTGCAAGAGGTAGGTGGTAGGAACAGAAAAAGACCAAGGGAAACCCTAGGGTCTCAGGTTAGGTGGGCTTGGGCCGGATTTTGGGCTACTCTCTCGCTTCTCAAACTTATTTTTCTTTTGCAAATTAATTTGGCAAATAATTTTTTGGTAAAAGGACACGACTGTCTCGATAAAACTTTTGCGACAATTTTATCAAAATAAAATAGGGTTTAATAAAAATAATTTTTGTTGCCAAAAACATGCGATGCGATGATGCTGATGTCATGATGATGCTAAAAACAAAAACAAGCAAAAATCTAATTTGGGGAAAAACCCCGGGCATTACACGAAGTCTTCGCGGCACCTCCGACCGTCTAGGGTACACAATGCACCCAAGAGGCACAAAGCTCTTGAACACAATGCACCCAAAGAGTAACAAGCTTCTCAACGTCGATCTTCACGTATCACCGTAGGGAGAGCAACCCGATGCAACAAATGCAAGAAGCAAAAACACACAAAGTGGTCAAGTCCTTCACTCTCAAGTTCCAACCAAGCAACAAATGCTTTGGGGGGAATAAGAGAGAAAGAACAAAGGGGATGAACACAAAGCAACCCCAAATCTAGATCCACTTGGTTCCCCTCACTTAGAGGAGAAATTGATTGGTGGAATGGTAGATCTAGATCTCCTCTCTTTGAATCCCTAAGTTTGGGCAAGAATCATTGGAGGGATTGAGAGGAATCAAGCTCACAAGGTTAGCAACAATGGAGGAGAGAGGAAAGCAAGTGAGCAAGACCAGCAGCCAGGTTTTGGGTAGGGAGGAGGCTTTTTATAGCCTCCCCCAAAAACTATCCGTTGGAACCTGTCCAGGCCGGAGACTCCGGTCTAAATGGGCCGGAGACTCCGGCCTGGGCCGGAGACTCCGGCCTGGGCCGGACATTCCGGCCAGGCTCCGGGCACTTCGGGTCATCAGGGCAGGCCGGAGATTCCGGTCCAGAGGGCTGGAGACTCCGGCCAGGCCGGAGACTCCGGACACTCTCCGGGAAGGTTCCGGACCCCTATCCAGTACCGCACCATAAAGATGCAAAAGAGCTGAGAAAAACCTGGGGCCGGAGATTCCGGGTCCCTTGGGCCGGAGACTCCGGTCCATCTCCGGGGTACCTCCGGACCCCAGTCCAGTAGCGCACCACAGCAAGTCCATTCGGCAGCGAAAAAAACAGGAGTCCGGAGATTCCGGTCCAGAGGGCCGGAGACTCCGGCCAGGCCAGAGATTTCGGACACACTTCGGGCCAGATCCAAAGTCCCATAACTTTTGCATATGAACTCCGTTTTCGATAATCTTGGACTCGTTGGAATCGTCACAATGAGCACAACAAGAATATGCAGAGAAACATCATGGTCCAACAAGATATCATAAAACCAAATGGGGAAAGTTAAAAAACTCTTTTTCGCAAACCGAAAAACCGTTTCTATTGCAATTGAAGTCCGAATGAAGTAAAACCAATTTTGTTGGAAAGAGGACGACAAAAGCAATCTTTGAAAATGGCAAACAAGCAATGGAGATTTTGCAAATAAATGGAAGAGTTAAACCTTCCGCACGGATGAACCGGCAAAATCTTCAATACCGAAACCGCAATAGAAGACACATATGAAAACCGTTTTCGGTGACCTTGGCCTTGTCATGACGAGCACGACAAGCACCAAGACCACACCACGATAAGATCCAAATAAGAACGAATAAAGATGATTGCAATGATGCAAAGGTTTGTTCTCTCTACGACAATACGGTCGAGATATTCGGTCGAGAGCCCCTCTTGATAGTACGGCTATCTATCCTATAACCCGGTCTCCCAACTAACATCATGAGACTGGTAAAATAGAAAACCCTATCAAGATCATACCTTTGCCTTGCGCATTAATCCACTTGAGGTCGAAGAAGATGATCTTCATCTCCTCAAGACGCACCACCTTTCTTGATTGCGCTTCGCTTGATGAAGATTCACATGTGGCTCCCCCATACATCAAGACGGGAGAAGCATCTCTTCGGCATACCTTCACTTGGCTTTTATCTTGATGACGAACACCTTGGCCTTGATCAATAAATGATCTTCTTCCCTTAACCTTGACTCTAACACATGGAGAACAAGCAAGACCTTGACTCCAACAAATGGAGACAAGCAAGCTAATGGACACCTACAAATATAGCTCAATGCAAATATTAGTCCATAGAGATTGTCATTAATTACCAAAACCACGCATGGGAGCAACCATGCACTTTCACATTCTACCAACATGAAAATTTCCAACTCAACATAAATCATATTATGTGCTAAAAGGGACAAAATGTGACATATTTTGGAGTTTTGTTTTTTTACTATTCACTACTTCAAATGTCTGATTTTTTTCCATTTTTACATAGCAAAAAATACAATACATTTAGAGTTAATATTTGACACGTTGGTAGAATATAATATTATCTAGATCCATTTCTTAGATTTTTGTGAAACTTTGAAATTTTATTTTCAAAATTTTCAAAAATAAAGGAGGTTCCATGGAGCCCAGGAGCCATTTGTCCATGCTATCTCCCTTGCCAAATATTGTGTTGCAATAATTATGTATTATTTGTTTTATTTTTTCATTTTATTTTACTTGTTTTCAAGTTATTTTGGAATAATTTGAATTGCATGTGTAAAAATAAATGAGAGAGCTAGAAGCTCAAATTACGGTTATCCTACTTTAGTTTTCTAGCTTTGGGTATGCTACAAAAGTAGGAAAAGTGTCGGTGTACCCAACTCCTCTTTCCTATGGCCATTTTACATTTGGGTGTCCAAATTATGGGTATGCTTGAAGATGGCCTAAGGAAAGGACAAACAAGCGGAAGAAGAAAGGACACGAGGATGGTGTTTGGCCCCAGGAGCTCGACAATGACACTTTGGTGGTAAACCCGTGGTTGGGCGGATAAATGGTGACCTCAGACTTAAAGGGACAATGGTTGTGGTAGTAACAGAGTTGTGATGGGTGAAGCCGTGAAGGTGGATGACCGACAAGGGGAAAAGGTATTAGGAGGAAAACACAAGACAACTATACAGTGGAATTCAGATAAGTGACGATGCAAAAAGCTATATTTTTGCCACTCCCTTCGATCCGTTTTAAGTGTGGTGTGCCGGTACAACCCATAGCACAACTCGCGACGGTTATTTGGGATTAGAGGGACTATATTGATCATACTCTAGACAAACCTTTTCTTTGCTGTTGAGTTTTTTTTTCTCAAAATATGTGTTTGAACATTTTTCTTGGTCGATCATTTCTGTTTGCTTCTCGTCTTGTCAACCTTGTAGACCAGAGTTAGAGCGGCGTGTGCTCCTTCCTCGACGATGAGTCGATGACCTCCTCGCCGTGCACGGTGGCGACGACGAGGGGTCTGGCCGTCAGCCATGGTACTGGCTAGCGGCACGGTATGCCACTCGGTACTACCCACCACTCAGCAGTGACACTGACGCATCTCTCCCCAGCTGATGACAACATTCCGTAGACTGACTGATTAGCACGGCGATCTTCTTTCTTCCTCCTAAAAAAAGCTTGATTCTCCTTTCTTCCTCCTGGGAAAAAAACACTCCTCCGGCGCCGCCGACACACACAGAAAGACAGCTTGCACGACAGTGCCACTCCACCGCATTCCCCTCCTTTTCTTTCTCACCCCCACGCCAACCACCCCCTCCCTCCCGGACGCAGCCTCACTCGAAATCTCGCACTCCCAGATCCAGCCATGCCGTCCTCGTCCTCCGACCAGGAGGAGGACCACCACGGCGAGGACTCCCCCCTCAACCGCGACCCCGCCGCCTACGACGACGACCGCCACTCCCACTCCCACTCCCACCGCCGCCCCACCTCCTCCGCCTCCGCGGTCGGCGAGGTGCCCGTCTCGCAGTCGCTCATCAAGGCCGCCAGCAACGTCTGCTTCTCCTTCTTCGTGCTCGCCGTCCTCGTCGTCACCGTCGTCGCCGTCACCTACCAGCCGCCCGACCCCTGGTTCCAGTCCTCCGCCGCCATCACCACCTCCCTCTCCCGGGTCCTCCCCAACTCCACCTTCCTCCAGCCCGACGACTCGCTCCTCCCCACCGGCGAGGACTTCCCCTCCCCCTCCTCCGCCCCGGGCGCTGCCGCCGCCGCGCAGCGGGACGCGGAGGACCAGGCCGGGTCCGCCACCGCGCCCGCGTTTCCAGGCAACGCGACCTGCGACCCGGACGCGCCGCTCAACTGCTCCGACCCGCGCGTCCTCGCCGCCGTCAAGGCGTTCAATGCCAACGCCTACTTCAGGAAGTCCATCGTGTTCCTCAGCTACGAGGCGCCCGTGCCGGGCCCCAAGCCGGGGCAGTGCGACGTGGCCTGGCGGTTCCGGAACCGGCGGGATAAGTCGTGGCGCCGGTACAGGGACTACCGCCGCTTCGAGCTCACCGCCGGCGAAGGGTGCGCTCTTGATGTCGTTAAGGTCGGCAAGTTCAGGTCCGGGAAGAATGCCGCTCGCCGGCCGCGCGGGAGGGGTCCTAATAAGAGCCCGCGTGTCGCACCGCCGCCGGTGGACGCGGAGATCAACGACACCATCCCGGTGGTCGGGTCAGAGGCAGAGTTCAGGAAAGGGAAGTACTTGTACTACATGAGGGGCGGCGACCATTGCAAGAGCATGAACCAGTTCATATGGAGCTTCCTGTGTGGCCTTGGTGAGGCCAAGTTCCTGAACCGGACGTTCGTGATGGATCTGAACATGTGCTTGTCTGGAGCTCACACGGAGGATGGCAAGGATGTAGATGGCAAAGATTTCAGGTTCTACTTCGATTTCGAGCACTTGAAGGAGTCGGTACCTCTGGTGGAAAAAGGGGATTTTTTGAAGGATTGGCACCGCTGGGACAAGAAGAAGGGTCCAGGTCGGATGTCAGTAAGGAAGGTGCCGACATACAAGGTGACTCCAATGCAACTTAAGAGGGACAAGAGCAACATCATCTGGAGGCAGTTCGATGGGAAGGAGCCTGAAAACTACTGGTACAGGGTTTGCGAGGGGCGAGCTGCCAAGGTCATCCAGAGGCCTTGGTATGCTATCTGGAAGTCCAAGAGGCTGATGAACATTGTAACCGAGATTGCAGGCAGGTTGGATTGGGATTACGACGGTCTGCATGTGATCCGAGGGTGGAAGGCACAAAATAAGAAGATGTATCCAAACCTGGATGCCGACACATCGCCTGATGCGATTGTAAATAAGGTCACCAAGCTTATTAAGGAGTGGAGGAACCTCTACATTGCGACCAATGAGCCATTTTATTACTACTTCGACAAGCTCAGGTCACACTACCATGTGCATCTGCTTGATGATTATAAGGCACTATGGTCGAATACGAGTGAATGGTACAACGAAACAACAACGATCACTGGTGGGAAGCCGGTGCCATTCGATGAGTACATGAAGGTGATTGTGGACACTGAGGTGTTCTATAGATCAAAGGCAAAGGTGGAAACATTCAACAACCTGACCAGAGATTGCAAAGACGGAATCAACACGTGCAACTTGTGACATATGAGTTCATGGTGTGATAACTATTGGTGTCCATATACTCTCCCACTGGCTGGCGCATTGGAAGTTTGGAACTCATGGGAACTCCATCCACGGTTTGTCATTAGGCATGCCATCTTGATACTTGTCATGGCATGCTCAATTGATCACAAACCCGTTCGTCTGAGTTTGTGCCTTCCATTCTCTTTTGTATAATTTACTGTGCTCAAACCTCAAAGATCCAAATAGTTACTTCTTAGTAGACCTTTTGCAGTATCTCTACTTCTTAGTGGCCCTTTTCCAGTACTTCGGCTCTCTTAAGTCCTAATGCGTTAGCTTGGGGACTTCTCTCCAATTCTTTTCTGTTCCCATATGTGTGTTGCTGAATGTTCTTGAGTTAGCAACATGCAGTAGAGAGATGAAACTAGGTCAATGTGGTCGAAACAAATTGATATATGGTGGATACTATTGCATGGTAGATTGGTTCCTATTTTTAGGTTCTGTAATTGCTTTATATCCTTCCAAGTATCTGTCTCAGTAGGTTTTCTTGGTTAAACATTGATGTCATATCAGATTCCACAAAGGAAACCTATCCATTATTGTCATGAAGTAAATCTCTTTAGTCATTGATCAGATACGTTTTCAGCGTCTTATCGTCTCTTTGAGCGGCCACCCTGCAAGAAATGTTTCATTGTGTTGTTCTTAGACTTGAAGTTGTTGCATATTGAAGCCATCCATAGACCTTCTCTCAAATAGTCTCTACGGACAGTTGCTTCTAAAAGAATTAGTCTGTGCACTTATTTCTGGCATGCTGACTGATCTTTCTGAGCTTGACGAATTATATAATAATAGTTATAATTAAACTATAATGTGCTTGGTTCAATGTCTATTGCTAAGCAACTACACTGAATTCCTGAACATTATTAGAAATTTAGGTGGCAATTCACTACAGAATGTTAAAGAAAACCGACAGAATTTGGATATAAGAGGTAAACATTTCTCATGTGTAAATTCACCATGAACTTGTCAAAATGAACTCTTAAAATTAATTTATGTAAGGGTTCTTGGGTACTGGTAGATAGTATTTTCCTCTTGCTTAATTTTTCTTCAGCAAATCTAGCGAATGCAACACTTCAGGTCCTAGACTACTGGATACTTGGAGAACCATCTGTATCGACTATGATGTGCTAGCTTTCTTGAGTAATGAGTCGATGTTTGGATCCTCTTGGGTTTGCCACACCGTGTTTGTGCAAACAATTCAGAGTTAGATATATGGTCAAGATTTTGAATGAATATGAATATGAAACGTTGTATGAAATGTCAGATGAATAGTTGATAAATGCATATGTATATCATTTGTGGCGGAGACTTGTTCATGCTATTCTCATGGAGAGTCAATCAAATGCTTCCTACATCCCACAATATAAGACGTTTTGGCAAGCCAAAACCGGCGGAGACTTGTACATGCTATTCTCATGGAGCGTCAATCGAATACTCCTTCCGCCCCCACAATGTAAAACGTTTTGGCAAGTTGTTTTAGCTTGTCAAAATGTTTTGTATTGTGGGACGGAGGGTGTAGAAAACTACTAGTGATTGTCTCAGTTCAAGTATGTGCCCTGCTGAAGCTACTATAAGTAGGAAGCCAGTTTGGTATGTAACTGAAAATGTCTGTTAATTACTTCTTTATATCTGCACTGCATTGCTCTCTGTTTTCTTTTTTTACTTCAGCACATGTTGAACTGACTACTGGATACAACTGCAAGTAAGCAAGCGTTCCACATCGATAATCAGAGGGGCTACGGTATCGTTTTAGGTAGAAATGAACAATAGGCATTTTGACATGGAACATAGAACAACATGTTCTTGGGTAGCACATTCGTTGTTACTGGTAAAAGGCGGGTTAGAAGATACTATATTTGACATGATGGTTAAAATATGACCATTGATGCATCTTGCAGAAATGGATTTTGTTTCTCGTACTTTCCCTACGCATATCATCTAACTGACACTTGGTCTTACCATATTTCATGTATGAGTGTATTGGCAAAAAGAAACATATTTCATGTTCCGCATGCACACGAGTTACTCGCTAGCCACGCACTTGCAACGGTTTTTTGTTGAAGTTTGGTCAGATATATTCATTTATCTGATGACGTGTTACTGCTTACATAGGTGCATTTGTTTAGGAGCGTGTTTGGTTGTCTACGCGTGACCTAATAGAGCCTGGTTTTGTGGAAACAATGGTTGCGTCATGCTGATTATCGTTTGGTTGCCCACAAAGTCTCACACTGCAGTAGAGCAGAAACGCATGCGCGGTGTTTGGTTACACCCATATAGTTCCAAGATGCAAGGTTCAGCTACTTGATTACATGTGTACTAATGCGTACTCTCACCTCTTTTTTATAGGTGAACTTATCTCACACCACCACATCCACATTTAGAACAAGTTTATCTACAAGTTTCGAAATAAAAAAAGTTACAAGATGCATCGGAGTTGTGTGGAATAACAAGTCATAGCTAATGGTCAAAAGAAGTTTCAAATGGTCGATCGTGAGTGATGAATTTGATGAAACTGGTTTAAAAAGATTCGAAGTTTAACATGAAATTGAGCAATTATTAACGATACTCGAAATCGTTTGCTGGATTGGAATCACATTGTGGATCCACATCTTTTTCATCTAGACCTCATCATGAAACGACAAACTCACAAAGTAGATGATAAGGAGAGTAGGTGAAAACGAGGTAGAAGAAAACAAATTCACACGACAAGCACACATGAACAAGTATAAGACACTAGGAAGATACATATATACTTGTTTATAACAGTCGAAACAAATGTACAACATAAAAATTGTGCGAAACAGCAAGGTGAACATACTACTGTACTATTTTTTGTTTTTCAAACGGTCGGTCCTGTGCGACAAATTTGAAAAACTTAGTACTTCGACACGAAATCAATGAGTTAGAATCAACGAAACTATTCATGGGAATGGAATCATAATGTCGATGTGTATTGTTTCCTGTAACTTATTTCGAATAGAAACAGTGCTGTGTAAATCAGAAAGGATTAAGGTGAGGAGAACATCAACTGTATTTCTGTATCTCTGAATCGACGGTTCTATCTCTGAATCTCTGAACCGTGGCACGCATAAAACCCTGTTCCACTCAACCCTAGTCTTTCCCCTTCACCCTCCGCCGCGCGACGGCTCCCCCCGACCTCTCCCGCGCCGCCCCCCTCCCCGTCCGAGCCGCCAACGGAACCATGGAGGTGGCCGGGGAATCCCGTCCGTTCCTCCTCTTCTCCAGTAGCGGGACCAAGCCTCAGCCCCAAGTTGCTCAGCCGAAACCCGACCCCACTCCCGCCGTCCAAGCCGACAACGGCGGCTCCGGCGATTCCGGCTCTGACTCTGACGCCGACCCGGCGCCCACCGTCGTGACCGAGCACGGCGACTCCTGCGACGCGGACGGCGCCGCCGCAGCCGACGCGCCGGCCTCCTTCGCCGACCTCGGCCTGTCGGAGTGGCTGGTCGACGTGTGTAGCTCCCTGGGCATGCGGCGCCCCACGGCCGTGCAGCGGCGGTGCATCCCGCGCGCGCTCGCGGGGGAGAACGTGCTCGGCATCGCGGAGACGGGAAGCGGCAAGACGGCCGCGTTCGCGCTCCCCATCCTGCACCGCCTCGGGGAGGACCCCTTCGGCGTGGCGGCGCTCGCGCTCTCGCCCACGCGGGAGCTCGCGTCGCAGCTCGCCGAGCAGTTCCGCGCTCTCGGCTCGCCGCTGGGGCTCAGGTGCCTCGCGGCCATTGGAGGGTTCGACTCGCTCGGCCAGGCCAAGGGACTCGCCCGGCGTCCCCACGTTGTTGTCGCCACCCCTGGCCGCATCGCCACGCTCATCAAAAACGATCCTGACCTCGCCAAAGTCTTCGCCCGGACCAAGGTTGGCATACGAATTTTCCGTTTTTGCTACAATGTGCAAAGATATTTCTAGCTGCTGTGCTACTGCTTGCTCCTGTATGTTCAACTGTAACTGAAATCCTCTCAAAATGCATATGGTCATTGCCATTGATGGAAACACACATATGCCTACAAGACATGTTTATCAAAGACATTAATGGTACAAAAGGAGACAGTTCATTTAGTTTAGAGAACTTTAGAGTGGTGGTGAAATTTTGCTATTTGACAATAAGAACAGAGGACTGCTGTGCTCCTTATGTTTAGTGATCAATTGAGGTTTTGCTCTTTGATGAGGTGTTTCCCTGGCATTAGGATGGTAACAAACTAAGTATAGCACATCTTAGTGATAGAAATGTGTGATTTCACTAAAGTTTAGCAGATTCCTTGTGGTTATGTGTGCCCCTATGTGAATCTCTGTGTTCACCGGCATGCCTACTTTTGGTAATCTGTGTTCTTAGGGTAGGCAATGAACTGTGTCTTGAGAAATATCTGGACCTTTTGGTACTTCCTCTTCTAGTAGTTTCAGACTAGTAAGGTGTGTTGTCTTTTCCATCGCAGTTTCTTGTGTTGGACGAGGCAGATAGAGTTGTAGATTCCAATTTCGAGGAGGACCTCAAGGTGATATTTGATTGCTTACCAAAGAAGCGGCAGACATTTCTCTTTTCTGCAACAATGTCAGAGAATCTGCGATCTTTGCTTGAGCTTTCTGGCAGCAAGTCATACTTTTATGAGGCTTACGAAGGGTTCAAGACTGTCGAGGGCTTAAAGCAGCAGTATATCCATATACCTCCTGATGGAAAAGAGCTCCATCTTTTGTATCTCCTGTCAAAAATGAAGGAAGATAATATACGTTCAGCCATCGTATTCGTTGCAACTTGCAGGTTTGCTCCCCTACACAACGAATAGTCATTGTTTCCTTTTGATTTTTTTCCTATATCAGTATTAAGTTAAGTAAAACTGAAATGTGACGAAAATTTTACTACGCAATGATCTCCACAGAATATGTCAACCTTTTCAATTTTGATATACACACTTCTGCAATTGTCAAGCCCTGTATTTGTAATATCCTTCCAATTTTTCTTGTAGTTAGTTGATTCTGATGGAATGTTGCGTGTTACTCTTACATGCAATTTATAATCTTTATAAAGTTCAATGCTTTGTTCAGATGTTACTAAAGTCACTTGTATTGTTACATAGGACATGCCAATATTTGGACTTTGTGTTGCAAGAGCTTGGTCAGCCTGCTGTTTCTTTGCACTCCCACAAGGCTCAGTCACTAAGGCTTTCGGCGTTGCATCGTTTTAAGTCTGGTCAGGTCCCTGTCTTGATTGCTACTGACGTGGGCAGCCGTGGGTTGGATATCCAAACTGTTGATCTTGTTATCAACTATGACATTCCAAGGTGTCTTATACTATCTATGTATCCAAACTGTATTAAGTATTCACTGTCAAGATATATTTGATGAATGCTAAAACTTGGCTGTTTCTTTTGATAGGTTTCCACGTGATTATATCCATAGAGTTGGGCGAACAGCAAGAGCTACTAGGGGAGGCCTCTCTATAAGCTTTGTGACTCAGGTTTGCTGAATACCAAGTTTACATGATGTTTTTCCCTGATCCAAATACCCTTTCCCCCTTAAATCTCTAAAATAAAAATTCCAGCATGCTTTCCAAGTTGAAAGAAAGCTCCAGCTTATGAGTCTTTCCTCATGTCAATGTTGATGGATAACAGATCCATATGATTGCAATTTCACATGTATTGGTCATAATTCATCTAGGGGCTAGGGGATTTCTATACAAGCTCTGAAAATCTGAAACTACTTTGAAGTAACCTGAAATATTTTCAGTGGCAGAAGTAACACTAATTGTCAAGCATGTACATTTAGTCAATTTATCAGAAATCACACTTCGCCATTTGTGAAATTTATCTATCAGCTATTCAGAAATATAAAGTTATTTTCATGTCGTATGTTATTGGTAACAAATGAAAACAAAATCTTAGTGAAACTTGCATGCTTATTGTGATTTCTCTGCAGAGGGATATATGTCTCTTACATGAGATAGAAGATGATGTGGGGAAGCGACTTGATGCATATGAGTGTGATGACAAAGAAGTCACCAAAGACATTACAAAGGTGTGCTACATTGAACTACTATCTGAACCTATTTCACTGTTAAATGAGGAGTGTGTCTGTTCTTTCCAAGAGTTCCTTGAACAAATCTCAAAGCACATGTGTCAGTACTTGAACTACTATCCCAACCTATTTCACTGCTAAATGAGGAGTGTGTCTGTTCTTTCCCAAGTTCCTTGAACAAATCTCAAAGCACATGTATCGGTACTTGAGGCTAACGCAGATTCATAAACTTAATCACTGCGGGGCCATCCAAAGACCAAATAGTACAAACCTGTCCCACACACGACGCGTGAGCGTTGTACCCAACATTACTAGGTAAGCACAGAACATCTCAGCCGACTTTGCAGGAACCCAGAAGCATCTCAATCGTGGAAAAACTATTCTAGCGGCCAATACATTCGCATGTGTGTCACATTGATGTAGATGAGCCTTGATCATCAAGGATATGATCGAGTACATAGGTAAACTTTGTGGAGCAGATCTCCTCCGTGCAGAGGAATAAGATGAAGAGTGCTCTGTTAGTCTCGTCCATGAAGCACTCGCTGCGGTGCGGCCACAGCCTTGCCGCCCACGAAGGTCCTCGAGCTACCCTTGTTAGAGGTGAGCAAGAAGGTATTGATAATGAGCATGGTGCGACGTGCAGCAAGCAGCGCCACGGCAACTTTGTCTCTTCGGCTCTTCCATGTCCAGCTGGCGAGGTTTTCACAAGTGCTTGCCGGCTGTGGGTTGCTCATGGGCTTGTGCTTTGGACCCAGATGCAGTGCCAACGGGTGTGCAAGGAGCAAACTTTTGAAAGTAATCGATCTGCTCAAGTGTAGTCTTAACACAAATTGAATAATTAACCGCATGTGTTAATAATTATTAGTCTTAAAACACAAACTACTATTGATTGAACAAAGCCGCTGGGTCCAGTTTCTCTAATTGCAGCCCTTAATTTGTATTAAATTTCGTGCAAAAGAAAGTATAGAAGCACTTAGTGTTAAATTTGTGTCAAACTGATATTTACTGGACTATGTGAACACTTAGGTATTCAAAGCGAGGCGTCTTGCAAATATGAGGATGGCGGACGAGGGCCACGAAGACAAGGTTCAAGACAGGAAAGACCAGAAGAAAAGAGACGAAGCAAGAAAGCGCAAACATGAGGACTGAACCTTTGGTAGGGAGGAGGGTTCACTACCCTTCCCAACCGGAGGATAGTCGGTGTCAGTTTTGTCCTAGGTCTAATGGATTGGATGAAGAAACTGGTGAAATTCTGTACCGATGCCTGTAAATCACAGGATCGAGTAGATGGCAACACAGAGTCAGTCGAAGAGATGTACTAGTTTGGTGACTCGAGTGTCGTTGGCCTGGTGAATCAGTGTAATCGCCATTTTTGTAATGTTTGGCAGAAGCTATGTACTGATATACCAGCATGATTGTATACAACATCAATGAGCAGAGCACCACGGATGCATGGGTGATACCAGCATGATTGTACTATACAACAACAATGAACAGAGCACCACGGATGCATGGGTGGACCTTCTTTTGGGAGGGGGCGTGGGGAGCGTTTTTGTGGCTAAAGTGGGAGGGGGCGTGGTGAAAGGGGCGCAGCTGCGTGGTGAGCACTATTCTTTAGCTTCTTCTTTTACTAAAGAACTATCGTGTGCACGCCACACTGAGCACTATGCGCTACTTTTTGGAGGAAGCTTTTCTCTTGTACCCAACAGTTCAGTATATTCGAAATTTGAGTGACCAATAATATCCACCTGAACGTGCAAAAATAGAATGGACAATAAGCTACTTCAATGACCGTGTACACATGCATATGCTTAACACGAGAGCGCTGCTTAGCTCGCTCCTCGATCTCTCTATAAAAAAAAGGCTAGCCCGGTGTTAATCTGCTTCTTCAACGCCGAGCTGATCAAGCAGACGAGCGCAAGATCATGGAGAGCAGGGAGGAGGAGCGCAAGGTCCCGTTGCTAGGTCCAAGGCCGCTACCGTCGGCGGCTGAACACGGTGAGAACAGCTTGATCATCCGCGGCGGCGATGCAGAGGAGGCGGCGGGGATGGGGCGGCTGCTTCTGGAGGAGAACCGGAAGCTGTGGAAGGTGGCGGGGCCGGCCATCTGCACGCGCTTCTCCGGCTTCGGGGTCACCATCATCAGCTTGGCCTTCATCGGCCACATCGGCGCCACCGAGCTCGCCGCCTTCGCCCTCGTCTCCACCGTCCTCATGCGCTTCTGCAACGGCATACTAGTAAGTTACTAAAGTGGTGGCGTGGTGCCATTGCACCAATTCAGGGTGCTTCAGAGTCTCCACTGCCACAGAATCAGATTTCTGCAGATGTGAAGAAAGAAACTTACGACACTTGATTAATGTGCGTAAACTGAATGCAGCTGGGCATGGCGAGCGCGCTGGAGACGCTGTGCGGGCAGTCGTACGGGGCGAAGCAGTACCACATGCTGGGCATCTACCTGCAGCGCTCCTGGATCATCCTCAGCAGCTGTGCCGTGCTCATGCTCCCCCTCTTCCTCTTCACCGAGCCCCTCCTCGTCTTCATCGGCCAGGACCCCGAGATCGCCGCCGTCGCGGGGCTCATCTCGCTCTGGTACATCCCCATCATGTTCGCCAACCTCTGCAACTTCACGCTCCAGATGTACCTGCAGGCGCAGAGCAGGAACATGATCATCACCTATCTCGCGTTCGTCAACCTCGGCACCCATCTGTTCCTGTCGTGGCTCCTGACCGTCAGGTTCCAGCTTGGGCTTGCTGGGGTCATGACCTCCATGGTCGTTGCCTTGTGGATACCCGTGACTGGGCAGCTCATCTTTGTGTTTTGTGGTGCGTGCCCTCTCACGTGGACGGGGTTTTCCTCCGAGGCACTCACCGATCTCTTCCCCATCTCTTCCCCATCCTAAAGCTCTCTCTATCCTCTGGTGTGATGATCTGGTAAGAACAGCCTTGAGTTTTCAGTATATATACAACAGTTTCAGTCTTTCAGAAAGAAAGAAATAACTTCATCCTGCAAGAAAAGAGCAATGTACTTAACGACCGAGTATGCGCCTACATTTTTCCATATCAAAAATTTCAGACACACACACCTAACAATGATACATGTTTTTACCTCTTTCCTCTTCAGTTTGGAAATGTGGTACAACACAATTTTGGTGCTCCTAACCGGGTACATGAAGAATCCAGAGGTTACACTTGACGCTCTTTCGATATGGTAACCTTTAATACTTTACTTGGTAGTTCACTATGTCATTGTTCTTGAAGTTTATAACATAAGTTCTGGTTCTTCACTCTGGATATTCCTATTAGTTCAAAGTACGCTAGCTAGTCACTGGTGCATATGTGCCATTGCATAATTTCGTACTGATTCCTTGTCGCTGCATATGAATTAATTAAGTAATGTGGTTTCTATATGTGAAATATGCAGCCTTAACATCAATGGTTGGGAGCTGATGATTTCTTTGGGCTTTTTGTCCGCAACAGGGTAACTTCTAGATCTAAGAGCTTGTTGTTACCGTATCATGTGATCGAATCAGTTTTTCAAGAAATTTAATGATAATGGTTTGGTGTGTTATAGAGTGCGTGTGGCAAATGAGCTCGGAGCTGGAAGTTCAAGAAGGGCAAAGTTCGCCATCTTAAACGTCGTCACCACTTCTTTCTCTATAGGCCTTGTGTTGTTCGTGTTCTTCCTTTTGTTCCGAGGAAAGCTTTCCTACATATTTACAACGAGTGAAGAGGTAGCTACGGCAGTTGCTGACCTGTCGCCTCTTCTGGCCGTCTCCATCTTGTTGAACAGTGTTCAACCAGTGTTATCAGGTTTGCTTCAGCATTTGACTGAATTCCGATAGAGATTCGTTTGGTTTACTGAAACTATAACCTTGCTTGATCATCCGTTAGGTGTTGCTGTTGGCGCGGGTTGGCAAAGTGTAGTTGCCTATGTTAACATCACAACATATTACTTGATTGGCATCCCTCTTGGAGCAATCCTAGGTTATGTTCTTGGATATCATGTGAAGGTAAGATGATGCTGTTGTATCAGTCAATCAGTTACAGAACTCATTATCGCCATGCCACTTGTGGCTCTAAGTTGTGGTCCTAACTCTCCTTGGTTGCTGCTATAGGGCGTTTGGGTTGGCATGCTGCTCGGAACACTGGTACAAACAATTGTACTCCTGTTCATAACAATTAGGACTGACTGGGATAAACAGGTAAGCTTCTTTAACTGTCCGACCATCACTGTACTCAAACATTGTTACCTTTTAGACGATTTTTTTGTTATCCACAATCCATATGACTTACATATTGAACAAAAGTTCATTGCATAAATATATACTGAATGCTAGATTGGTGTAGGTGACATACTCAATTATGGTTTCTACTCTAATTTTTCAGGTAGAGGTTACTCGGCAGAGATTGAATAAATGGTTTATAGATGGGAACAGAGAAAAGGCAGCTTCAAGTGGAAGTCCATGAGATTAAAAACATCTGGCACAAGCACTAAATCGCCATCAAGGTAGAACTTGCATACTCTGCTAGCCTACCTGACAGTAGCTTTGCAACCTTTCAGAATTCAGAGGATAAATCCAACTTCTTTCAACATGTCAAGAGTGAATTGGCAGAACATTGCTAGTCCAAGACGTGTCAGGGGAAGTAATGTGAACGTCAGCAACAAGTGATGCATGCTCCAATATAGAGGACGAAAATGATGTTACCTACCCACTTGATTTCCAGTAATCTCTTCCACCTCAACAGTGAGCAGTGATGCTAGTGGGACAAGTGTTTGTTCTGTTTTGATTGATTTGGTTGTGGCGATGTTTCTCGTGAGAGTGCTTGTTGTGATTAGCAAACATGCATTAATCGCGTCTCTCCCATCTTGCTGCTTCCTAAAAACAATTGATTAAACATCGTCACCACTTCTTTCTCTATAGGCCTTGTGTTGTTCGTGTTCTTCCTTTTGTTCTGAGGAAAGCTTTCCTACATATTTACAACGAGTGAAGAGGTAGCTACGGAAGTTGCTGAGCCTCTTCTGGCCGTCTCCATCTTGTTGACCAGTGTTCAACCAGTGTTATCAGGTTTGCTTCAGCATTTGACTGAATTCCGACAAAGATTCGTCAACAGTCAATAGAGATTCGTTTGGTTTACTGAAACCGTAACCTTGCTTGATCATCCATTAGGTGTTGCTGTTAGAGGGGGTGGGGGAGGCAAACAGATTGTCATCCTCTTCTGGTTCTTCCTGCTCTTCCCTATCCATGGTCGCACCGGGGGGAGGCAAAGATATTACCATGTTCTTCTGGTTCCTCCTCTTCTGCAGCAGCAGTAGATGTTTCAGATGGAACAAAATAGTATGCTTCGGCTGATTTTACCAAACTCTCCTTAACGTAATGAGATCTTCCAGCTCTTCAGCACCAGCAATAGCGCCATCTAGCTTTCTTGCTAAACTCTTAAAAACACCCATGACTCGAGTATTTAAATTTTCTGCCTGGTCTATAATGGCCTTAGCATCCTTTGCATTGAGGGCCTTAGCTTCCTTTGTTGCACGAGGCTGGAAAATACAATTCACGCTTATATCAGCTCACCAGAAACAATATGACACAAAATATTACAACCCTAGATATTTCAGACGAAAAAATAATTGTATGAAAATAATCAGATTATCATAGACTCCCTATAAGAATACCTTAACCTTGATCAGTGGAGATGGGTTCGTGCTCTTTCCATGTACGTGGCCAGCCGACTTCCTTGACTGACAATAACAAGGACGATGTTGACATATGCACATGCCTTGCCTACAAAACTTTTTAACTATCCATAAATGTAAGTAACATTACTTCATGCCAATATGTGGCAATGAATTAGCAACACACTCTATATGTTCATCGATAATATGCACAATCCGTGGACGGCCAGCTGGTGGTGGTTCTAAGTCGGGAATTTTCACGAAGTCCACACACATAAGCTGCATGCAAATATATAAATATAGAGAAGCCACAAAGAAGTTAGTCCAACTAAAGCAACAAATACATAACTTTTGAACTTACATCCAGAATGTGAAGATTTCTCGAACATTTCTCTAGACCCCGTCTATATGCATCTATAGCCTTAATGAGATAATCAACAAGAAATTTGCACGAGTCCAAGCCCCTTATGTTCTTATTTTCGATGAGATCTCTCAATACATTTGTATCTACCTTAGCAAGCGAGAAACTCGTGCAGTAATGCAGTCATGAAGAAGACATGAAAATCCTCATCAGGCGGAACTTTGAATCTGCTTATGGTTTTCGATACTGAAGTCAAGATTAATATGCTTATGGTTTCCAGGATACTGAAGTGCGCACCCCTCAAAGGGCAGATCATAGCAATCCCTAACATAGGATTTTAATTCTATAGAATTTTCCCATACTTTCACAAAACCCGAAGCACACTCAAAATTATGAACCATGTAGTTTGTGATATTAACATTCAACGACTTCTTGGATTTCAAGAGAAAGACAAAACCCATCCCCATATCTCGCACCGTTTTAATCCGTCTCGGTGGAAGTCCTTCAAAGCATTTGATAAGATGATTGGGGTGTCAGGAGTGTAAAACTTTTGATATCTGAAGTAGACAATATATAGTTAGTTGGGGTGGCAGGAGAGACCAGGTCGTCGTTAACCTAGCGCAAATATCCCAGTAGCTAAGGTGCACTACTTAGGGCACGTTTGTCGTTTGGTTCCATAGCCTAGATAAGCCATAGCTAGCTAGCGCACTACTATATTCTGCCGCAAGCTGAGATGAATCTGCCGCATCATATACACAATAGTGGAGTAGATATACATCTATAATGTCTTAGAACATGACACACTAAAACTGATTCCAAACAATGAGACAAACTGAGGTTTAACAGAGCTGGGCCGACCCTAGGGGCGTCGAGTCCCCTCGTCGATCGCCGGATGCTACTCTTCTCTAGATTTTTCTTCAGGGCAACTCCCTAGATGGGTTGAAACTCCTCATCTACGTCATCCACGAACCAA
This sequence comes from Puccinellia tenuiflora, assembly GCA_012064385.1. Lineage (NCBI taxonomy): Eukaryota > Viridiplantae > Streptophyta > Magnoliopsida > Poales > Poaceae > Puccinellia > Puccinellia tenuiflora. Next base: position 204,871 of record QRDG01000166.1, on the reverse strand, counting down.
CGGAACCAGTCCGCCTTCCCCGCTGAACGACGTAATAGAAGGAGAAAGGTCAAAAGCCTCGAAGGGACAAACACCCCTGTCCCACGAGAACATATCATGTGCATCCAAGGAATTGATGCACCCGGTGCATCCGCTCCCGGTTGACCATCTAAAATGTTTTCAAAAATGTGATTTTTTCAGTATAGATAATACTATATCTAACATGTCACAAAGTTTTAAGTCTAAATTTGTAACACGTGTCAAGAAATAAAATAGACAAGTATGAACATAAATAGTGTCCAATAAAAGTTGGGTTTTGAATTTGGCCATGCCACTATTGATAATAAAAAATTTATTTTCTATGTTGATATTTTTTTACTATAAAATTCTCTGTTGATATTGTGTTTGATATTTAGACTTAAAATTTTGTGACATGTTAGATATAAATATTGTCTACGTTGAATTTTTTCCTGGATTTTTTGAAAATATTTTATATGGTCAACTAGAGTTGGGTGTACAGGGTGCACCAATTGCTTGGTTTCACAGGATACGTCCTCCTTGTCCCACAAGGCCACAAGCCCATTGGGCACGAACCCCTTCACACATTGCTTACATGCTTAATCTATATATCTTAAAGAACAAACCCCCCACAGAAACAAGCCGCTTATAAACTAGCCACAGCTAGACCTTCTCCCATTCTTTGTCGTTGGCCCCCTCGTCTCACACAGCCGACCGATGCCTGGAGACGACGGGAACCCTAAATCTACGCCCCCTTTGTAGTTTATTTTTCTTTATTGTTAGGTTTGTGTTGGTGGCGACGTCTCGATCGAGATTTTGGCGTCGCAGAGAATAAGAGGCATGTGGCTCCATCTTCCTCATAGTGTTTCTGCCATGGCCGGCGTGGCTGACCACGGGAGCCTGTGTGGTGTTTCGTTCTTGTATATTGTCGGCTCTAGATTTGTCGGTTTATCGTGTGATGTTTGCATTGGCGGTGCTGTCAAGTTTTCTTGTGCTTCGTTCCTTCATGCTCGTGAGCTTATTCTCTAGCAATACGTCGATCAATCAACGGGTCAACAACTTGCCTTGCAAGGGGCATATCCCCGGCGACGAAACGTTCAATGATATTACGTTGATATGTTTCCACCTATTGGGGTGGGCGACTCAAACGTCTTTTTTAACCCTTTTAAGTTAGTGCAACCTATGCAGGTTTTGTCTTGTGTGATTTTGTCACCGGATTCTTAGAGGAATGTCAAGATGCTAAAATATGAGTTAGAGACGACGATGCCGTTGAAGATTTTCTATGTAACTTTAGTTTTATCAAGAATCTTTGTTGTTCACACGTATGTTACGTGTTTTGATCCGATGTACACTGCTTAATTGATCAATAAAGTGGGATCTTCTAAAAATATCCTCGTCTAGGACGTACCCCTCTCTTTTTCTCACCTCACTCTGTTTCCTCTCCTAGCTTCGTGGAGGTAGGTAGGTAGGTTTTGACCTCTGATCTATCCAAGGAGGAGGAGGAAATGTGAAACATGAACAAGCAAAGAAGCTCGAGGAGAGTTTAGCAGTACACCCCTCGGTCTCGTGAGCCGCTCCTACGACTTACGAGGCGACCCCCATCGCCGCTGTCTAGCTCCTCCTCCACCCCGTCTATGCCCCTCGCCATCGTCGCCGGCCGGCCTACAACGGCGGTGGGGCCTTCCCGCCACGTCCTCCTCTGTTCCCCCTACTTCATCTCTCCTGCGGATAGGCCGCGAGATCTGCCAGTCTGAAGCCATGGAGCGGCGCTGCTGGTTCCCATGGTGCTCATGGTTGCAGAGGTGACAAAGGCCCCAGCGACGGCGGCGGTCCGCAGCTCGGCCCACGGTGTCGTTGTTTGCTTCGGCCGGATATGGAGGGCTAGATCTGGCGAGCTCGGCTCCCCCATCGCGGCCCCTGTTCGGGTGCAGGGTGCAGCGCCTGGTGCGGATGGCCAGTGCAGGTTCTTCTCCACCCAGCGATGTCGGCGGTTCGCGTCTCGGCCCTCGGTGGCGTTGGTTGCCTCGGCCGGATCTGGAGCGCCAGATCTGGTGGGCTCGGCTCCCCCATCGCGGCCCCTGCTCAGGTGCAGGGTGCAGCGCCTAGTGCGGCTGGCCGGTGCGGGTGCTTCTCCCTCTCGAGGCGCAAGTTTCAACTTTTATCCAAGGAAGCCATAGATCTGCTATGGTTTTTTCGTGCAGGGCTCTCGGTCGCGTCCAACAGAGGAGGTGAGCAGGGGTGTTAGGTGGAGTTGCCTGTCGCGGTAGCTGGGGCGGCCGACTTCGTGCAGGCGGGTGAGGTGGCAATCCTTGAAAGTCGGGGCGGCGGCCCTGAACGGTGGGCGCGGTGGTGGCCTGGCGGCTGGCTCCGCAACGCAAGGTGCTAGACGGTGTCTCAGTCTGTGTTGAAGGTGAAGGCTTCGTCGTGGGTCGATCGTGGTCGAGATCTTGCTCTATTCCAATTTTTGGTGTCTCGGCTGCCCCAGTTTCACCCTTGTTGCCGTCTTCTCTTCATTGGACAATGGCAGGTGAAAACCTTGCCTTGCTTTGCTTGGCCGACGATGGTGACACTCTCGGGTGCCGCGCTTCCCTTTGGGGACGTCGTCGAGGGTCCATGCCGATTTGACCTCGGGCTCCAAATGAAAATCTATGGTCCACTAGTTGGACCGGACGACGGCAACGCTTTGGTGTCGCTCCCTTCTTGGAGGTGCCGTCTTGGGAGGGTAGTGGGTACCGGTTAACAGGGTGTGGATGGCGGCCGTAGGCGGATGCCCTTCTCGTCGTGCTTTCTGCTTCGGTGGGCTTTTGTTCTTAATCTCCCTTGGCGACCTTGCAGCCCTCCTGTCATATGTGCTCTAGGGTGAGCTTCTCCAACTCCGACGGTGTGGCGCTCTTCGAACCGAGCGAGGGGGCAGGGGCCTTCTTCGGACGTGGAGAAGGATGGCACCTTGACGACGGGTTGATCTTCGGTTGCAGATATGGGCAGGTCCAGCGGTTCAGAGGCTTCATCGACAAGTTCGCTTTCACGTCACCTTTAATCAACGATCGTTGCAGCCTATAGCGTTTTGGAGCTCTTCAAGCCGTGTGTCTTGTGTTTCCTGTTTTCGTTTGCTTGTTGCTCCTATGCTTGTTTGCTGATTTCGTCAGCACCTGCTCTGTAATTGTCATTGTAAACTCTGAGATTTGGTAATTCAAAGCTGGGCATCTTTACCTTTTATCTATAAAAGAAGCTCGAGTATGGGCTGGCTCGGGTCCCTCTCGGCTCTCGCTCGGCATCTCCTTGTCCATGGCAGGTCTGGAGATGTGGCCATCTGAAGACAATTTTCAAGAGAAAGAAGCTGCTGTAGCTCTCGCCTAGTAAGAAAGCGTGTTCACCGTAGTTGTGATTTGTGAAATGCCCATCTGTGTTGTGAGATTTGCCTTACGGAAACAGTTGTAAAATCAGTCAAAAATTGATGGTTACATATGCTGTGACGGTAGAGCCATCTGCAGAGCACAACATATAGCACGAGAATCTAGAGTCTTCATTCACAAGACCTAGCAAAGATAATGTATTTTCCTTCGTCGATCGATCGTGACAGACAGAAGACTACCTGATTTGGCGACCACCATCGTTGGAACGCAGAGCGGTGTGTTCACGGGCGCATACCGAGGAGCCATCGCTTCAGCAAAAGTTTAAGGCCCAAACAAGTGGTTCGCGGCCTTTGCGTGGGCTGACTGCCTGAAAGGCCCAAATCTAGTGAACTTCGCTGGTGCATATGTGGACGTCAGTACACGGAAAGCAGATGGCGGAGAGTCGGAGCGTTTTCGTTTAGTCCCACATCGGCCAGCCAAGAGAGGCGGGGCAGCTTAGCATGGCTATATAAGAGGGCGGGGTGCGAGCGGTGAAAGGCACGCAGCTGCGTGGTGAGCACAAAGCGAACTATTCTTTCGCCTTTTACTAAAGAATACCGTGTGCACGCCACACTAAGCAGCATACGCTGATTTTTGGAGGGTGTTTTCTCTTTGTGAGAAAGCCCCAACAATTCTGAAATTCAATTTTTCCTGTACTCTCCTAGAAATCTTGACATTAGAATTTCTGGTTGAAGTAATCAGTAAACATTGCCCTTTGGTTCTTATCACTTGAACTAACAGATTCTCTGTGAGACTGACATGCGAGTTAGTTTTAACCTGCATAGTGGTGAATTAATTTTTTTTGCTTTGTTCTCTTTGTGTGACATGCTAGTTAGTTTTAACCTGACTAGTGGTGAAATTTCAAAAGTTACCCGGGCATCAGAATAGTTTTGCTTGGGGAATACATTTGCAAATTGTACTAAGTATATATATAATTCAGAAGAGTAATACGAATAGAAAAGAATGAAAGAATCTGTATTGATATCTGCACATTTCCAATCCCTACAAGATCTACAGATGGGAGTACTTTTACTCCACCTCTTATTCTTCTGTCCATATGCACAACCGATGAACAAGAATAGCTCGTTCATCATCCAAATCAATAACATCTGAAAGATTCAACTGATCAGCAGTCCTTGCTGCAGATGCGTGCTGTGGAATGCCTCCCTCGGCGTCAGCGGTTCACACCCTCTTGCCATCGGGCTGCCGGACCTCTGCGGCGACGAGAACCGCGACGCCGCCCTGCCGCTGCCGCTCCTCGGCGACAGGTGCACCTCCTCCAGCGCCCGGTGCTGGAGCTCCTGCGGGTAGTCCCGGACGCACACGATCCGGGGACCGGCGCCGGTGGTCCACTTGAAGGACAGCTGCTTCCCCAGCTTATACGAGTTGATCCGCTCGAGGATCTTCTCTCTTGGCGTAGCTGGCTGATGATCATCGTCGTCGTCTTCCTGATGATCTTCAGACACACAGGTGGTCGTTGATGTTTCGGTGTTTACAACGCCTTCCAATGAATCGAGCCTTGTGAATGTCTCGGGCTGGCTGGGATTGTTGCTGCCTGTTTCTTGGTGTTGGGCGACCTCTTCAGCTGTGGTTTCAGTGATCTGGGGTGTCTGGCAAGGGGTGGTTTCTTCGGCAGTAACAGTTTCATTTTCTTCTTCGGGTTTGCCCGCATGGGTGCACCGGTCAGAAGGGATGCTTCTGAGCCTGCTCCAGAACTCTTCGTCCTCTTCAGTTGGGCTCATCTGCAATTTGTACGAAAGCAGTTGAGATTTGAGAATACATATTGTATAACGTGATTGTCACCACATCCTGGGAAGTGCCCCATTCTGCTATGGCAGTCATCAGACACAGACATGGTTGCTCACCTTGACATCGCTGAGATCGACATTGTTCTCTTTCAGGAAGGCCTGGAAATCCTGGAAGTTCTCCTCTGTCGGGTGGTAGTGCCCGCTGTGAGGCCAGATAGCCTGTTATGACCAAAAAGATTAGATTGTATCAGAATGCTGTCTTTTTTTTTTGAAAGCGTATCAGAATGCTGTCTTAATTTTATTACAAGGGATATAAAAGACTAAGGCTCTTGACTTGTGATATCACTATTCGACAAGTTAAGTACCTTCAGAATCCCATCTTCGACAACTAGTCTCCCTGCAGCAGATGTGGCGCCGCCAGCGAGAAAGCTAGAATGCTGAAATGTGCCTTTCTTCTTCTGCAGAAAGTAAAGAAAATTTTGTGCATACTGTTAGATGATGATCCGGTTCACATAGGTTAATTCAGTGTTGGTGACTTCCTAGTACTATGTGACAGTTAAAGTCTGAAAAACATTACCTGTCCAACATACAGATTCCTGGATGTGCTCAGCACAAAGATCCACTTTGCGTCCCTCGGTCCGGCAGACGTGTCGAGGATCTGCCTGCTGTTCTTGTACATGAACTCGCCATCCTTAATCACAACCTCATAGTCCTCTCTCTCTTTCTGCAGAGCACAACACAAATACAGTTTGGTTCATCAGTCCTCCTGAACTCTCATGGACTGGCACTTCCACTCTAGCAGATGTAAACTGTTTGCGAACACTTACCGGACCAAGATATTTGATGCACTGGTTAAGAAGCTTCGACCGCGCGCACCGGTCCTCCAGATTGATCTCTTTGCCTTCTCCGACGTCGAGCCTAAATAAACGTACATGGTATTCAGTCATAAGGTTATAGTTTCATCATGTCAATGTCATGATTGGACCAAAGATTCAGAAAACCATGAACAGAGCTGTGTTGCAGCATTGCTCACCAGTAGAAGAAAGGTTCCTTGCTTTCGCAACGCAGCCAGCAGTCGTAGTAGTAGTGCAGATTGTGACCGTAGCGGTGCCGCGGGTCGATCTGTTCATCGGAAGTTTCAGCAATTGCATCAGCACATTGCTCGGCAAGACCAGCAAACTAACTGAAAACTTGGCAATGTCTCTGACAGATTAGTACTCACAGCTTCAAGCCAGTGCTGCAATGCGAGCTTCCGAGCTTTGTCGTCCTTGGAGAGCCCCTTCCCGACCTGAAAAAATCAGAACAATTAGTTCAATTATTAAACCAATCAGCCAGGCAGCAGAGAAATTTCCTGACAAGAGGCGACATTTCAGCGATTACTACTTACTTTGGCGGCTCTGGTTCGTGCGCGCGCCCACTTGGACACGGCGGACTCCTGCTTCTCGACGTGGAAGAAGGAGACGGAGCTGCGCTTGAGGAGCGCGAAGTCGAGCAGCTCCCACCAGCTCTGCTCGACGAGCACGGCGCAGTCGGCGAGCCGGCGGCGCGTCCGGAAGCTCTTGTACACCTTCTGCAGCGTCACGGCCGCCGCCTCCTCCTGCTCCTGCTTCGGGCCCTCCGGATCCGCCGCGCCCGCCGCGCCGTCGTCGGCGAACCGCGTCCGGACGAGCTCCCTCGGCGCCGGCACGGGCACCGGCAGCGGCGGCGCGGTGACGACCGCCGCGTCGTCGGAGGTGACGGAGATGTTGGCCTCCAGCTGGAGCGAGGCCTGCCGCTGCTGCTGCTCCCGCAGCTTGAAGCTGAGGGAGCCCTCGATCCGGAGCTTCCCCGAGCTCAGCGACGCCTTGAGGACCGTCGCCGCCGCGACGAGGCCGTCGTCGGCCTCGGCGGGACAGGAGAAGAGCACGCCCATCGATCGCGTGGTTGACTCTGCTGCTGCTTGATCGATGGGAGGAGTGCAGTTGAGCTGTATGTATTTGTTGGTGCGAGCTACCCGAGGTGGATGATGGAGCCATTGGGCCAATATATAGCCGGGAGGAGACGAGACCGAGTAGAGAGCTTGAGACGACGGGAGAGATGGCGAGCCAGCCAGATAGGTATACAGTAGGCGCGGCCGCGCGGTGAGGGTGGGCCCGGGGCCTCGGATGCGGAAAAGCGTCGCGCTGGAGCGCTCCACGTGTTAATGGGGGATGTCACGCGGATCTCCAGAGGCGCGGTGCGCGTGCTGACCTGTCCCCGTTGACGAGAAGCGTATGCCCCGGAGCCGGTGAGCGACGTTGGCCTGGAGCTGGAGACTTGGAGAGTATTCTATGTAATTTCAATCGGCGGGAAGTGGCAAAACGTCCAAATCAAAACCTTGAAATTACCCCTGACTTCTTAGCCGATTGTATTGCCCACGGTTGTAACCTCGTTATTTATAACCAATGAAGCTCATTTAATTGAAAAAAAACCTTAAAATTACAAGGTTTAGAAAATACTAAACTTTCAATACCTAAAATCTACACACTAAACTTTTAAATCCCGGTCAATCCCAATCATGGTTCTGTTTGGCGCACCAAAATCAACAATCCTAACTGGAGTAAGGGTAGTCTCGCTGACAATAAGAACTCACCTACCTATAATTTCCATCCTCCTTTCCGATCCAACAGATAATGAGAGCATCTCCACCGGCATCCCCCTAAGGCCCGTTAGGGTGCCGGACACAAAAAAAAGCCATATGGCACCCCTCCAAAGGTCCGACCCGATCCAATTTGTGTTCCGGGACCCCCGAGCGGGTCTCCAAATCTGGGGGCCTACTCGGGGGTGTCGGACCATGTCCGATAAATAGGTCCTGCATGTCATATACACGAGCAAATGCAAGGTGACGCAGCAACGGTTAGTCAAAACAGCACAACAGTCTCCGGGATGGGCGGCGTAGTGAAGCGTCTCATCGTCGCAGCGCCGTAGAGCCCACCTTGAAATTACCCCTGACTTCTTAGCCGATTGTATTGCCTACGATTGTAACCTTGTTATTTATAATAACCAATGAAGCTCATTTAATCGAAAAAAAACCTTGAAATTACAAGATTTAGTAAATCGAATCTTAAACTTTCAATACCTAAAATCTACACACTAAACTTTTAAATCCCGGTCAATCCCAATCATGGTTCTGTTTGGCGCACCAAAATCAACAATCCTAACTGGAGTAAGGGTAGTCTCGCTGACAATAAGAACTCACCTACCTATAATTTCCATCCTCCTTTCCGATCCAACAGATAATGAGAGCATCTCCACCGGCATCCCCCCAAGGCCCGTTAGGGTGCCGGACACACAAAAAAAAGCCATATGGCACCCCTCCAAAGGTCCGACCCGATCCAATTTGTGTTCCGGGACCCCCGAGCGGGTCTCCAAATTTGGGGGCCTACTCGGGGGTGTCGGACAATGTCCGATAGACAGGTCCCGCATGTCATATACACGAGCGATGCGAGGTGGCGCAGCAACGGATAGTCAAAACGGCGCAACGGTCTCCGGGGTGGGCGGCGTAGTGAAGCGTCTCATCGTCGCAGCGCCGTAGAGCCCACGCGATGGTCATGCATGCCATTGTCGTTTAATGGCGCACCAACCTCTGCTCCTCCGACTGGCTTTAAAATGACACCACCGGCCCTCTCGTCTCCAGCAAAGTTCACGCCCCTCTCCCCTCCCACGCACACAGATCCATGCCCCCCCGCCACCGTGACGAGCTTTTCGTGATGCACGCCGAACGCCTAAAATGGGCACGACATAACCAGAGAAACGAGCAACAGACGCGCTGGTCAAGACCGCCACCTACGCCTCCACCAACCCTGTCCTACGCGCCTGACGGCCGTCGTCTAATGACGGTCGAGGAGGAGCATAACCACCAGCACAACAACCTCCCGGTGCCAGCACCCACCGTTGTCTGTCGGCCAGTTGGATGCTGTCGTGGATATGGGACACGGGTAACAGAATGGAAGATTAACGTGGCCCATCAGGGAATAGCCCAGCAGGCCGACTCCACAAGTCAGAGTAGGACAAGGACTCACCTTGCCGACTTGTAATAGATTAGCTGAGTCCTAAGAGGACTCTACTTGTAACTCGGCCCTCCGCCTTTATAAGGAGGAGCCGGGAGCCCCAAGAGGACAGGTCAAAGAGATCCACACAATCCAACAAGCCCGACAATCAGAGAGGAGCCGCCACAATACAGCGACTTCCACCATGAGCAAGAGGAATAAGACATAGCCACAAACAACACGTAGGGATATTACCGGATGATGTTTCCCGGGTCCTGAAGCTGTATAAATCTTGTCTCTCGTGTCGTTCGTCTACTAACCCACATCGACGATGCCCGTGCGTACATAGTCCCGTATCTCCACCGTCGGTTTATACCATCGACAGATGCCCAACATTGTCAACGTCCCGGTGGCGTCGCCGCTTACCGGGCAGACGCGGCTCGACTACATCCAAATGGTGTGGCAGGCCATGCCATGGGAGGAGTGGTGCGACCCGCAATACCGCATGTCGTCACCCTACCAGGAAGCTGTGGTGGCGGACGAGTACAACGCCCGCCTCCACCGCTTCTTTCCCACCTCCACCGACCTCGAGCCGCTGACTAGTGGTTAGAAGAAGACAAGGAGGACGAGGAGGAGACGCCTGAACCACCATTACCGCCACCTCCTACCGTCTACGCCGGTCATCGATATCGATTCCGGTTAGACCGACACTTTCATGATTCTTCTCGAGGAAAGTTTTCTCCGTCGTCTACGTTGGTCATGGATATCTATGTTGGCCAAGTTCGGTCATCGTCATATATGGGAAGTAGCTCGAGCAGTGCATCTGAATCGTCGTAGTTCTGGATGTACTCCGTGCCCCAAAGCTGAAATTTTGTAGTAGAAAAAAGGGTTAGGGTTTGGTTTCAATTTCCTTGAGATTGTGTAATTTATATTTAATTGAATGAAGTTATATATAAATTTATATTTAAATGGATAAAGTTCCGTTTATAAAAAAATTGATCGGGCCGACTGTTTGGGGGGTGCCGCCTAAAGTCTTAGATAGACGGACACTACTAGTCCGACATCCACAAAGTGGACATGAATTGAGGATGCCGGACCAACCTGAGGGTGTACCGTTGGATATGCTCTGATATCGTGATTGTTGTACTGATTTCGTAGATGGAAAGAATAAGAGCAACTCCAGCCGTTGGTGCCCCCCAGGACACTCACCGGATGAAAAAGTATAGGTCCTGGGGGGCAAAATCCTTCTGCCGGTGACCATTCCCAACACATTTCCTAGTCGCACCCCCACCCCAATACGAGGGGCCTACCCGCCAAAACACCGTCGAGGAGGTCTGGCCACGCGAGAGGCAGCAGATGCTCGGGGAGGTCACCCTCGAGGAGTTCCTGGAGCGGCGGATTTGGAGGAGGCGGGGGATGCGGGTGACCGGGGCGGTGGCGGTTGCGTGCCCTGGAGCGGCGGCGTGGGGATCCGTTCAGGCCGAGGCGGCGGTGCTGCTAGCCGTTCTGGCCGAGGCCCAGGCCGGTGGCACGAGACCGTCCGCGAGCTCCGCGACGCCCGCGAGCTCCGCGTGCCTGCCGGCCGGCGCCGAGGACGGAAGGGACGCGGCGGCGCTGATCAGACCGGGGTCGTCATGGCGGTGGGGCTGTAGGAGGAGGCGGGATCTGGCAGAGGCTGCCCGTTTGCGACGCCGGCCGACAGGCGATGGAAGGCTCGAGAAATCAGGCGGAGGAGGGTGGGCGTGTGTTCGGTGGGTGGACCAGGGAGTTGGACGTGCAGGGGGCTGTGATTGGGATTTTTCTTCCCCCGGCACCCCCCCAAGAGGAATCCAGCTAGTTGGGTTTGTGATGGGTTCACCGGCGCTTTTTTCAGCTGCTGGGCGGCTATGGGGGCTGGCTGGGAATTTTTTTGCTCTTTTTGTATCGCCGGTGCTAAAAAGGTGTCTCTGGGGGGCTCTTGGGGGCCTGGTTGGAGTTGCTCTAAGGTTTGATTTTAAGTTTTTATTTGGACCTTTTCCGCGGCAAAGTCTATTCTACCATGTCGCGTGAAATGCTCTCGAGACTGTACTACGAGGCAAGACACGGAGGGCCAGGGATGGAAAGCTCAGACCTTGTCGCGTCAGCTGTTCGGTCTTGTAAGAAGTGGTAAGAGCAACTCCAGCCATTGCCCCCCCCCCTCCAGGACGAATTGCCGGCATTTTTTTGGGCCTGCTGGGGGGCACCGGCGAAAAAAATCGGCCTGGGGACGCGCCGATTCCCAGCCGCGGCCCCAGCGACACGAACTAAATTCGGGGGAAATTTAGCTAGGTTCGTTAAATTCAGGGATAGTTCGTTAAACTTGACAAAGTTCGACGAAAAGTAGCCGGAATTCATCCATAAAAACATAAAAAATAAAAACTACGGCATGAACATGCCGAAGTTGCGGTAGAGATGTTGCGAGTAGTCACCGCCGTCGTCGTCATCGTCGCCACCGGGGGGAGAAGCACTGCATCCTGCGCCGTCGTCGCCGCGGTACTAGTGGCTCGGGCCGGCCTCATCCTTGTCGGTGTCGTCCAGGTCGACGAGCTCCGGCTCGGC